>CM073775.1:93928791-94127293 GCA_037158775.1 Hetaerina titia | reverse complement strand
ACTGAAAGAGTATTGAAAATAAATCGATCGTATTCTTTACGAATTTGGAAACCTCGTTCTACCCAAGCTGTTGTTTTTATTGGGCTCACAGAAATTACGGTTGTCACAAGAAGTATTGAATCACCCCTCCACCGTGGATGAGCGATTCAAACCAACTTTGGAGGTGTTTTTCTCAGACCACCTTTCATGTGAGTAGCTTTTACTTTAAATAGCCCGATCATCTGCACATTTTTTTCATCAACTCCGCGTCGTTCCCTCAATGCTGTCCCGGTGCTCGCTGTCGACCGTTGTGCTTAAAACGGGAAGGAATGGCCCGAAATGGGCGGCGGAAAAACGGGATGCCACCCTCTCAGCTTTGGGAACTCGGTGGGAGGATTCAAAATGTGAGGCTGGGTCTAATACTCGGGTGGATGCAGGTTATGTATGTACGGCGGATGGAGAGAGTACTTGCACATACGGCACACTTGAAGAGTCGTCGGGATGCGGTAAAATGGCAACACTGCTACCTCCGCTCAGTCCCTCCCCCGCTCTCCACCCCTCCCCCCAATGGTCCACGTGAGTGGCGGTGGGTTTAGAGGAAGATGAGTGTATGGGGGGGCGGAGGAGAAGTGGATGAAGAGGAGGGAGAGAGAGAGAGCGAGGGAGGTGGCGAGGGGGTGCGTGGCGTGTACGTTGTGTGGGGGTGTGAGTGTATATGTCTGTCTGTGAGCTCAGCCCCACACTACTCCCTCCTCCCCACCACACTTTTCCCTCTTCCTCCGCCTCCTCCACACCCCTTTCCCGAGCCTCACTCTCTCTCCCTTGGAAGGAAGCCATCATTTAGGCTGCCGGGGTGCGCAACCCATGACAAACGGCGTCGCGAAATGGAGGCAGAGGCAGCTGCCCTTCGTCCTAAATTACATCTCATCCCTCCCCCCTGCTCCCTCTCTCTCTCTCTCTCTCTCTCTCTCTCTCTCTCTCTCTCTCTCTCTCTCTCTCTCTCTCTCTCTCTCCCCACTCTCCTCTCCTCCTTTCGCCCTCCCTCCGCACCCTATGCCTCACTCTCCGCCCCTACAAATCCCTCTCTCTCTCTTCCGCCCACCCTCCCCCTGCGAATTCGCCCACCCTTCTTCAAGATGTACCCTTCTTCTTCCCCGCCCGACGCGAAGACCACTCTTGTCTTCGCGTCTCCCTCCGCCGGCCTCCCCCCTCCCTGCCCACCCCCGTGCACTCCACTCCCTCCCTCATCCTCCCCTTCCGCAGGCCCCCGTAATTCTGTCCCTTACCTCGTTTAAGGGCGCAAGATCGGCGGTGGTAGTCGGCGGGCGACGAAAGGGTTCCCCTCCCTCGGGGTGGTGCCCATTCGTGCGCGAGCGAATTTAGAGCAGTTTCGAATCGTTTCCCCCGTCCGCTGTCCATTTCTGTAACTCCGAAACTGCCGAAGGGGTAGTAGTAGACTGGCTTTGCGCAGTCATCAAACACAATTTAGTCTACAGTTGCAGTTTAGTGGACTAATTGGTGGGATTAAAGGTGGTAGTTTTATCACTTTGAAATTGACATGAAATGTGTAAGTTAAAACACTGTAGAAATTTAAATTTTGGGAAATTGTGGGAATTCATGAAGCAATTACCGGCCGAGAGAGGGAAGTAGGGTTTTGCGAGTTTGGATTTCTTTTCTTTTTGAACCATTTTCTTGTTTTCGTCGTCTTTTAAATTGAAAATACTGTCTGAAAGGATTAAATAAGTCGTAAATGAAATAATAGCAAATTGAAGTCGTGTGGGTCAAATTGATTGTTTTACTTGACGTAAGTGATTAATGATACGGAAGAATGAATTCTGTCCTCCTATTCAATATGGCATGAAGTTTATGCCTACATGTATTGGAGCAACATTTTCTACATTTACACGTAATCGCTGGCCGTCGTAAGAGCGTTTAGCGGGGGTGTTACGACATAAGCTATTAATGCTTTTAAATGCGTGTCAAAATCTAAAATTGACGTTTACAATAGGTGTTCTGGCGGTATGAATGATGAGGACCTCAGTTCTCTCCAGTGCTCCGAATTACACATCGCCGAACGAAAGTTTTGCCCGCAGACTGCCTGAGATACGGAGGGGAAGGGACGATGTTTGATGCTGTCGTCGGTGCTTCCTCTGCCCTGGGCGTTTTCCATGCCCGGGAAGGGCTGTCGGTCGGGAGAGGGGGTATCTGCACGTGGAGAGGGTGGGTGGGAGGGGAACGTTCGCGCGTACGTGAGGCTGAACGGTGAGGCAACTGACGCCAATAGCAGTTCATACCAATTTCGGTTAGTGTGTCTCTCCACTTCGCTCTTCCCACCATATGCCGCCTCCCCCCCTACGCCCCTCCCACGCGCCATTTTCGGCCTCTCTAGCCCGCAGCCGTTTGCGAATCGTGACCGCCCCCACGCCGAGTGACGACGTCCCGAGGCAGCGAGGCTAACTGCTGTTCACTCGGCTGGCAGCCAAAATGCTTCAAGGGGAGTTTTCCAGAAATCTTCCCTTATCCAACTAATGAATCAATGGGGCCGGCGGCGCCCCCGTCGATTCATTATACCCTTTCCACATTCAGGCAGCTATGAGATGCGTATCGATTGTTTCGACAACGTCCTGCCAGTTTGGTCACTGGCCATCGATTTTTTTAACATTGTAATACATTTACCCCGATTGGACTGACCTGGGATAAGAATGGTGGGGTTGTGTTTTTCGAAATTTAATTGAATTATGATTAAGTGCGTCTTGGCGTTGAAAATTTTTCGCCAGGATGGGGAATGTCGGAATCGGGTCATCCAGTTCTGTACGTACCTCATAGGGTTCTTAATTTATTTTTCTCCTTACAGGATAGAATATTATTTCTTCAAAAATTTCACGCTAATCATTCTAGGTACAATACGTTGCTTTTATTATTCGAAAAATGAATTCTCCTCTTTCAGCCAGTGACTAATTGCAATAAAGCGTCGAATTTTTTTAGCGAAATGTCGTAGAGTTTCACGTTCGCTATCGTTACTTTTTCTTGCAAGGTTTCCATTATGATTTGAACAGCAACAGTGTTTGCTGTGAATTACCTCGATAAAGTTTGCGCCGTGAAAAAAATCGCAAAGATCCTTATGCGCATTCGCAATCGTGCTTCCTGATCCCGTCCGCCCCTACCCCCCTCCCTATCTCACTCGTTATCCCCGCATCCCCTCTCCATTTCCATCCTGGGCATTTTCAGCCTCCGTTGGTAAATCGCAGCAGTCGGCGGAGAGTAAACTTCGCGCGCGGCCGTGTGCGTTTGCTTCGCTTTTATTTTGCTGCTCGACCTTCAGTTCCGTGATTGAAGGCTCCCTGTTTTCCTTCACCCATACTCTCTGCACCCTCCCTCCCTTTCCCTCCTCCCTCCCCCTCGTTCGCTCCCCTCCGCTCCTTCCATTCATGCGACTCCGCGGGGCTTACGCGCGCGGACGACCCCGGCCCAGGCCGGCCGGGCGTGGCGGGATGGAAGCGCGCGAGGAATAGATGACCTCACTTCCGCGTTTTGCTCCCTCAAATGTGAAACGGGGTCTTTGATTCTCCAGAAAAATAAATAACGCGGTAGTGTTTGGTGGATGGACGCGGGCGGTGGAAGTCGGCGCACGGTGAAACGAAAATCAGTTCACAAGTTGCTGTTCCTGGACGAGTTTGACTGGTGGAGAACCTCTCTATCTCTCAGTCACAAGATAATATACGTTTCGATGTTTTCAAGGAGGTCGAGAAGGAGTGTTGAAGTATTTTTTGATGCGAAAATTGTTAACAGTGAAGATTTTAATTTGGCATTGGCATATTTTCGTCATTAAATTTTATTTCTCCAGTAATTTAAAGGTACATTGCAGCCATAGTTAAAGCATATTTGTTCTAACTCTATGCGGATTAACTTAACATCATCAATGGGAACCCATCTTGTTTGGTTTCGAATATTGATGCCTGCGAATCCATGGAGGATCGCAATAAAAATTAAATGCTTTGCTTACACAAGAACTAGAATAAAAATGGTAGTCATTAAGAGTAACATCAGATTATTTGAGAAATGAATTACTGTATTTAATTCATATATTCAGGTGAAGTTAGTGTGTCAATCTATCGACTGCAGGAGTGAACTGCTGTAATGTAACTAAAAGCAGAAATGCATCTTGACCAAGATTGTCAACATGTTCCGAAGCAATGTTTTCATGGCCACGTCAGTAATTACAACATTCTCGAGTTTAAAAAAAGTGGAAAATTCGCAAGCGACCCCGTCCGTCCATATTCTGATGTGTCGTTTGCGAATTTCCGGGTGCTCGATTGGAAATGCTGCCGGGTTTAAGCAATACCGCGATCGCAGTTTTTCTCCGCATTCTCCTCGTGAAGTCTCAGGATTTAGCGCGACAGTTTCATGAGACCACTCTTCTGTGTTGCGGCACGCTTCAAAACTGGATGGCTTTCTATTTTTCATGATCTTCATCTGGTAATCTAGAATGCCTCATGCCTACGTTGGTGGGCTCTTGACGATGTGAATTTTGTTGGGAAAAAAAAGGCAAAGGCCGTATGCACCACGATGGCTCGAGGAAATTCAGATGTAGCAGATTGAAAAGGTAGCGATAATGGCAGTGGATTAAAGAGTTCATACTTACGCCACAAATGTCATCGTTCTTTTCAAATACTTTTATTTCCTGAATTTACATCTATGCTGTACCCTTCAAGTCGCTACAGAGGCGTGTGGCATGGGTTGTTAGGCCACTAGCCTTCAGTAACTTAAATAATGTGTTCGAGGCTAGTGGTTTGCAACTAGATTCATCGTCAGTAGTTTTTCCTTGCATAATTTTGGTTGTGATAGAGAACCATACGAGGAAAGAAGGAGTCCATAAATCTATTGGTTCTGCGGTCTATCTCCCGAATCCTTTTCCGAATGGTCCAATCTTCCGGTATAATGGGGGGCCTGAATGATTTTGTTGAGTGCCTTGCACCTCGCTAACAGCCGTAACTAGCAATAGCAATCTTCTAAACAACTTCGTACTTCTGCATGCATGATATCAAAGTATTATTAATGCTAATGTTAAGGATCATGTAGGGAATATTATTATATCGTATAAGGAATTATATATTCAATCTATGTTTAATTCCTTATCTGATAATAGTCCCTGTGTAAATCTTAACATATGCATAAATAAATCTTTTAATATCATGCATGCAAAAGCACGAAGTTGTTTAGAAGGATGTTAAAAAAGGCTCTCATAAAAACTTCGATATGGAGCGTAGTCTTGTACGACGCGGAAATATGAAGCAGGAGGATAGACTTAGATTGGAGGATTTTGAAATGTGGGTGTGGAGAAGGATGGAGAAGGTGAAATGGACCGAAAGGAAAACCAATGATGAGGTGGTAGGTATGATGAGGGAAGAGAGGGGATTGTTGGAAAAAATCATGAGGAAGCAGAAGAGATGGATGAAGGGCGTATTAATCGGCATTGGGATGTTGAAGGCTGTAATAGAGCGGAGAATGTTAGGAAAACGAGGAAAGGGCAGGGACAGGATAGGGATGTTGGGCGGGATGAAGGAAGGAAGGAAGTACACAGAGATGAAGATAGACCTGATGTAGAGTGGGTTGCTAGATTGGGTTTTGTTGGGAGAAACAAATTATTTATTTGGTGGTTGTGTCCGACCAAGACCATAATACATAATATTTAAACTAGTGAAGATCATTTGCTTCCATCATTTGAGTTGAGCTTAGTTTCTCAATCAGCCCATAACAACCTTTTATCGATATGCAATCGATGCTGTGGAATTTCCCAGGCACACGTCGAAGTGGTGTCTTGCACGCTGTCATGTCGGCATATCCGTATTCTTATGCTGTTATGGCCCAAATTAAAGATGGAGAAGGGCGATAAATAGGAATTCCATTCATTTGCGAATTTACGTGGGGTGATATCAAGTCAAATGGCGTCGGCACCTTCGACAGGCATGCCTGGGGTGATCGTTTCTCCGACTCAATGCGATGCGCTTCTGGACACCTTCGCCTGAGTAATCAATTAACCTGGTAAGCTTATGATCTAGAGTGTTTTCCGTTCATTGTCTCTCGTGAATAATTAAGCAGTCTCTTCACTTCCGTGCCACTGATCCCATTACGCATTTCCTGACACAGATCGCGCGGGGCGTTTCGTGCATGAGTTGCTCTCGGCGACGGCTAAATGAGGCGGGGCGACGGGGTTAGAGCCTCCTCTCCACCCCCCCCCCCCGTGTCAACTTGCACTAATGACTCGTGTGCTTCGATTGCGACGACGATCGCGCCGTCGGTGATTGATCGTGGGCTCTCTCTCGGTGTCGCGAATGCACGCACCCGCTCCATCAATGGGGATTCACGTCAGCGGGTGCCCGAGTCGGCCCACTCCCTTCCTTCCCGGATTGGTCCATGGCCATGTCGAAATTACAGGGGTGGAAGGTGCGAAAGAATGAGTCTAGAACGAGGATATGGAATGAGGGATAAAACCGAGTGATGTGAGAGTTAACTAAAGGTATCATATTCCTAGATGTTGGTACTTGAATGATGATCGACGGGGATCGAGATGGTGCGGTGGCTAACGTACTAGCTTCCCACCGAGAGGGTCCGAATCCAGGAGACGACAGATATTTTTCAGTGGTATCCCGCTCCCTACTTGAGGTGCTTTGTGAAGAGTACTTAGAGTGAGAATGCCGTCCGTCGGATGGGGCGTTAAAAAGCGGACGCCTTGGCACCTTTCGTTAAGAGTAGGGTATTGCCGACGCCGGGTTTTTCTCCACCCTTCCTTTCCCATCCATCCGTAATGGCGCAAATGACCTCGGCTGTCGGTCGTCTCCCCTAAATCTCCTACTACTAGCGTGAAGAACGACGAGAAGCCTTGTAGATCTTCGATGGAAGTGCCCCTAACGATGATAGCGATTAGGTAGACGGGTTGTCGATGTTCCAGTACCCTCAGTGATAATTTTATATGAAGTTCAAGTTTCGAGAATGGTGTTCACAACCTACTTCGGGCATTATACATTCTCTCATTGAATGCTTGAAGTAGTTAATTGTTGATCTTCATCTATAGTGCTTCCCTTTTCTTCTTTTCTCTTTTTATCCTTCTTTTTTTATCTCTAGGCGGCCGTTATTCACGTGATACGTGCACAACAAGACTATTTCCACTTCTTCGCAAAATTTCCTGCAATATTTCCTCCCTTACTCTTCCATGTTAATTCGCTGATTCACCCCTTCCGCGTTTCATTTTCGCCATTCTTCGGCAATTGCATTGTCTACACTCGCCCTCCTTTCTCTCCTTGTTAGCCTTTGCGACTCCGGACTTGAACGTATGTCTCTCCCATCCCTTGCAGCGTGGCTTTTGGGCAAACAGTTCGGTGAATAACACCGCAAACAAATATCAGTTCCATTTCACCCGAGATTGCCGGCCCTTGCTTGGAATAGAAAATATTGTGTCTAAAAAGGAGGGTGTAGGAAATCCTAGAGAGACGTACTGTCTAGCTTTTAAGAGAACGGTCATGGTTCACTTCTTTAGTATGTGAAGATATAATTTTGGTTCTAATGCTTCAACCACAAAAATTAGCAGTTATTGAATCTTTTAGTTTTTAGTACAGCGGAGGGGAGTCTAAGGCAAGCGAGGAAGGGGCGGGGGGGTGTTAAAGGGCGTGGTCTCGTACGGCGCGGATACATGGACACTGAAGCCAGGCGGTAAGCATAGATTGGTTGGTTATAAAATATGGGTGTGGAGAAGGGTGGAGAAGATGAAATAGACCGAAAGGAAAACCAATAAGAAAGTACTAGGTATGCTGGGGGAGGATAGGGGTTTGTTGGGAGGAATTATAACGATGCAGGAAAAATGGATGAATCGGCAGTGGGATGTAGAAGACTGTAATAGAGGGGAGAATGTTGGGCAAGGAAAGGAAAGGCCAGGAATAGGATAGGGATGCTGGACTGGATGAAGGGAGGAAGAAAGTATTCAGAATTTAAGAGTGGCTTGTTGTAATTCTGGATTCCTGATTGTGGTTTTTGTTAATAGAGGCAAGGAAATGTATAGTTGTGCCTTCGTTTAGTCTGTGTCCATTCAAATCCTACCTTGACCGGGGTAAAATACCAATAAAAGGAAAATTTTCTCTCTTCTCATTCTTGTTTATTTTGCGTGGAGCGTCGATTAATATTATTTAGTATTACTGCGTCTTGGCATTATTGTTTTTTTATTATCCCTGACCACTCTCCTAATTAATTATTACATAATGAGAATCCAGATAATATTTTTGAACAATTATTGAATGCTTTGGCCTTATCTCGATGCATGCATGCATGCATCGAGATAAGGCCAAACATGCATACATGCATATTTTTTCTGTTCCATGATTTTTTCCGTTTATTTCTAGCATTCAACCATAGCTTAGATAAAAGTAGAAAAAATAAATAAGTGTGATATTTGCGAAAAAAGTGGTTAATTTAATTCTTTTTGATTCGGAAGTACATGCAGTCGTGCGTTGAATAATATTTGTTTGACATCCACCCTGTTGTACTTTAGTCAATAGTTCCACTATGCCCAGGCAATAAGTTATACGAGTAACTGAAATTTTCGCCTGAATAAATTGAAATTTTGGTGTGGAAAACCTGGAAGGGAATATGTCTAAAACAGGTTTAGCCTTGAAGTACGAGTAGTTTCTAAACAATCGTAGTAAGCGAACTGCCAGTAGTCCATTGCGTTTGAAACAGCCGTCGCAGAAATAATGGCGAAGGCCTATCCGTCCTCGTCTCCTTTTGTTCTCGAGGACTCGCATCTCGTCGCTCCGAATGGAGATAGGGAATCGGACGGGGTGGTGGGGGGTTGGGGATGGGATGCGGGGGGGAGGGGTGGATGCGGGGTGAGGGGTGGAGGCGGAATGAGGGGCGGCGGGAGATGGTCGTCGCAAATGCATGTCCCGCACGTGTTGATATGTAGTTTCTCTCGCCTTGTTTTTGTGGTCTTGGTTTGTGTTAAGGGCGTCCTTGTCGTGTCAACTGGATAAGAGCAAACGTTCGGTATGAACGAGGGGCTTCTCGGGAGTGTTCCCTTCCCGTCCCGACGATAAAGCACGCTTTCCATTCACTCGTTGCGGTCCGTGTCGTGCTTCGCCCCGTCGGCGCACTCACGCTCCGGGCTGCCGGGGACGCACCACGGCCGACCGTGGACGACGGGCTCCCCTTGCGACTTCCCGCGCGTAAGATATCTGGCGATGGACGAGTTCCGGCACGGCGTTTCGATTTTGGTCCACACGTCATCCTTATATCCCCAGGTGGTCCTTCTTCCTCCTCTCCAATCTCCGTTGAAAGTATACTACTCCTAAGCTGGAAATATTAAATTATTATTTAAACCCATAAAACTCGCGAAAATATCAAATATCATGGTGATTATCAATGGAGATATATCATATCATCAGGTGCCTAGCGTGGAAATTTATATAATTATCCTGAATGCAGACTGCAGTATCTTAAAAATGTTATTGATCGTCTTATTGTGTGTTGGCAGGTCTTCCACGGTGCTTAATAAAACAATAAATGTGTCCATTCTGATTGTGTATCCCTCTTCACCGCTTTCTCACTTCCTTTGCATCTCCTCGGAGTTGGCCTATTTGTAGCGTGCCGTGCTCTTTGCCGTGTTCAGGTATCCGTCCGCGACGATTTGTTTTCTTTTCCTTTATCAAATAAAACACAACTTCGTTTCACTTCCTCACTTGTCTATGTACAGGGTTCGTCCGGAAGATAAGTGTACTGATTTTTTCCCGCCGCTCCAGGCGTGCCCAGCACCGCTCTGACGGGCTGCGATTGGAGGGGGGTATGTTGGCAAGCGACGCTGAAAAAGGCAGTCGGCTCTGAGCTTTGGTGTAGTGAGGAGCTCTGTTAACGCGAACCTCCACGCTCGACCCACGTCACGGAACGCGATGCCGAAGTTTTTGGAGCAGCGTTATTCCATCAAATTTGCGGTAAAGCTTGGGAAATTGTCTACCGAAACTGTCGGTATGATTAACCAGGCTTACGGGGAGTCAGCCAAGTCCAAAAACATGATCTTTCGCTGGCACAAGATGTTCGTGGAGGGCAGAGAAGAGGTCGACGACGAACCACGGCCTGGACGCCCATCAACGACACTCACCGACGAAAATGTGCGAAAAGTTCGCGATGTACTGAACTCTGATCGTCGTCTTAGTGTTCGGATGATAACAGAGCAGTGTAATGTGCCAAAAACAATAGTGCACGAGATTATTAGGGACCAATTACAGATGCAAAAAATTTGTGCAAAGTTGGTGCCGAAAGTGCTCAGTGATGATCAAAGACTCAATCGGAATCACCCTTATTTGTCCTTTGTTTTGAAAGGTAAACTGTTTACGGCTATTGGAGCTAATTCATTCATTCAAAGACTCAATCGTTTGGAAATCGCGACACAACTTGCGGATCACTGCAAAAATGATCCATATTTTTTAGAGAACGTTGTTTCGGGTGACAGATAAAGAGGAGTTTGAAAGGAACGCGATACGGGACTTTGAACGCCGTCAAAGAGGCCGTGACAACGTGTCTTCAAGAGGTTCCCGATGATGCCTTCGCGGGAGCGTTCCAGGAATGGGAACGCCGCTGGAACAAGTGTATCGACTCACAAGGGTCCTATTTTGAGGAATATTAGCTTAAGATATGTAAAAGTGTAATAAATTTTTTTCCCGAGCTCAGTACACTTATTTTCCGGACCCACCCTGTACACGTGCATGTCGGTGCATATTTGTTTCTCACCCATCTTCATGCGTCACTAAAGCATTCTATTGACTCAAGTCAATGTTTCCTAGAAGATTCAAATTTCGGAATCATGAAGTCCCTATAGCTCCACATCTTAGCCGGTATTAATACTATTCGTCACGTCCTCGAGTCCCGATCTTTAGATACTTTTTTCTATGACGCGAAGCGAACACAAACTTCTTTATTTCACTGCCATAGTTAAGATTTGAAAAAGGTCATCTTCCTGTCAGTTAACATTGACGTCAAAGGCGAACGTCTAGCACAGGCGGTCAGACTAGTCGGATTATTTCCTAGTCAAATTGTGTCCTAGACAAAACGGACCAATGCTCATATTATTTCGTGTACTTCTCCACAACGACTAACTACTAAAGGCGACTTTGTATGTGGAAACGGAGGTCTTGAATTGATGAAGTTTATGTGTAAATGTTAAGTGCCTCACTTGGAAGCGTTTCTAGAGTAGCGCCTGAAAATTGCCTGCTTGTTCTTCGCAATGTCTGCTTCGAAATAATGCTCTCTCGCAGCGGAAAATAATTGCATAGTTAACCTCATGGAAGTTGTTACTCAGTGACTTTTTTTTAATCTCGCGAATTATTTCACCCTTTTTCTCAATTTCAACGGCGGCAATGGGTCGCACGTGGGCAAGCTACGCTTCCTCGTATCCCATCGAAATTGGTCTCCTGACCGAAGGCAGACGGGACTGTTACGTATTGATAGTTCTCGTGAGGATTCGAGTGGGCTTCTGAGGTTCAGCGGTCTCTCAGTAAAAGCTTCTTTTGCAAGAGTCCCAGGTGCGTAAATTGTTTCCGTTCCATCCGACCGCCCTTTCGATGAAGCACATATTTCACTCGAGGTGAGATGTCGGCGGAGAGACCCTCTCGGAAAGATTTAATCCCCACCTACGGGACACCGGAATGATATGCCAACCCCTCGCATGGTCGTTCCTCTCCGCCTGGCGTCAACAAATCGCTTCGATTTCCATGTAGCAGGCATTGGAAGCGTCGTCGCGACGGAAACCTCCCGCGTTCCCCGCGAAAAGGATTCCCGACGCGCGTTGCATAGGACGGATTGAATTAATCAGTGCTTCTTCCTTTTTTTCCTTTCTTTCCGAAGTCGCAAGAAGCTCGAGGATTCCTTTAAAAGGCTCGTCACATGCAGGGGAGGGAACGATAGAGGGAATATCAAGCGAAGGAGAAGAAATGAAGTCTCCTCTCGTCCTTCTCGTGGAATTCTGGGAACGATAAGGCAACAACTTGAGTGACGGTAGGAGTCGGGAGAAGTCGGGCTCTCTCTGGGTGGGAGGGGGGAAGGGAGCATTGGTTGGGGTCACGGGATCAATCAGTTAAAGTGAGTGACGGGGGGAGGGAAGGCAGTGCTAGGGTTGCTTAGTTAGGTGGCGGTCGTTCGCTGGATGCTCTGGAGGAGATTCATGGTCTTGTGTTTTAAGGGGAGTTGGAGGAGACGCGGGGTATATTGAAGAGGTCAGCGCGCCATGAGTCAACGTGGCTGCCGGATCAAGGGTACCGGGAGAAGAGAAATAGCCCCGTCGTCGAGGACACAAACTTACGCATTCTATAAGATTTTTTTTCCGGTAGTGAGGGAATGCGGGATTCTCCGCATTTTTGGAATTTGGCGGATTGATAACCAGCTTGCTTCTCGAACCTGAATCGTGTAGAAACTTCTGTAACTCGTCCCACTCTCGATTTGAGGGGGGGGACAAATTTCGCTAACGAACCTCGCTCATCTCAGAAATATAGTATCCAGGAGGGTAGCACCTGTGCGATGCATCTTTATTTCGTTTTTCAATGGATCGTGCATTGCTGAGTTTTGCACTCAGATTACAGAAAATAAATGACTTTCGCGCATAAAGAGTAGCTTTTTTAAAGCCAGGGATCGTTGATGATTAAGTGAAGTAAAATTGCTCCTCCAAAGGTTTCCTTGCGCTGCATTCGAAGCAGGCTTTCGTGGACTAAGTCCAAGTTCAGTGTGATCAAAATGGGTAAGCTGAAATAGCCTTTTACGGCCGTTTTTCTCCCATGCCTTGCCCTGTAATGCAGAAGCTTCGACCATTCAGTGAGTTTGTGCTCATGAGTAAACGTTGGTTATGTGCCTTGTATTATGCAATCCATTCTCAATATTCCTTCTGCGAATACGAATACATGTACAGTCTGATATGTCTTCTGTTCGCCTTGGCTAATTTTCGTATTATATCGTTACCCATTTCACGTGTTTTCCGTAAATATTTTCCAATATTGCATTTTTCCAAAGTTGTCGACAATACCTTGTGTAATGAATAATTGGTGTGTTATTAGTGTTCGGACGGTAGAAGTACACCAGGCTATCAGGGTTGTAAATTTTACGCTTTCCTTTCATATAAACAATCGTCCAATTCCAAAGCGCTATTCGTTTTGCTTACTGAACCAACTTCGAGACCAAAAGTGCATTCGTTGATCACACTAATGAGAAATGCATTAGTTAAATATCAAATTGGAATTTCAGTAAGATATTGTAGGTGATGCGTGTAAATAGGTACATTAAGAGTTAATTGACGTCTACATTCGTTTTCCCACCATGGCGTCGATTCCATTACATTCACATGACTTTCTTTGTTGGCCTTGTCTGGCCAATGGTCTTTCTGGTCATGACTTGTCTGGCCCTTCCCCTGCGTAGGTATTTATTTTGATGTCAAATAGTAATTTCGAACCTCGGAAGGGTAAATTATTCTCCACCTCCTCTAGTTTCTACTATTCTGTGGGAACGTGTGTTGGACGTGTCGGTATGTAAGGCGCGTTTATCTAGTTCAGCGTCCAGTAGCGTTCAAATAAAAACTTTTGAGCATTAAGTTTTTTGAATGTGTTAATTGTCGATTCAAAAAATGGTTGTTAAGCATTATCAGTTAAGGGTGCATTTTTTCATTACTACCGTTTGAGTTTCTTCAATGGCGTCGTTTAGTTTTGCGTGTAGTTCATTTGAAAGTTGGTGACGTTTCATTTGGGGAGTGTTTACTAAGTAGTATTTGTTAGTAACTGACTTGCAGCTGTCTTATTAAACTTTTAACGCAATCCGGGAAGCGTGAATGTGTCCTGAGATGTAAGCCTGTCCTTTCTTTTCCCCGCTGCAGCTGTTGAATCCATTCCCTTTGTTTCTTTTCGATTTGATTTCATTCGCGGTTAAGGTCATATCCTTGAAAGCCTGTCAAGCTTCATATTACTTCCCCTAGAGGTCCTAATTCGTCCCATTTATCGGATCTTAAACCAACTGTTGACCGCCGCGGTCTTCTTAACTATTCGAGCCCTAGAACGTGCGTGCTGGCATAATTTAATAATCGAATTGTAAACATAGATGGGTCTCTCAGTGACAACGTAATATAGTTACTTTCGTCCCATTTAAAGATGGAGCTACACATTGCACCATACCATTTTGCATTACAATCCTTGTCAATTGGTTTTTTTGGAAGCTCAGTCTACCATCGATTGTACATTTCTGACTCTTTAAAGTTTAAGAATGTATTGATATTTCATCTTAGAGGGTGTATTGCTTTGAATATCTGTAGTGAGGCTAATTTTACGTCTTTGGTATTGGATGTAATAGTGGAAAATAATAAAAACATAGCAATGAAAACAATTCCAAAATTTTCACTTGACACGGCAGTTTATGGGTATCATACAGAGATATGATCAGTACCATGACTTATCGTGAAACGTCATGCATTTTTGCGTCGTTATTTTTTTGTGTAACCTTTGGGTATCAGATTAGTTTCTATTGTATTGTACGGTTAAATTTTATGCTTTCCCGCCATTTCAATACTCACAGATTTAATATCGTTGACCACGGCAATTCTATTAAGTTATTAGCATTAGCTGGTATTAATTGCATCCTTCAAATTAAAACTTTATTTTCGAACGTTGGTTGAACTGATCTATTGAAAATATTTTTTGTTCAATGCGTGCTAATGACTTCGACGATACTTCCTTTGGCCGTTTTAAACTTTCTATTGATTTCAATTTTCCGTTATGATTTGATGAAACGTGGTTGAGTGTTAACAATTAGTTTTCATTTTAAAATAATTTACTCTTCAAATGAGTTTGTGTTCGGTTTTCCCTCCGCCATTTTGTTTTTTCGTAAAAAAATAATTTCGGATACACCGCAGGTTTTTACGGCCCAGTCGTGATTTCCAATCCCCTTTGATGACGTATTTCTCCTAAATGGAGCCATTTAATCCAATATGGGACCAGCTCCGGTCGTCAACATCTTTTTTTGTTCAATTGTGAGAACTATCTGGATTTAATGATGTTATAATTATTATAACCTGAAAAATATCTCGCGAATGGCTGTCGTTGTGAGTATGATTGCTGAATCTGCTTGTATTCAAATCAGTCAGATATTATTTGGGAATTAATTTTTACGTGTGCAGGCCTTAAATCTATTCAAGGTTCATTAGAGTTGTAAATTAACGGAGTTTACTATCAATTCACTATGTATTAAGGTCTTGATGTATTAGTGAGAAAAATATGTTAACTACTGACATATATAAATTATGATATAGTAAATGAGCATACTGAATTTTATAGACCTTATTTCGGAGGAATAATTTGTTTACGCTCATCAACGGTGACGCATTGAAATAGACGTGTTGTTAAAATCCTATGAATTTGTTGTGAATGAATTTTATATGGTTCTTGGTCCTGTTAATTCCGTGAACCAAAAAAAGAAATGGACACCTGTGGGAAGCGAAAAATTCGAAGAAGCGTGGGAGCACATTCGAACCGCTCGCGTTTCTCCGAATCTTAAAATGTAATTGTCATAAGGCCCTACGCCATCTGTAAGTAATATGTAGATGGCTTATTACGATTTTTATGATTTAATTAACCATTTACGTGGCTCTCTCCCGACTAACGAAAGCTAAGTTTCGTTATTAGGGCAACGAATTTATTTATGGTGTCCCACATGGCATCACTTTCGTATAATTGGTTCTCTCCGCAGTTTATTAGCGGTTTTTATTTATTTTTAGAAGCAAGATCACTCCTATCAGTTTCCTGGTTACCCCACATGTCTCAGAAGCTCGGTGAAATTCTCATACCCTTTTTCAAGAGGCTACGGAAGTATCGAAGCGAGTGACTGGGGGCGTAATCGGCTTCAATTCCTCGGCCTAAAGCAGAAATGACTCCGTTCTGAAGTTGACATTCGGCGTAACTTTCTCTCGGAAGTACTTCTTAGCTCTCCTTTCGCGTGGTATTGTGCGGGGGGATCTTTTGCGTATTACTCGAGTCATTTGTTTTGATGGGATGAGCGTGGAAATCCGCGAGTTTTGTGGGTGAAAGACGTCGATGAAGTCTTGAGCGCCTTGCGCGAGCGAGACTTTGGTGTGCGTTAGCCTCGTCTATTCGTTCCGTTCTCCCGCCTTCATTAATCATGTTTCCTCCCTATTGGGGACATCTTCGGGTCAACCACGCCTCCATCTCTCACATCATCTCCCGTCCTTAACTCTCTCTCTCTCTCGCTCCCTTCACCATTATTCCTGGAACCACTTTTCTGGGCCATCCCACGCCAACCCACCAACTCTCATTTTTTGTTTGCCCCTTTCGCCGTCATTCGTTTTTCTGTCCTCACGGTTGCTCGCGTTTACCAACGGGGTTGAGAGAGAGAAAGAGAGAGGAGAGTATGCCGAAGCGGATGATCCTAAACTAACACCCGTGAAGCAAGGAATTAGGAAATAAGGAGAGTTATAAGAGCGTAGGCTCTCTCAAAATACCTCCCGAGGGAACTGTAGTTCGGCTTAATGTTATGTGATCGCTGATGATGCAACGCAAGTGTCGACAGCATTAAAGAGATCTATATGTATCTGTTTGTTTATTTTTTTTGTTCACGGACCAATTATCCTTCCGTGAAAAGGTCCGTGCCATTATGTGTAGATAATTAATCAAATATTAGGCTAGCTGAATAACACAGTTTCAGGGGTAATATGGTGGAAATCCTTCATGTTGAAATAAGACTGTTTGCTTCTCCGCACGGAGTATTTTTTTACGACCTAGGTTTTGTTGCAGCGTAACATCTTCAGGTTACAGCTTAGCACTGACTTGAAGATGTTAGGATGTAATGAAACCTAAGTCGTAATAAAAATACTCTATGTGGAAAAGCCAAGTGTCTTATTTCATCATTAGGCTATCTCGTTGTCGTTTCCAGCCCTCAGTTTGAATTACGACTACTAGTAAGTCAAGTTTACATGTGGGAACCACCCGGAATACTCTTGAGCCTGCGAGAAGAAGGATAATTTAAGGTGTCTGTTCCGAAACGGATTCAGAAATACGAGAGCCGTCTTCTACTCCCCGCGCCTCCAAATGCTTTGGTGCGCTTGCACTGGCGCTGTCCTCTCCCCCTTTCAAAGTTTTCCCTCAATTTGAAGTCGTCACTTGTTTCCTTTCCGACCTCCTTAGTACATGGCGATGTCCGAGTTCGAAAATCGCCGCGCGGTCGGATATCGTAAAGGGGAAATCGTAAAAGCGATGTTGCGTCGACTTTGCAACCTGAGTGGACGACATCTCGAGTCACTCATAGCGTTCTGATCTCGCCGCTCAGAATGTCATGGATCCATCCGCCCTCGACCAAGTCTTACGATCCGTTCAATTGTGCCCCTTCTCTCGACTATATCGTTTTGGATAGTGACGGTGTCGATATTTTTCTACATCATCCTTTTTCCTCATCATGCACGATAAATTCTCCTGATGGCAAGGATTTTTAATTTTATTTATCTATTTATAATTAATCCGAAAATAGTCATTATTTGGCTTGTGCATCAGATTTTTTAAACTTGAGAGTAGCAGAAAAGATAGAAACAAACACCTCAAGTCCTAGGTGGAGATAAAACTCTCCCAGGCGGGAATCGATCCCGCGACCTCTGGGTTGGTTTCTTGTCGTGAAACTCGCATTTCCTCGTAGGCGTAACAATGCGTTGAGATCGTAAGTATCTTGAAGCATAAACATTTCGAGCATCGATCGCAGTCGATGAATCGAAATATCGCACAGTCCTCTCGTCGTACTCTTTTATATCCTGCTCCGTGGCAAGACTCTTCCCAACCTTTCCCGTCCGATATCTCCTCCGGCCGACATGTTTCTCTCTCGCGTGAGTCACTCCATGCTCGCCTCCACCCCTCCCCTCTCTCGCTCCTTCCTACCCCTCCCCCTGCATCACCTCCGCAGAGCTCCACGTTGCCCATTCTTACCCGTGCACGCCCCCCCCATTCCCCTCCCCTCACCTCTCAACCTCCCCCCCTTCTTTTTCTTGCAAGGACGAGGGAGGGGGAGTTTTATAGAGTGGCATCATTAGTATTCCGGGACCATCTCCTCCCCCTTTGGAAAAACGTCAGTAACAGTTTTGTTGCTTTCGAGAAAGGGTATTGAAGGAAGAGGAGGCGGCGAGGGAGGATAGGGTTTGTGTTTCACTCCTCCTCCCCATTCCCTTTGTTCCCCTCCCTTTTGTCTCTCTCTCTCTCTTTCCCTCCCACGGCGTCCCCTATCTTGCTTTATTTCTTTGAACCAAATGGTTTCTCCGGTTTCTTTCTTTTTTATCGTCTGTAAAAGTTTTCCCCGTTGCTCCAAATTCGAGGGCAAGCATACGTACATGGGTTTTACTCACTCGGCGGCGGTCTCTCTCGAAATGGGTCGCGAAAAAGGGGGATTTCCGAGGCTCCTTGCGGGCACATAAACTCTCGTGTAACTCTTCGTCTCTCTTTTTTTTGCTGGTCAGCCCGGTTGAATGGCGTAGTACTCGAGACTGTTAAAGCAAAAGGCTTCGGGTTTTAATCTCGTTTTCCAGGCGTGTGGAAGTTTGACTTGCGTCGTGAATCACGCCGGCAGGAATTAACAACAATTTTTTTTAAGTGATCATAGCTCTCTCGCAGACCTTTTAAAAAGCATTGCGTTTTCGTGCTTTAGGAGTCAAATTCACGGTTTTGATATAGGGAAACGGATTATACATATCGACGGTCCACGGTTTTATTGCACTAGTTCTTCCACGTCCGTCGACTCCAGCGCTCTGTGGCTTTCGAATAGGCCATAAAATCCTTAAAAAAAGATGGTTTAAAAGCACCAATATTAGTGTTGTTCACCTTTCCTGGGATTTTCTGTTTCCGTCCACAGTAACATTTACGGGTACCGTGAACAAAATAATTACCTTACAATGTATGAACGGAGCATCGCGTATGCATGTAATACTTTATAACGCACTATTCGAGATGTTTGGCCATTCATTTATAGATATATATATAGTTGCGTTCTGCTACTTTGCAATTTGGCGATGTATTTACTTTTGTTACTGATGGTTTAGGTGTCGGTAAATATGGTCATCGTTCAACTCTAAAGCACAGGATTTGTAGTTTGAATGAATGAATTAGTTTTAAGGAATGCTTTACGTACAAATGATACTATAATTCTATGCGTGATAATGGAGAGGCTTACTATTTTCAAGTAACCCCGTATTCAGAAACGTCATTTGTGGTAACACTCATCGGTAAAAAATAAGGTCTAATTGCATTGCAACAATTGTTGCGCCGTCTCCCGCAGTTTTTTGAAATGTCTAATTGATTATGATACGCGGCCTTTCTTGGTTCTACTCCGTCCGTTAGGGGAGAAAAGATGAGGACAGGGGTCTCATTCCGTACTGCACGTCAACAGTGTGTTCTTTGGTGAACTGAAAGAGTTAAATGCTGTCATAATCGTGCGTGCTGTAGGAAGGTAGGATTATTATCAGAAATGTTAGTCGTTGCTTTCCTCCCTTCCTTTTCCGAATATTTCAGCCTCTGGGAGTCTTAATTTAGAATTTTTGTTTACATTTACTGCGCAAAATGAAACAATATTGTCAACACACGCCGTACCGGACGTATTAAGAGTGTCCGATGATTACCCTAAAGAAGCAACCCAATTATACACGTATGTGTGTATCGGAGGAAAAATAATCTTCGGGGAGGAAAACGGAAGTTGATAATTTTCGGTGGGAACACCTGTCAGCTGTGGGAGTTCAAAGAGACCGATGGTTTCACTTTTTTTTCGAGTTGGGTCGGTAAAAATCAGAAATCCCCCAACGCCAGAACTACTGCTGGCTTGACGGGGAGGTCTCAGGAGATTCGCAACAAATCGCGGATCCGAAATCACATGGAGTTGGAGAGGAGAAGGGTTGACTTGCTTCATCTCCTTCATATTCCCGAATTTCTGCACCAAACTCGCGTCTTGACACATGGATGAAATAGTGCGTGCCGTCTAATCCGACGGAGGGCCTCGAAGGTGCCCTGTGTGATGGGAGGACGGAGAATCTCCAGAGCGCTGGCATTCACGTCGCAGTGAACTCTGGGTTCGCAACCTGTTGCTCGTGATCACGACGACGGTGCTGTGAGCGTTTCATTTTGCTTCCCGAGTAGTTTTTTTTAATGAGTTCACAGGCTAAATGTGGTTTTGGATTTCATGGGCAAAATATAAAACAGTTCCGTGGTTACTTTGGATTAGCGAGGGACATATAAGTGATCTGGGTATAGTTTAATTAGAGGCCGAGTGCAATTTACACCTAATGTCGAATCCTGCAGCATATTTTGGCCATTTTTCGGTTCCTGCCGATGATTTTTTCGCTTTCCACTCCTCGGTCTTGTGTTTATCCTCATTTATTTTAATTGATGTTCATCAATTTGTCTGAAAGCAGTGTGTGTAATGAATCGAGAATTTTAGGGATGTGAGGATATATCGTTTAAAGAAATATAAAATTACCTCTGGGGCCAATAGTTATCTTTATTATTGATGGAAATACTATTTTTGTGTTTCTTGCTTTTCGGTTTGTTAAGACTGCCTGGAACTTAAAATTTCCATGCTATTAAATGTTGTTTAGGACTTTACAGAATTCAGTTGATAGGAATCAAACTACGAAATAATTTTCTATTTAAATGTTGTTGGCATAACGTTACCTAGTTTCATTACCCGGTATACCTGATCACCTTTGATATACATGATCACCTTTTCGTCTTTCGTCCATCGTGAGTGGGGAGCACCGAAACGCAATATATGATCAATTTCAATGTCTTCAAGCATTGAGGGCGCATAAAAGAGGAAGTTTTCGCAAATGCTTAAAACTCTTCGGAGGTCAAGGTACGAGTATGCTCATTAGCAGTGAAGAAGGGACCTCTTTACTACTTAGGAAGTTGCCTTGACGGCCGAAACGGTTATCCATTATCGTGAGTTTCCTTTTTTATGTGTTCTGTATGTTCAAAGAGTTTTACGTTCAAAATTTGTATTCACACGGATATTCGCACCACGAAGACATAAAAAGCAGTCACTGAGGGATCGATTAACGATTTCGGTCCATCGTCGAACATTGGGGTCGGTCTCTCTCTCTTTTCAACGACGTAGTACGATTTGGTCCGCCCTCGACATCGAATTGCCGTTCGGTAGGATTTCGATGTTTTCTGTCATCCGCGGCCCGTGTACGATATGCTCTCGCATAGGCCGGCACGGGGCGTTTTGTAAATGACATCGCACGGCCGTGGTCTCGTGGGTTAATGTCGTCGAAGAGGAAAAAAAAGTGAGGAGTAAGGCGCGTTGGCAGGAGCGTGTGTCTGAGAAGACGGGACACGCCCGCTGCCGCCCCCTCCGGTCGTTCGTTCGTTTCGATTCCATTAGTTTCTTTTTATCGCTGTCATTATTTTTTTTCTATTCGCGTCGAATGCGGGGGGGGGGGGGGACGGATGCTCAAGGAGAGAGGGAGGGTGGAGAAGTGCGCCCACGTTAGTCACGATACGGCCGGGAAGTGACGCCGCCGAGCACTGCTTTAATCGTGCGCCGATCTCACTTGCGGGGGTGGGAGGGGCGGAGCTAGGAAGGAGTGGCCGCCGCCGTGGGTGGGGAGATGGAGCGGTACGGAGGCGGATGCAGCGGCGAAGGGGGGGGGCGGGAGATCGGGGAGGAGGGAAGGGGGACGTATTGGATGCATGTCAAGTCAGTAAGCGCCATCGCGAGAATTAAAGTTTTCGAGTCGCTGAGCATCGACTCGCCGAGCTCCGGATACCGGGGATTTTTCACCGCTGTACTTTTGTGATTAAATGTCCATCAATTTATTTTGGCGCTCGTGCTTATTATATGTTCGGTGGTCACACTTTTTTGAGATGTATTTGACAGTAATTCACATTGATTTAAAATTGACGGCTGTTTCAATTCTTTTATCTATAACAACGTGAAATAAAATACTTCCATTTAATCAGTCCATTACCATTAATTAACCAAATCCTGTAAAGGTATGTGTGAGCATTGTTGTACTAAACTTCTTCCCACCCGGCTTTTAATCAATTCCCATTTCATGGACCATTGATAAGCTTAATTAAAACATACATATTAGGAAATAAATTTATGGGAAGGCTTCTTATCTGCAGACAGTGTTTCAGTGTTTGTATGTTATAATATATATGTACACATAGACCATAAACACAATTCTACCCGAAGTTCGGTTTGGTAGGTGACGGTAGAGTTCACCCGACTAAACCCGACGGCGTGCCGGTTATGGTTTCCCAGGAAGATCTGGTACCCGAAAAATCACGTAGCTTGGGTTTAATTGCAGGTGCCCAGAGAGTCTTGCCCGGGAATCGAACCCAGGCCCTCCATCCCTCTACCCCTGGACTCCCACGACCTATATATATATATATATATATATATATATATATATATATATATATATATATATATATATATACATACGTATTTTTCGATTTGTGCGAGTGAAAAAATAATCACCTACAATAATCGGTGGTTCTATAGGCAGAATAATGCCGAGAGTAGAGCTTAAATTTCAATGCAAATACATTTAAGAAACTGAGTAGGTTTCGGATAATAATCTCTGGCTTCTGGAAAGGATTCTTTTGACTTGCAGTTATTTTCCTTGATGTCAGAAATCAGTACAGCAGTAAGAATAATGAAAGTCTGAAATCTTAACTTTTAAAGTAATTACATTTAAGATGCTGAGTAGGTTCCAACTTCAAGAGCTTGTATCTTAATGCATGGTTTTTGGCAAGAGTTCTTTTGGTGAAAAAACATTTTACGCACAGTTCTTTTCCTTGTCGTCTCACTTGAGGCTGAGCAAACATCCCCCGTATAGTGGGCACCCGATGGTGTTTACTCAAATGCACATTAGAGAGACTGTTCACCGTGAGAAAATTGTGGTGAGTGAGCTTCGCTTTCGCTTTTTGCACAACGAAGAAATAAATATTTTTTTCGCTTGTGATTTCATTTGTTTAAGTTTTTACTTCGGCTCAAGTCCCTCCGACGCAAATCCGCTGCCTTTCGCCGTGAGGGAAAACTCTTGCCGCGTTCGTGCGTTCCTCTCGGTGCTAGAGAGTGATTCTCTTGTCGATCGTTTCCCAACTTCACGGACACACGGGTATATCTCCTCCCCATCTCTCCACTCTTCCCGTAACCCTCAAAGCTCCCACGCGGACTACTCATTCATTCAGGACGTTTCTTTCTTATTCTTGGCGTTCGGCCATCATAAAAAAATTATTTTAAAAAAATCTTTGTTTTCTTTTCCCAAACCTTTCCCCTGCCGTGATTGGGAGATCGAGGCCCCAGATACGCGTTGACGATACTTCTTCATTCCCTCCCCCTCCCAACCATCCCCCCCCCTTATTTGACGAATATTATTTTTCCCGGCCCGTTCGCCTTAGGCAGTAGTGGACACGAACACGTGATTTTCTCTAGGATGGCCAATACTTTTTTTCTCCTTCTTGGAAGAGGCATCTTCTCGTGGATCACGCTCTTTTCGCGCACCCTTGTCTGTTTTTTCCTTTCCTTTCATCCCTTTGCCTCTGCGACCTCCGCGCATCCCTGCTGTCTCCATCTCGCTCCCCCCAGTCCTTCTCCCCTGCAGCCCTTCGCTCCACCCGTCCAGGGCTACCAACTCCCCAATGTTTTTGATTGCTGGAGGTATTCGGCTCGTCCATCGAGATAATATTCTCGGGCGATTTTTAGAATGATGTGCTCAAGGAGAATTTTCAAATTTTGTAAAATGTCATAAACAGACTGACTATTGATTGATGATCGAATGGCTACAGTTTGTAATTGTCTCGAGCTGAATTCATATGTGCCGAGTTTTCATTCACCACTCTTTTAAATCTCCTGATTCATTTACCTGAGAATAAGGATATTCCTTTCAAAATACACCAGATCTCCTTTTCGTTGAATTTTGGGGTGAAATTATATCGTTTTCGTTTAGCATGGCTTTATGTAAATAATTACATTTTAAGAAAATAAATGGAGGATTGTGAGCATTTTATCGCCGACCGATATGGAAAAATATTAACGTGAAATATATTCAAAGCAATCCTCTTTCGGTTTATTCCAAACTTCTCAATGCGATGTTATCAGTCATATTGTGTTTCATATTTATATTAATTTATAAATTAATTATTGCACATTTGTTAGGATTTAACTTTATTATTATTTATTTACATATATACCCTATAAGCCACTGCCAGGGTGTGTGGCAGGGGGTGAATACACACCAGAATAATTTCACCCGAACATCACCCTACCGCGTTCGAACAATGTTTTTATGATCTCCTACCGTTCGTATATTAATTGTATTCATTTTCCGGAATAATAAAAATGTACTTTTCCTCTGCAATTCACTGTGCACAGCGCGTTTCAGTGCCAGGAAATAATTGTACATGATATCTGGTATTTTGTTGTTATTATGATGTTGCATTAGTATTGAATCGTTTTATACGCAGTGAATGACTATGGAAAATTCAAATCATTATTAATTCTTAATTGTGTAACTTCACACCTAGAGCCGGGGGTTCACTCCATAGGGGTTAAATTTAGATGGAAATATCCTTCCATCAGCTGGTATCTTCGTTTCTCTATTATTTAGTCGTACTGAAACGATAGATTTTTACTTCCCACGTGCAAACTCATGCTTTCAATGCAAATTATAAATAGTCGGCGCCTTATTGCACTTCCTAGCACGTGTTTCACTTTCCTTTTGGGTCTCATGTCCTCGATGACCAACTACTTTTTTATGCTGAGATATGAAGTCCCGGATCCATTAAATATTTTCTCGTCGTTTTCACAGAGTTTAATTTTTATATTACCTCTCACGAGGGAGCATTTTAAAGACTGCGTTCAAATTAAAAAAATGCTGAGTCCCCTTGACTATTTATTTCCTTATGAATCGCTTCATACTCTATCCCATTAACGTCTTTCGTTCGAGAGTAGACTAACCCGGGCACAGGGTTTATTTCTGCCCTTTCTGTATTTCTTAAAACAGCATACTTAATACCAAGTTACCCTCATGTCCTTGGTGGAGAAAGATCCCCTAATGAGCAAAGCTACATCTACATGGTACCTACAAGATACCAGTTAGGTGTGTGGCAGGGGAGATTTCTCGCTAGGCATGAAAAAATGAAAATGCGTCACTCAAGCGCTATTGAATAACTGATGAGTTAATTGATTCAAACAATGGAAATTAGTAAAAAAATGGCTTTATGCACAGTAAAGTGTTTGAGACTAAATTACTACTCGTAGGTCTGCGATAACTGCTAGGAGAGTTTCAATAGAAAGTGTTGTATGAGAAATTATAGCATGAAAATAGTCTCTTCATCTCCTTTCTTGGCATAAAAAGGTATTCCCCGAGTGATAAATAAGTCTAGACTGGTTTTCGCTTGTTCTTATGAATCCGATGCTTCACATCGAAAAAGAAACCCTGTTGCTTTGGGATAATCACGGTGATGATGACGAATCCAAAGGACACGGGAGAAATGGACAATTTGTGTTTCGGGAAAATTTCAGGATGACTTTCGAAATCTTGGAGAATCCGGCAAAGTTGGCAATACTATCTCCAACATCCGTCGGCCGAAGGGTGACCTCTCTCTCTCCCCCCCCCACTCCTTCATCCACCTCTCTTTCATTTTTCGTTTGGGCGTGTCCCAGCCAAAAGGGTTAACGATGCCTCCGCCTTCCTCTTCTCTTCCTGCCCCCTCCTCCACTACCCCCATCCTCCCACCCGTGCTCCCTCCCGCGAGATATCGCGCCCCCCCCCTTACGGGCATCTTCTCATCTCGGCGCATTTTGGCTCCGAGGAGAGATGGGGGGGGGGAGTCGGGTGGTAGGGCTGGGAGGGGATTGAGTGAAAACACCTGCGCGTCGCCGTGGATGTTGTTGTTTCCTTTTGGAGTTCCCCCTCCCCCTCCTTTTCCCTCTCTCTCCTCCACTCGCTCACTCACTCTCTCTCCCTCGCTCCCCTCACTGTCTCTGCTCACTTTGGGATTCCCCGCGATTTCTGCGTATTTCTTTCATAAATAGCACGCGAGGTCCTAATTCCATCCTGGCAGGTCTGGCCTTAGGAAGTTTAAAAAAAAAATAGGATGAGGGAGGGGCTGGGGGGGGGAGGCAAAAGACGTCGGAGGATGTTGTTGTGTGGGCTTTGTCGGAGCATTGCAGTGCGGGCGGCGGCGTTCAAATGTCAGGGAACGGACTCGGCCCGTGAAAATGTGGAATCGTCTTCACGTATATTTTTGGCTCGCGCCCCTAGTTCTACCGAAACTACGGAACGTTGTAATGATTTATTTATGCATAACATTAAATTTTCATGGCGAAATGCCCGATTGCAGGGTTTTCGGGTCTTTTTTCTGAACTTCAGCAAAAAGATGACCGATGACCGCAGCGTCAGCCATCGAAAAGTAGGTTTTCGATTTATTTTCACCCATTGGAGACGCAGAAACTCCACCGATTGGTTTCGTACTCTTTCTGGCGATGATTGAATTCTTTATTGCCTTTCATCAGTGGTCGATCGCTATCTTAGTATTTTTGTTTGTCCTTTCCGAATCGGCATTGTGGGCGCATAAGTTAAAGAGTAGCCGATTACATATCTATCGATAGCATGCGATGATCGACCACTTGTATCAGCGCGTTGAAAGAATACGGCAGCCGGTCTAAATTCCTCCCTGAAAACCCTATTTTCGGAATAGTTATGTATATTCTCGTTTTCCGGGTGTCTTCAGACAGTTTTTTTGCCATGTGCTTCAATACATCACTGTCTCATGGCTTTAAACAGTTACGGCGAGGTTTGCAGATTGGCCCCCAAAGAGTTTACTGTTATATTTGTATAAAAATATCTCCCGAGTTTAGTTTTGGTTATTTGGGAAAAGTGTTTCCTCGTTCTGATCGAAGGAAAATATTGAGGACGTATATGGATATATTTTTTCCCTTTTGTACTGAATTCTTATTGTTAATGTGCAATCCTGAACAAGCTTTTTAAGATTTTTGTGTCTGTTTTCTCTATGCCTTTCGATAATGATGACCCCCAATTTTTGGTATCCTCTATTCCTTGTAAGTAATCTACTCCTGAATGACTACGATTAGAGGAAGCCTATCTCTGTCTCATACGCTTTATTTAACGTCCATTTGCTGAGGCAGTATTTCAGATACTTGTGACATTAATTTAATTCTTTTGTACAATAGGAAGTGCAAGGCATCATCTCGTTGATACTATACTTCTGTAGATGAGATATCGTATTGATGCGGGGAGGGTTAACTTGTAGATTTATCGAAACCGTTGTATCATACATTTGTTTTTTTTTAGACGCATCCCGGTCCTTTTGAGTCTCGATTCGATGGAATTAGGTCAGTGCGTTGCAGTTGAATGAGGTCAATGCAACGCAATGGGATCGTTACGAAATTTGCGTCGCATAATTCAGGGGATCCCGTGGAATGCTCTTCTGATACAAGGCTTTTTGTTTCCAGACTTGGCCCTGTACTCAGGGCCGGCACAAGTGTTTGTGACTACTGCTATACACCCATGTGTATATACTAGTAAATTTTCGATTTTCGCGCACCACATCAGGCACCGCGCGCCTCTTAAGGGACACGCATTCGGCGCAACCTCGGGTGGTTCCATCAGAAGCACCACGCCCCCCATGCTCTTTCTCTCTGCCCTCTTCATTGGCCAAAAACGCAGCGGTGTCAAATTTTTACGCCCCTTGCAATTGCTTGCACAAGCAAAGTTCCGAGCACAGCTGCGGGCATTAATTTGTTTCGGCGGCGTACATGAATATTTTGTATTTACGGCTCGTTTGTGTTTTTCCCCTCCCTTGCCCTTTATGTTCGTCACGTGCTCTGACGTTGGGAGTCCTTTATGGATTTTGCGCCCTTGGGCTCTGCCAAAAGGGCTCTCGCCTCCTCCCTCCACCCCCGCCCTCCTCTTCCCTTTCTCTTCACCCCGCTCCCCTCTTCTTCCGTGACCCTAAAATAACGATATCAATAAATCACTCGTCACCTTCCGGGAATTTTCGCACCGAAGCGCAAGTTTACGCTTTCCTCCGTAGTCTTTTTCTTCGGGAAGAGTCACTTTTCCCCAAAATAAAACGGCCAAGATGTTACACTTTCTCCCGTCTATCCCCCTGTGTTTTATTTTTCTTCTCCTCCGTTCTTCTCGGAATGGATAACTCCGAAGTCCGTGCGTGCATATAATAATACGGACGCACCCCGGTGTTTGTATTTTTTTATGGTGTGGAGTAAATTAGTTTTGGGGGCGATTAATTAAGTTAATTTATTTCTCATTGTCATGTTGTTTGGGATTCATGATGTACATTTGACTTCATTTGTCACCATGGCGTGATTATGGGCGTTGCCTTAGGCATACATGTGCGCAATGTCTCGAATGGACACCGGCCGTAGATGGAGAAATATTAGTTCATACGTTCACTTGAATGAATGTTAGCTCATATGCAAAAACTCTCTCGCTCAGACATGCCCCCTATATGCATCACGCAATCATTGTTGCTCTTTGACCAATTCATAACATATTAGTATTGAAGCCGATTTAATTTTCTGACTGCTGTGTTCGATTTTATTATGGTTGCGTATTTGCGAGTGGGAGAATTGGGTAGTAGTAGTATTTAGGGGAGGCGACCGACAGCTGAGGTCATTTGCGCCATTAGGGATGGACAGGAAGGGATGAAGGGCGGAGGGAAACCCGACTTCGGCATTAGCCTACTCTTAACGGAAGACGCCAAGGTGTCAGCAGCTTAACGTCCCATCCGACGGACGGCTTACTCAGTCAAAGTGTCCCAAATTCCCTCTGTCTCTCAAGATAACTCGGGTGCCCTGGACCTTTAAAAAATTCCAAGTCGTGCCTTCTCTCTTCGAGAATCAATAGGCTCCAAGCCCAGATCCTCCGTCCCTCCCGTGACTCTTACTCGCTTCTCGTAGCATCTTCTCAATTTTTAACCTCGCTTTACGGCAACCCATCGAATAGCATCGAAGAATAGCGGAAGAGAGTCCTGATTCCTTTGAATTTGCTGAAATACGAGTAGTTTTTGGAGTATATTTGTATCTGTGACTGCAGTGGGTTGCATTATCGCGTTCGTCGCCAAAAAGAATTAATCCAGGACCCATTACCGCATTCGGGACCGCACACAACATTCCGGCGGCTTGCTGAATGTGATTTGTGCGAATATGAATTCATGGCCGTGTGTGCAATCTAGAACCCGCCACTTTCGATTTGCTAGGTCGACGTGCCACCAACACTGGCATGATTTTCAGAATTGAATTCGAATATCCTTTCTATTTTATTGCGCACAACAAAGCAAATTATTCCGCTTCAATCCACAAATTATTCCGCTGAAATCGGTTAGTATAAAGTAGGTTTCACGTGGGAAAAATGAAACTCGGGGAGAGCTTAATATAAAAGGACTTGGACCAAGGGAGGTTGGATGCTACGAAGACGGTGGGGGATTCGGCGGCTGTACCTTCGGAATATGAAAGAACGGAAAATGAAAAGGATATGAAGAACCCGTTACGGTCTGGAAAGCAACTAAGTGGCACTTTCCATTCGAGATGCAATCACATGGATGAATTGTCAAGTAGGTCCTGGATATGCGTAGCTGACGTACGCCTGCATGTTTATCATTTTAGGGATAAAAGTAGCTCCATCAAGGGTAGGTGTCTGAGGTAAAGACTTCAGCTGTAGTTACAGGCGGAAGTTTCACTGACCAAAATTTCTTTTACAAAATTGATTTTGAAATTCATAATTTGTGTGTTTCGGAATACTTGTATACGGAGTTTTTAAGGTATAGGGATGGTTTATTTAAGATACCTATATGTTTAAAAAATGAATATAAGGTTGGTAAATTCAGCTGCGCAATCAAAAATAGTTATAGTGATAAAGTGGAAGGATGTCTACGGATTAAATTGCGATTTGAAATTTTTTGGAAGAAATTGGGCAAATTTTTTTTTGCAAAATTTCGGTTGTTTTCAGTTTTGACCTTTTTTTCTCACTCAGCCCTGTCGATTTCGAAATGCTTTGCGCAACGCGTCGAGAACGTGCTACATTGTTCGTCTGAGAGTTGTGTGTTTTCATGAAATCAAGAGGGCACGAAAAAAAGGATTGGCGGTTTGAGATTTGGCCATGAGGGGAGGACTAAGGAAACCTTTCCGTTTCTTCGGGCGTTATTTTAACCTTCTTTATCGATCCCCCCAACACACGCTCCCCTCATATTCTTCTCTCACAACTCATCGTTCCCTTTCTCCCCTCAGCATCTGGCATTTCCGGTGCGGGCGAACCGGCCGAGTGAGAGGGAGAGAGGTGTGGCGGGAAAAAGACCTAACCCCTTTTTTCCGCGAAGTGCGCGTATCCATCTGTTGCTTCGTGAGTGGGTGGGAAGGGGAAGGGAGAGGGTATGAAAGGGGTAATGGGGGGAGGGGTGGGAGGCGAGGCTCTGGAAGGGGAGTGTGGGAGAGGGAGGGGGGTTTGATGCGAAGGGGGATTGTGGAAGGATAGGGGAGGTTGGGGTGGGGGACACGAGTGCAATTTTTCAATGCGTGGGAAAGCACATACACGCACATCACTTGTCGGCTCCTACTGTGCGTATGCCTCCCCTTATGCTCTCTCTCGCGTTTGTCGTTTATTCCTAATTTCCCTCCGACAGCATATTCACACGCTGCGCTTAAGTTAGTTCCCGAGGTCCCTTTCCTCCTCACCGTGCCCCTCGTAAAACGAAGTTGATTCGTCCAGGGGAGCGGTTCCCGAAAATTTTGCCGGGAGGAAGTTATTGGCTCCAGCCATTCCGAGGGCCCGCTCCGTCATTTGTGTTTCTTCTCTTCCTTTTATATTCTCAGCGACACTTGGCTGGTTTACTCTGTTTTTCCTTGTTCGAACGGAATATGCATCCTCCCTCCCCTTTCACGTGACTGACTCCTCGTTGACTGAATCACCACCAACGCCTCTGTCCCTTTTCCTCCCGGAAACTTAAACGCGTGGGCCCAGACGCATGTCTTGCGGAACCCGTCTCCAAGCTATGAATTTGAGTTGGACATTTTTCGATACCGGTCAATTTACTTCGCTGGTATATGGGGAAATGTAATCAACATTTTTTCAAGGTTTTACTATCGTTGGCATTTAGTTGGGCTGAAACTTTATTACTCAATTGGCGAAACTTAAAGTTCGCGGGGAAAGGTCAAAAACTAACGTGCACTTGCCCCTCGTCCGACTGCTGTGAAGACTAGTTATTTCCTCGATGTGTTCTTTATTGTTTGGATTTTAATCAATAAAAATCCATTGGGTATGATGACTTTCCGCCAATGTGTCCAAACGTCGTAAATAATTATTATAAAACTATTTTAATTTCGAATCAACCGTTTTAGTAGAGGCTTAGATGAGCTTTCAGCAGCCTCATTAATTTAGTTTTCAGTTTTCTTCTAACAGGTTTATGAGCGAAAATAATAGGTAACATACCTCTGGGATTGATTATAAAGGCGTCTTACATTGAATGAGCTAGGTTTTGAATATTCGAATCGGCTTTTGTGAATTAACTATGCCGTATAACTTCGTTCGTCGTTCTTAGGTGTTTTGATCTTTCTGAGTTGTCTCGCTTCATTCGGATAGATCTTGTTGGTGGAGCTTATTTCACATGATTTGATTCTGGTGTTCGAACTGAATTTTTTTCAGCGCACACCGTAGCTTTTAGTGTGTAACCTTCATATGGACCAGAGTTCAAACTTCGATAATTATCAGGACCGCTTGGTTTTTTGGGCAAAAGAATTTTTTGGAATATAGTCTGACTCTTTGAGTTGTCTAACGAGACAGGTTAGACAGCTCAGAGTCTTTGTGTCTCAGAGATTTTGTGAATTTCATTCATGTGCACGGTACACATTAGCCAATGGTGAGCTTGAGTCTCGCTTATGAAATCCAATTTGGAAAAACTGGTTGTAAACGGTGGAGGTACGTTATTCTTATCTAAGGCATATGCTTGGGAAGCCATCATTGAGATAGATACATATTGATGTCAGATATTTCGTGTTTGAGAACTCTTCGCCGTGCAATAGTGTTTTTTTAAATATTTTATTGCGCATGAGATGGTCATGTAAGTAAAATAAGAGAGAGGGACTTAACGGCTGACAGATTGAACGTTCGTTACACCAAAACAAAATTCCTGATTGCAAGGGAGAAAGCAAGCAAGATTAAACATCTCTACAATTTCAATAGAACTCTCTTCAATTCAATTCTTCTTTCAATAGAACTTTTGTCACCTGCCATTCCGCTTGATTGAAATTCACATTTACCGGACAGTTAGTTCAAGGTTGCTTAGTACTATGGTAAAGTATGACATCGACGTGGATATACCATGTATACTACTATTGAGGTATCATAGTTGATTACTACCTGGAACAAGTTATGTGTAAGGGCGACGAAAAATCAGTGTATTTTCTTGCACACTACGTATCAGTGTAAGTTATTTTCGCGTATGAATATTTGATCGCTATGTTATGATTTCAAACTCACTTTTATCTCTGCCAAGAACTGTAAATGAACAGTTGTAGTCGGTTTGAACATCCTTTTGATTACCAAATGCCTGTTAAAATAAAGAAAACTGTCCGATGGGCGGAAAGTCCGCAATATATCGCGATATCAGAAACTTGTTCCAATATTTATCTTCGTCACGGTATCGCGTAACTCGTGGGTGGGAGTATACGTGGAATTCCTTTCAAGGACAATGCGTTATCGCATTACTTGCTTTAGGAAGAGATAGGCACAGCATAAGAGCTAGAAGACAGCATGGGTGATTTTCTTTGACCTCACCCTCGGAGCGGGTCCTAATTGTCTAATTTGGGCCTGTTCATTTCCAACCATTATTCTCTCCTTCATTTTAGATAGCTAAAGGATAAAACTCAGAAAAATGGTCACAAATGGTCACGAAAAAAAATATGCATCACTTTATCATTCTGTACTGTACCATTAAAGTACGGCGCCGTAATCTCAACCTATAGCATTGGTCAAAAACGTGTTCACCCTCACTTGAAGTGAGTTTTCAGCCATCCATCAACCGCGCTAGTATCGTCTTGTTCTCAAATTTTCGGCTTGGTGAAATGTTTACACGCTAATCCTACGATTAAACTGGATGCGGCTAATCGGAGGCCTATTACCCGAAGGGCGTCCTGAAGCAATTGATTGCCTCACTAGCCTTCCGATCAAAGCCGGGGTTCTCTTCCCAAACCCGTCCTACTTTCCACGTGCGGCAAACCTCGCGATTGCTTTTCCGAACACTGCCCGCATTCGCTGAGGATATAGGCGATAAGGATTTTTATGAGTCCTCATGTCCATATCAGGATTTTATGTCACCAGAAAATTTGCATTCCTGTCCTTTTTAACGTAAGAATCTTTGTTTGAAGGACGAAGGTAAAAGAGTAGGACTTTTCTGGACATTTGCTCTTTCATATTTGGAGATAATGTACTTTTAATATCCTTACTAACTCGGATTTGTGTGTATGCACTTACATCAAGCTTTAGTAGACAAAGTATTTCTACTTTGGTTTCAATAAAGTTTCCAGATTGACTTTGAGGAACTCCTGCACGATTACACTGGAAATAATAATGATACGTTTCCTCGCAAGAAATTTTAAATTTTATCCACCGTTCCGCCTTCGCGTTGTCTTTTGAACCTAAAGACGGCACACCAAAGTTATAAGTGAAAAGGTTTTTCATCTGCACATCTACGCAGTACTCCGCATGCCACCACAAGGGCGTGTGGTGGGAGGTGTTGCGGCACTACCCATAAATGCAGAATTATTGGTTAATACATTTAATTGAATATGCGCTAGCTTTTTACATAAAATTCGTGCTCATGCGTGCGTATGTGCATCATGCAATAAATGCTGTTTCACAAATTGACATGATTTTTGTATCTTTACTTTGCTGTGGCCGAACATTTTTGTGATCATTTGTTGTTTAGTGAATTAAATATATCACTAAATTATCCATTACCTTATTCACTGGTTCATTGTAAATTCAACAGTTGGCGAAGGTTTATAAAATAGTATAAAACCAGCACCACGTACGCCTAATATCATTCATAAGCCGTTGGGTTCTTAGTATAGTCTGCCATTTCACTGGTCATGATAGAAATGTTTTCAATTTCTGTTTCCCTATTATCCTCCTTTCATTCTCTAATTTCGTATTGTTAATTCTGTCGTGTATAGTGTAAGAACTCCAACTGTTTTAGTAATAAAAAAATAAAAGGCGAAGCAATGCTTTTTTCCAAATTTTTTCGGTTGTGTAAACGTTTTCTAATGAATAGCCACAAAACCTCTGACGTGCTTCTGATGAAATGAAAACGAGACCAGATTGTATCAGATTTTTTAGGTTTGCGGTAAATTTGTGAATGAAGTATCACGAAGAGTGGTGCATTATGCACGCTTTGCCTTAGGTCTTCCTCTGATATTTGATCTCTAATTCATGTGTGGCAATATATTTGCTGATGTCTAGTCGATAGCCTTTTACAGCCCCGGCAACTCTATTTGCTTTATTGAACGGTCATTTTCCGATGGGAATAATATTTATTTCTCGTTCCCTTCATCGGGAAATTAACTTGTGTTTGTTTTTCAATGATCAACGTACAGTTCTCTGATAAGAAAGCGTGACGATGCTGAGAGAAGATAGATCTTTAGCTGCTTGAGCCATCATTTTTACACTCTTCGGTGGATATCTCCGAATGCTATCATGGCGATTCTAGTTGCCAGCGAATCCCCTGCTCGATGTTTGCTTGGAGGGTGCCCGTTTAATTGACGGCATCATCGTTGACAGCGTATCACGGGTATGAGTTTTATTTCACGAGTTTAGAAATATGTGGGGTCTGTCCCAAAAAAAAACACCTATTCTAATACATTTGGGTCACTTTCACCGTAGTCCACGAGGTTCAAGGCAAGATTTTCACTCGAGTAGTCTTCTGACAGCACCTTGGGGACCATTTTGGGACACCTTTCTCGTGGCTAAATCTTCCGAGAGAATGCAATGCAGTGTGGTTTTCTGAATATCGCACTCTTCTGCTAACATCCTGACCCTTGCGGGTTCAATCAGAATTGAGCATGTGTCTCACTTTTTGCACCTTTTCACCACGCTGTGCCATTGATGGTTGTTCAGAGTATTCCTTATTGTCAACCTCCTCGTAACCCTCCCAGAACATCCTGTACAAGCGCAAAAACATCACTTGGTACATTTCTCTGTCTCCATAAGCATCCGTCACCATGGCCATGGTCTCTGAATCCGATTTCCCGAGTTAAACACAAAATTTTATCACATATCAATGCTCCATGGAAAGTGGCATCGTGACTTTGTGATGCGACCCTCGAGCAGGGGTTCAGACTTGCAGAGATCCGCAGGCTGTGACGGCCCACGGACAACTGGCGCGGGTCGTATTGCTTTCCCAAGGCCTCTCACAATTTTTCCCACCACAAATCATTCACTCCAGTCGTCCGCTTTGCCATCAAAAATCATTTACTTTTTGGGACAGACCCTATGTGTGTGTAGATACATTTATAGGGGAGAATGTTGGGCAAGCGAGGAAAGGGCAGGAACAGGATAGGGATGTTGGACGGGATGAAGGGAGGAAAGAAGTACACAGAGATGAAGAGGGGCCTGATGTAGATTAAGTTGCTGGTTTGGGTTTAGTTTGGAGTTACAGAATGTTTATTTGATAGTTGTGTCCATCCAAAAACCTACCTTAACCGGTAGATTACCTAATAATAATAAAAATATTATATATATAGTATATTTAGGAGAAACTCGCCTGGTGGCGAACGAGAATCTATACTTGTCCACCAGATGGCGGGTTTCTCGTGTTTTAATGCATATAAATGTTTTTATATATATAAACCGTAAACGCAGTATTCAACCCGAAGACCGGTTTGGTTGGTGATGGTAGAGTTCGCACAGTACTAAGCCCGGCGGCGTAGGAGAGCCAGTTCCTTTCCCTGTGCCGCTTATGGTTTCTCAGGAAGATCTGTTACCCGAAAAATCACATAGCTTGGGTGCTGCAGGTGCCCAGAGTGCCTTGCCCGGGAATTGATCCCGGGTCCTCCGTCAGGGCGGGTCAGTAGTCCAACGCTCTACCCCCTGGACTACCGCGACCCACATATATTTATGTTTATATATAATGAGTTTTTTGTATTTCGAATCGACTGTATAATCACGGACTTGAGGGTGTCGTTGGATTTCTCTCTGAGCCATTGAAGAACCTAAAAGCCTGCGCTGGTCTGTAATTAACAACTAACAAATGGTCAATTTGAGTGGTAGGCCATTGTTATGAGATATGTGTTTTCTTTAGTATGTATATTGTTTTACATTCATTTTCGTTAATGCTTGACATTTCCTCTTAGGCGTTTAGAAATTCACAAAACTCTGCGCCACGATTCGTTGTTGAATTGACGAATATAATTATTTGTACTCGATATGAGTGCTCAGCGCTTATTTCGAGTAATTTTTGTTTTTACTGTGTAGATTTTGCTTTCAGATACTCACCTTATTAATATTAAGTCGCAACGGATTTCATTACAGTGTGTCACGCAATTAATATTTTGTGAATTGTTACCAGTTTTCAATCCTTTAATTTTGACTGAATTATATTTTGTCCACATATGTGGAGTTCGAAATGTCTTGTGAAATTTCACCTGCCTCGATCCTAAATCAATATCATCAAAATGAAAAATTGAATTGAATGTTGTTGGAAATATTTTGAGGGAAGGGTTTGCGTGTAGGGATCTTGTCTAATTCAACTGAACGCCGTTCTTAAAATGTCCGTATGTACTTTCAGCGGGGGCGTATCGAGGACGGGTCTCTGGCCCATCCGAAATGTTGGACTATTTCTCCAACCCCTCATCTTCCCACGACAGGCTCCAAATTAGAGGTACCTCCTGTTTATAAGCAAGTCATTTAATGTAATATTTTTCCTTGCACTCTTTTTCTAGCTTCATTTGCTCCCCCAACCTCTGTGCATGAAATAATGTCCGAGCTTCCCATGATTGATTGATTTCCCTGCCGCATTCCGTCCAACCATCCCAAATCCGTTTGGCTTCGTTCGCTGTGAAATGCTATGCATTAGATTTAGGAGAGAAGTAGAAATGCCATGGCCTTGAATTGTAGATTATTTTATCTTGTTGAGATTGATTTAACTCATTTTTTTCTTCCATTAATCATCTTAATGTACTTTCGTTTTCAAAATTCTTTGAGCCGCCACAAGCATACCGAGAATCGGGGAAGGATGAAAACGTTCGCAAAATGTTGACAGCCAATAGCTGGAAGATACTCAAACCTCTCCGAGCAATGTATAAAAAGTAATCGCAACCCAAGTGTCTGCCAGCCATTGAATGCTAACACACCCGGGCGTTTTCACCCCTCGCCAATACTCGCCGCACCGGTGGCAGATTACAGACTTTTGAAAATAATGGTATGTGTTGTTTCAATTGTGTAAATAATGAACGTGCGTCGTTTTTCACTCTGTTTTATCCATTCATACTCTTTTTTTTTGCATTGGAAAATTGGTAAGGCTCCAATCAATTAATTGTTCCATTTCTGCACGCTATTTTCCTTTCGACTACGTTTTGACACTTCATTAAATTTGTAATTGCTCTATCTTGAGTCTATCCCACGATGGTCATCACGCCCTGTTGCTTAATGGGAATGTCTGTGGATGTTACCCGTTTTGTTTCTTGACATTGGGGCAGGCAGGAGTTGGGAGGAATCATTACTGCGTGCACGTTTCCTCCCCTCCTCGCACTTCACTGCCACGTGGGATAAGCCAAACATTATCTCACGTCTGTTTGCCCTCCGGACTACTGAGTACACCACTGCGCATGTTATTTGCAGCTCTGCAAACTGCTGAAAGTTGTCCCGTCATAGGAATTCGATTTCATTCCTTTTACTCTCGCAGGAATCTCATGTGCGGCGTTTGGCTAGCTGTTCGAGACCATGTGTTTTTCAAATAGTGTAAACTTCCCCGGGCACTCAGTTTTGTCACTCGGGGGATCAGTTGAATTCACTGTTTAGATCATCTCTTGTTCGAATTTCTAATTCACTGAATAATAAAATCACTCTAGTTAGCCGTAGCAATTCACTCCAGGGGAATATACGAGTATGCTATGCACTGTGACTACTCGGGGTTGAACAATACAGTGATGAAACAGCCTTAATAATGTTATCCCAGTCGATCTATAGTGTATAGGTAGATTTTGAATATATCCCTGTAAACTTACAAATATATATTATTTACACTGGTTTAAGGAAGCTTTACAGATTAGAAAAACGTAGATGTTATTTTTTTTGCAAGAATCAAACGGACTTCGCTCGTACATCGGAAAGACGAATGATGAAAATTTAAGCGTAAAATGGGTCTTCCTGGTGGAAGTACCAACATTTCTTTGTTTGCGCTTTTGGTTATTATCATAGACATTCAAGTACTGGAATTCTGTAGGATAGAATGTCGTCGGTTCACCCTGCTTCCAAGGTAAAGATCCTGCTTTACGCATGTGCGTATCCGTTGAGGTGACAGTTTTCAGGTGTGATCGAGTCTGCTTTCTCAAGGTGTTTGGCGACGAATGGAAAATTCCTCGGTGATTTAAAGAAATGATGAGTGGGTAACTAGTCTCTTCGCTTCGCTTACTGGCGTCGGAACATAGCTTTCAACCGGTGTGCCCCCGGAGGCAGAGTGATGCGTTTCTGGGAAGCCCGTGAAGTGACGACTGATTCAAGGAAGTTAATGCTGCGTGTATCCCTGAAATTAGATGGTTGTGGAGCGCCGGTGTGAGCGAGCGACATGAGCAAATAAAAAATGTCAGTAGAGTTGAAAGGGTCGAGAAGCACTACAAGCATAATGTAAGACAATTTTCGTGACCACTTCAATGAATGGGTGTTCATCTCATGCGTGAAATATTCTGTGTGTTAAGTCTATTTCCTGTTGTGTAATTAGCATTGAGGATTTTTGCGTATTGGGGTCGTGAGTTATAATCCTTAGAACTTTTCCTCGGCAGTACTTCCACTTCCCTTGTTAGTTTGACCACCGTTGACCCCGCAATTACGACGCTAGCCATTATCTCTAGGTGATAAATTGAAACTGCTGAGTGTTTGCTTACGCTTGAGCAGACACCGGATACGACATGAGGTATTCCTCACTGGAAATCCAAGGAAACAGGAACATGTGAGGGAGTAATTTCGTGGAAATAGAATTAGCAGTTCTCAGCCAACCCGCCCGAATTTTGTGAGCAAAGGAAATGAACGGGTTCTTTTTTCGATGAGGAATTAAATCACAAGATGAAGAATAAAATATCATTACACGATATCTCCATGGACGTAATTAATCGTACAATAAAAATTACAATGGAGAAGAGCCATTTCTATAACAGTTCGGTTAAAGCTTCTATTAGACCAGCCAATAGACAGAATCACTAATCTATAGTGAGGTCGTGCCAGGATGCCTTTGGTAACTTGAAAGTGATTTGAAAATATGGCAATATCTGTCTCTCGCCGTGGCCATATCAAAATTTATTCCAACCATTCTCAGTGACGTTCAAGTCAGTCGACAACCGGCACTTTCATGCTTGTGGTTTCAGTCTCTAGTGGTTCTTTTTTACTACGTGTTATAAAAGTGATTATTTCGGAATAATAACTCGCTCACCTGCCCTAAGATGTACTTTTCGTCTTCGTGATTATCACATATTCTCTGCGAATATCTTGTCACGAGATTAATTAATTCATGTGGAGATTTATGTTTAGTGCAATTAAAAAAATTGTTATAGTTTTTTTCACGAAATATTTCATCTTGGCGTAGAGTGTAACCACAATGACTTTAGCGCGTAACGTTTACTTACACTTTGATGGCTTCGGTTAGTCGCCCGGTGAGAGTTCTTGTTGAATAATATTTAAGGGGTGTTTTTTATTGGCGATGTAATTCTCTTTAACGTAATACACCCCAGTTATTCATCTCTAAATTATTCCGATAGTATAACCTTGTGATCGTGCGTTAGAGCAATTTTATGGCACTACGATTGAATAGTGTAAGTTCAGAGAGTGATTACTTTTTTCGGATATGTGGCAGAAGGAAAAGGCAGAAGGGGTGCTTATTTTTGTATATCACAGACTGTGTTGTTCCAACTTGGCTTCGTTTTGATCTGGAATCGTGCAAACGCGCGGAGGGTCTGTCGATGTTGTATTCCTTTTCCTTTGATCGGGGTTGTCTAATCAGCCGATGGAAGGAAGCCTCAAATGACTCGCAGTTATTAAGGCAACCTCTCGGCTTCGAATTGTCGTCGTCCCTAGGTGCCACCTCCTCGGTAGGGAGTTGTGGTACGGGATCCTGCCGCCAGGCGGTGCCAGCAACAGAGTGGGGTCTCCCTCCATGCGCTCGGATCTTCCTCCCTTCCATCCCCCCTCTCCGCCCGGGAGGTAGGGAGGGCGGCCGACGCGGTTGAATCTCTTCCCTCGGAGGGTGGGGTCGAGATACGTGTTTGGGGATGAACGGGGGTGTGGGGAGAGGGGAGTGATGATGGGGAAGGTGTGACGAAGGGGGATGAGGTCGAAATTATGAGCATTTTTATTCCCTCCCAGGACCAATGCATCCATCCATACGTATAATGGCCAACCCCGCCTCCGGCCCGCCCTTCTTCCCTCTCCTCCCCCACCCCTCCTCTCCCGCACTCGTCTCTCTCTCGTTCTACCTGTTGCTTCGTCAGAGGTGAGTCACTCCTGCCTTGCCCACCTCACCATCACCGTCCTCTTCCCTTCCCCCTCGCCCTTCTCGTACACGCCAGGCCTTTCCCTCCCTCTCCCCCCCACCCTCTCCTCCCATTTGTTACCCATCAACCCACCCCCGCGGTCCACGGAGCTCGGCTGCAGCCAACCAGAGAGCTTCCCTCCTTCGGTGACGTCACGGGGATCCATCTCTCTCTCTCCGGAGTGGGAGAAGAGAGGCTTCTCTCCTTTTTTCCCCACCTCTATTTCCTCCCCCCCATCCCTCCGTCCCTCTCTCTCTCGCCCTCTCTCTCTATTCGAACCTCCCACCGTTGAGTTTTATCGCTCCCTTTTTTCTCTCATCTTTTTTATATTTGTCTCATTGCCATCTCTTTCTCTCTCTCTCTCTCTTACTACCTGCTTCGCTCCCCGATCTTCGTCTTCTTCGCCATCATCCTTTGCTTTCTCTTTCTTCTTTGTGTCCACCATCCGCTCCCATCATTCGTGCTCAATGCAACGCAGGCCCAATTGAGTCCTTTGTCCCTTTGTTATTTTCGCTACTATCTTTCTTATCCACCTTCCATCCCTTCACTCTTCTTGTTTCACCGTAATGTCACTTTGTTTTTCATTTGTTTGTTCATGCGAGTGTGTGTGTAATTTTCGCCGATTCTGCAGGGAACTTCTGCAATCATTATACCGCGCTAATGTAATGAGTCGGTCATTTTTTATTTTTGTTTTTTCTCAGTGTACAACTTGTTCGCCTCAACTTGAACGAAAAGAAGGTTTAGTGCACAATGTTTTATTATTATTATTGGTAGTGGTGATCCACGGGAAAGGGGTAGGTTTTCTGAAAACTGCTTTCTAGCGCCCGCGGTGTTCTAAGGAAACTTTATATTTTCAAGCGATATTAATTTGGGAATACTTGCCATTGCACCGGATAATTATTTAGATTAAAATTCAGTCTTCATAAGTTTCTTCAATAGCTCCTCATGCTGTCCGCCTATTTCATGGTAGCTCTTCTTTTTCGTCCCCGAACTTACCATCCGATCATTCTTCCGTCTACTCTCCAGTCTTCGGTATCGCTTTTCATTCAAATATCACTCACCTGCACTTTCTTGCCCTTCTTCGAATCTCTGCCAATTGCCATTTCTCTTCTACCATGTCTATGACGCCTTAGTTTTTATTTCCTATCGTCTGTTTTATTTTTCCCATTCTTTCCCACAGTCTTTTCTAGTTCAAAAGTCCAGAATCTACGTTGTTTTCTCTCCTTGATGACTAGGCTTTGGAAATAATAAACCTCCCTCATGAAAGTGGAGCGCCTCTGACGAAAGTTGGTGTGTGTGTGTTGGGTAGTCATCCTGGAGGAATCTACGAGTTGTAAGGCGAGGGTGTAATTTGAGTATTGGTAATTTGAAAATCTACAAGTTCTATCCCAAAAATAAGTGGAATAAATCTGAGGAAAAAATTATTGCAGATCAAAGTAGAAATTGATAAAATTATTCATAAGGGCACCCTTACGTATCGACACACCAATGCCAGTGCCTCCGCCAGGGGTTGTATGCTTCATGTAAGACATCAACAGAACCCTCGTTCAGGCACTTCGTCATGGCATTTTAGACATAATCCAGTGGTCCAAAACGGTACTCAAAAGGGTTAGTTATACTTGGGTCGTACTCAAAGGAGCATGTCTTGTCACCAGTAACCAACTAATCTAAAAAAAATTCGGGTCACTTTCACCGTGGTCCAAAGGAATATTCTCTCACAAGGAGTCTTCTGACATCATCTTGACACACCTTTCTCGTGGATAAATCTTCTGTAAGGATGCAATGCAGTGTGGGTATCTGAATATCGCACTCTTCTGCTAACATCCTGGCCCTTGGGGGTCAATCAGAATTGGGAATGTCTCACTTTTTGCACATTTTCGTCACACTGCATTGTTGATTGATATCCAGGGCATACCTCATCGTCAACCTCCTCTCTACCCTCCCAGAGCATCCTGTGTAAGCAGAAAACATCATTTGGGACATTTCTTTCATCCATCGTCCATCATTTTTCATCCATCTCCATAAGCATTTTTGGACAGACCCTGTATTGTACTCTCGTGTTTATAATAAAGTTTTTAGGGAATTAATCTTTTTATGAAATCTGTTTTTAATTGCCTGTATTCCCATTTGTAGGATTCTGTCTGTCCTCGTCTATTGTCTTCCACTATTTCTAATTTTTTATACCCAGAATCGTATCGTGTCATAATTGTAATTTATACATTTACCTTTTGGTGGTTTCATCCCTCCAGTGTTCCTCTCTGTGGCTGTTACCAACAGCGTTATAACTCACGTCCCCATTTTCTTTCTTTATCGTTGCCGCTGTATTTTTTTGTTTTAATTGTCGACCCCAATAATCTATTTCCCATCTCCGACCCAGGGTGGGACCGGAATGGAATCGAGTTTCTTACGGCGATTTGCTCGGGTTTATTTTCTTATTTACTGCCGGGGCTGTTTATTAGTTTCGTTAATGTCTTGTTTCCGTAGTCGTTGCCTCGAATCAGCGTCCTTTGCCGGAGACGGGTGCGTTTTTTTTTTAAACTAGATGACCTGAGGCGCCGTAACTCTGCGTTGCTTAGTTTCGCTGCGTGGTAAGGCCCTCCCGTTCGCATTTTAAGGACGAATTACGCCGACAGCTTTTTTTTCCTAGCTACAAAATCCGGAGGTAAAGCACTGCCCTTCTCAGCGCTTGCGATAAAAACATTGAGAGAGCATCTTTTCCGCGTAAACATTAACAAAAATCGTCATCCTAAGTTTCAATATGGAGGACCCTGAAGAAAAGATGTATATGGGCTGTGAGCACTTCCGGAAATAAGTAAGGTGACATAACGGATGATCTCGGTAGGCAGAGACTTATCTCAGGCGAGTGAAGAAGGGCGAAAGAAGGAAGGGCTCACCAGGGTGTGCAAGGACTAGTAATGCATCTTTATCACATACAAAACAGCAAATTGCCACGAGGACGTGTGGCAGGGGGTATTAGGTCATATAAATTTTACTAGAATCCATGTAAAATTTACTTTGTAATATTAAGTAGGGCTTATAATAAATGAGATTAGCAATATCATTTTAAGAATCAAGTTAATTTTCTTGCAGTCGTGCCTTCGTTTCTTTTCGTAGCCCTTAGCGTAGTAGTGGTTTATCACGTTTATTCATTCCTCGGAGTTGTCATTTATAAAACGTATCTCAAATAATAATAATAAGTCCGTTGTCACTGACGTAAGTTTCCATTTGAGGCAAAGTATGACAAAGGGTGTGAAATAATACTTTTCTTTTTACAACTGGAGAGAGTTGTAATGTATTAGGAGGCTATAATGTCTAATATATGAAATATGCGTATTTAGGAGAGCTAGATCCTGGAAGCAAATCAGGGACCTGGCCGTCTTAGGAAGGAAATACACACGTCTCAAAATTCGATGACATATCTCGAACAAGCTTTACTGTTTCAATTCCCATTGAACATAATTATTATTATAGGCAGTGCGTGATATAATGCCTACCAGATCGAATTCTCATTTGTTGCCGCATATATACATGATGTTTATGGAAGATCTTTGAGGGAGATTCATTAAATTACAAGTTGATTAGAGACTTGGTACAAGATTTACTGTCAGAGGTATCGAGAGACATCTCGCTTGCATTCTTTTGCATTAATTGTTTTACTTTTCGAGGGCTGAAAGTATTTCACGTCGAAAATTTCCTTTATTAGAGTATTAGGTGCGGCCCGTTTATCATAGCATTCAAGTCTTTTAAATGCATTGGTTATCGTTCTAAATCGCATATCCCTTGCAGGCTCCAATGGTAACTGTTGGAGAACATATTTTTACGGTCAGAACAATGAAAGTACTTTATGACAAGTACCGTTGGGAATTGGGCCCCGTGCAACCGTTGATATTTGGATCTTAAACTTTTTTGGATTGAGTTTGGTGATAGGCTATTATTTGCCACCACGAGAGGCGTTGTTACAAATATGCTTTATGGAAATTGCCGAAAACTGTTCCTGTCATGCATCAAGGGGTGAATATTCGATGGGTTTCGTTCCAGTTATGGATTCAGAATGCATTCAGCGTCTTCTTCTTTCATGCATTCATTATAAAAAGTACACATCCCTTGCCCCCCTCCGCCTCCTCCTCTTGTCGCTTGCCCGCCCCCCCTGCCAAGTTCAATTTGTAACTGTCGTCCGGCCGGGAGCCTATTCTCCCTTCCCTTTGTCCCGTCGTCCATCTTCCCTTCCGGGACAATTAGGTCTTCCCTCGTCGTCATGGCAACGCGTGACATTCGCCGCTCGCCCATCGTTCAACACAGTGACCAACCCCTTTTCCCCCGCTGGAAAAGTCTTCTTCCCTTGTCCATTGGCTGCCTACGCTTTTATCTTGTGCAGCCATTACCAGCGGCGCTTGCGAATCCATTACATCGTTTGAATGAAGTGCTGGGACTTTTAAGGCGTTAGTCCCCCTCAGGCACAACATGCATTGGTTGTCGGGCCGAGTGCCCAAAAGGCGCCATAAGCTCGGCGAGGGAAGTTAACATCCGACTTTTATTTATCCCTCTCTCGGGTCGGAGTCATGGGGTGAGTTACTATGTTTCACATCGATTCAAGGGTAATGGGACAGGGTTTGAGGTTATAAACATCCGGTCGTGCATTATTCTAATGAATCGTTCGTCTTCGCTTTCTCTTCCGCCTTGGAGTGTGTGTGCGGAGGCAAATAATCATTCATCCCGCTATTACAATGCGTTCGGTCGCTTGAAAATCCGATATTCTCCAGAAACTTTTACCGCTCCCCAAGTGGATTGTGACAGTTAATTTTTTCGTGTCCCAAATTTCTCGTTATTCTCTGGTGTAGTACAAATTTATTGCGTAGGAAACGTGTCTTAAATAATAAAAATTTTATTTCCATTCTCGCCGGGTGATTGTTGTTTCCTTTAGTGAATTACATCTCATTTAAATGAGATGAGATTTGAGAGTGTAAAAATCATTCGCCTTGATCGGGATCCCGGTCTAGGCGAATGATTTTTACACTCTGAAATTGTTGCATTGAAATGCACACATAGCGGGTGACTCCGTCAAAAGTTACTGTTGCGGCATCTCCCGCAGTTTGTTGGAATTACATCGCATGTTTTTATTCGCTCCGGGTTCATTGTTTTCTCCTTCATAATATTTCCAATACGTGTGGCTCACCTTTCCCATAAGACTCCCGTTCCCTCCAGTTTCACAGTCCCTACCCCCGATGATGCAATATCTCTCTGGCCTTCTTTTTGTAATCCTACCTACACCTATATTGTAAAAATATCTGGCTTACATTTCGCTGTGCCAAGATCTCACTTGAAGTTGTGATTTCCCTTCCTTAATTGGCAATCATCACGTATTAGACTAAGGGAACGACTTATTTACGGCATTTGAGATAACATGAAAGCTTCAGTTAAATCCGAATCTTATTTGAACCGATCACAGTGATAGAGGGAGGTAAAAATGGCATGAGATATATGGAATGGATGAAATATGAAAAGGAATTGTGAAAACTACTGGCTGGAAAGAATCTGTCGAAGAATTAATGGTGTATCCGATGTCTTCCTGGGATTACTGAGGTAAAATGTTTCATTCTTATCAAGTGTGTACAAGTTCATGCATCATAAAGACGTTATTCATTTATTGGTGACGCAAATCGTACTTGGACCTTGGGGTAAATATGGTTTACAACGCACCCCAGCGTTAGATTATTTTAGCGCTGAAATTACTTTTAAATCTTGTCTTTCGCGTCGTTGGGGGTTAAATTATAGAAAGAAAACTTTCTTCTATTGCAAATGGTGCCATTACAATGCATTGATCCATCTTTGGTTGACGTCAATCCCAAATAAACGGGTATGCATATGGAAGAGTGAGGTTTTCTGGGCAAAATCCAGACATGTGAATGTGCCGCTGCTTGTTTGGCTGCTACGGTTTCCTTTTCTGTTAAAGTATTCTCTCTTCCTCAGAATACACCGTCCTTTTTAATACCGGCTTCAACGACAACATTTCCAAACGCTTATTTTCTCGGTACATCATCTTTCATTCAGGGTTTCCCCTCCTCTTTCTCCCTCTCCCCGAAACGAGCTCTGGTCCTGACGCGGGGGGCAAACGTTCGCGTTTACGTTCGAGCGCGTAAAATGGTTTCGCAAGCCTCGCGAGCTAATTGCGAGGAGACCCAAGCCAACGAAGTCGCGCGCTGCCGCCGTGGGTGATTCAGAATTCCGGAGAAACATCGCCCATTACTGTGCCATTGTTTTGATATTCGATCGCCTGTTATCTCTTATCGTCCCTGTCCCTGCCGCTCAGGTGTGCGTCGACGGGAATTCTCTTTCGGACTCGCGACTTTGGGGCCATAAACACTCATTGTTCCTCCTCGATACTCTGCTTTTTTGTGCCATCCCCCTTCCCCGCCCGTGGGGGCCGCACGGCATAGAACGCCGACGGCGCGGGGCCGACCCTTCGACCGGCTCGTGGGCCCTCTTCTCACTGGCTCTCGTTTTCATTGGTCGTCGGTGCTGTTCCGCTCTATATTCCGGGCCTCGGAGCCGCCTGCGCTTTCAAATGTCCATTTCTCACGCGATTTCTCTCTCCAACTCCCGAGAGCCTCGGGGAATACTATAAGTGACACATGGGGTTTTCAGGACGTGTTCCGTGTCCACGTGAATTTGCGAGCTTGGTTTTTGAGGCGCGTCACGCAGCGTGGTGAAGGTATTACTTCACTCGGGTGAATGATTCAGCGTGTCCCCTCCACCCCGCCGATAGTCCGCGAGAGAGGTCGATCGTATGGTGTTGTTCGATATTGCGATTAATCGGCTGCGATATTTGAGTTTAATTCATAACTACGTGAGGCCACGACGTAAATTTCGATTGATCGATATCCCATTTATTGTGACGAATGTGGGGATTATAGTGTATTTCTATGGAACTTAATGAGTGGCATTAATTTCATCAAATGATTTATAGATACAGTGTAGAGATAGATTATGACTTTTCAGTGAGCCTCACTGTCAAGATATCGAGTGGCGTATCCTTTATGTGCGGGCAATGATGCAATACGATCTGATGTGGTTTGATAGCATCTCAAGTGGATGTTTAGTAGAAATTAATTTATCGAACGCCACAAACTCCGATGCCACGATTATATAAAATTTTGTTGAATAAGCAACTACTGGAAGCGTAAATGGATTATATTTGCACCAAGAAATAAAAGATAGGCCTGTGAGGAAATACCTAGGCGATACAGAGTTCGCGTATTATTCGCATATGGCTGCCGACAAGTAAATGTATTCTAAATGTAAAACCTACCCTAACCGATAGAATAAGAAAAATATGGCTCCCCTCGAACTGCCCCGAGGGTGTGGGGCAGGTGATGATGACTCAACATCAGGCATTCAATATTCAAATAATGTATCACCAGAATGTTATAGTCCAACGTAGAAGTTGCATAGTTCAAACGTTGAGCGCACTTTTCAAAAATGTCCTGATGTATGCTACGGTATCTAATTTTGGAGCACTACTGGACACACTACCACAGAACCCGCTAGTATGCCATAGTCGAATCACAATATGAATTGGAATAATGGCTACACATTATGCTGTTGATGTCACAGACGTTTTCGACATTATTCTGGCTCTTTATCGTTATTAGAGAAATGAGATTTTAAATCTGCCGGTTCTACAGGTTATTTATCCAGTGTTTAGATGTTGGTATGAGATATTCAATTTACATCACAAAGCGCTGTTCAAATTTTAATATTGCACAGCCGTAGTTGGAAGGAGCCAAATTTTTCGCGGGAAGCTTCAGGCGGCGCGGCGCAGGGGTAGAAACTGGCTCCCTTAACGTGATGGGTCAACTTCATAAGCCATAGGGCGAGTAGTGCATTTTAAGTGGGCTCTTCCCTCGCCGAAACCAAACTAACCTACGATTTATCGTCTCGTATGTCACTCGTAGTGGTATTTCGCGTCGGCTTCATTGAGAGCTGATCATCAGTGACGCAAAAAAGGTAATATTATTACTCTTATTTTCGCAAGTCTCACGGTTTTATGCAAATGTAGTATGTATACCATGAACATGGAAATACTTTTTCTTTTATCGGCCGATGTTATGGCTTACACCCTCGGTACCGTTTCAGCCCAGTACGAAATGATCCAGTTTACGGGACATTAGCATTTTCACCCATTGGCCCGCGGCGACCTGGGAATCTCGTTAGGCAGTTCCATTTCTAAATTCAGATTTAAAATGTCTCCGTATCGAAGGTAATCCGGAGATGAAGATTCCACTATCGGGTAAAAGTAACGCCCGACACGTTGAGTTTTTGAGAGAGAAGTTTTGACCTACTTTGAGGGAACGAAACGCGTAGGTAATATTCCATGTCGCATTCTTTGTGGCTAGCTTACTTCTCATAATTTGTATGAGAAAAGTGAAGGTCTGTGAATACAGATTTATCTGACTCCCAGTTATATATTGTCTCGTTGAATGTAATGGACGTGGACGTAAGATGTTGAATGAATGGCCGTTACCTGTAGGTTTATCAAACTATTGAACTTATGGCTATAATTTTGATTTCAGCCACATTGGCTAAGAATAAAATACTTCTCCACATATGCGAGACGAACTGTTGGTTAGAAAAAATAATAAATTAAGTAATGGACAGTGGTAGGTTACTTAGAATATTTTTTCCTAGTGCGATCGTGTGCTGTTATCCCGTATCGTTCGTGAGAAAAAAGGCATGTTAAATCTTTGGAATCCACAAACGTTCTCTTTCATTCTATTATTGTGATCCCCTCCTACCTAGTAATACCATAAACCATAAACATAGTAATCAACCCGAAGGGTTTATTATACTATCTTTCATTCTATTATTGTGATCCCCTCCTACCTAGTAATACCATAAACCATAAACATAGTAATCAACCCGAAGGTCGGTTTAGTAGGTGATGGTAGAGCTCACCCATGTACCAAGCCCGACGGCGTGTGAATATTCACACATCAGGGTAGGGGGGCCAGTTCCTTTCCTTGTGCCGGTTATGGTTTCCCAGGAAGATCTGGTACCCGAAAAATCAACTAGCTTGGGTGGAGCTACAGATGCCCAAAGTGCCTTGCCTGGGAATCGAACCCGGGACCCTCCGGTCAGTAGTCAAACGCTCTACCCACTAGACCACCGAGACCCACGTTAGTAATTCGAATGTTGAATAATGAATTAATAACATAATGGAAAAAGTCCTCATCGTATTAGTCTATTTTTACTTTTTTAATATGAAAGTTTCCCGAAACTTAAGGGCTAAAAGTTCCCAGGTTCCTGATGTCAACCTTTGCAATTAGGTGTTATTAAACCGCATTCTCCGGCGTGTAACCGGGGATGGGGGTTGTCCCGCAAAGCCCAGGACTGGGCAATTTCACTTTCCCAGCTATGTCCACTCCAGCTCACTCAGTCCCTCGGAACGCCCACACACCCTCCGTCCGATTTCCGTGATTCCTTGCAGAAACGGGGATGGATCCCTGCTCTGCCTCCGCCGATGACATGCTCGATCGCTCGCCCTGCTTTCCCCCAGTTCCCGGAATCCGCTCCCCCGGCCCTTCGCAATGCGGCTTCGGCGGAAACGGACTTTCCCGGCCCGATGATGATTACACGACCTGCGCCCGGGTCCCCTCCCCCCTTCTACTATCCTCCCTCCCACTTTCCGCCGTTCGTCCCACCCTTGTCGCTGGCCGTTATAGGAGAGATGAGGTTTTTCCCCTCCCACTGCTCGGGGAGGCCATGACTCTGCGACTTCTTCCCCCTTTTGGCCAAGAGGGAAGAATAAAACGGCGCGTATAAATATAAATGGGCGTGCGTATGCCGCGGTGCGCGGCCATCCGTGGGAGATTTATCAGCGCGTGTTTACGGGGAGGAGGGTGGTTAGTTGGGGGTGAAAGCGGAGAAGCTTGGAGAATGGGAGAGACGGGGGATTGGGGGAAAGGGAAAAGTTTCCTTTTCTTAGGACCACAATGGTCTCTCCCCATCCCTCTTTCCATTAGAGCCTCAACTGCGAGAATGTTTCCTTTCCTCTCGAAATTTAAAAAAAATCCGGGGAAATTGCGGGGGTGATTCATTTATGAAAGTCCCCTGAAGTGGCTAATTAGATACGACAGCGTCCCCCTATCCCTCCCGTCTGTCCATTTTCCATTTACGTGAAACTTATTTTGAGTCAGAGATTGGAGTAAAATAACGGATTAGCCAAAGATTTTATGAATCTTATTCAAAAAACGTTTTTCTCGGAACCACGCGATTCATCGCTTAACTAGCATCATTAGGTGCGCATTTGTAAATCGTACTGCCAAGTTCCAGCATGTGCGCTGTGTTCTAATCGACAGATTCAAGTGGCGTAATCAAAGTTCATTGTAAATTCATCATCTGCGTGTGGCCATTAGATTTCTCCTGCCCTTATAACTCAAAGGGTCGCGCAGTTGTTGACTAACCGGACGGTTGCTGGTTTCAATCTGGTGGAGGTTGCCCTGTTATTTCCCGTTCTTGAAGCCATCGTGGTCTTTGACCTTACCCTTCGGTACATCTTTACAATCTAAGTACGACGATGCTCTGTTAATAAACTTTTGAAATTTATTGTTTATATTGAATAGACATGACTCCGACTATGCACCGAGTAAAAATGAATCATTCCAGAAAATTGTTCTGAAAGTTTATTCTTCAATCCGTCGAAACGATAACGGAGCGTTTAACAATTAATTTTATTGTGTTTCAATTATCCCCTCAGCTAAACTACATTAAATTTAAACCTCTGCGTCAGTTGATCATGTATACCAGAACATACTTGTGTCCGGTTTAAATATTTCACTGAATTCAACAAAAGAAGCCATTTGAATGACAAAATTCGTGTAATTTCAGTAAATTGCATCCCAGAAGAACACATGTCCGTCTGTTTCAACTGAGGAATTTTTTGTGTACATATTTCTTCAATCACTATGCTGCTGGTATGCTTCATAATGTGCTTTATAATCGCCTCAAAGCCATTTGGCTTATGCCTGTGTTAAGTTATATTGCATAAGTCTACATTGGTGTCTTCTGTCTGGATCTAAGCATCTAAAGAATGGTCGATGCAGGTGATGTTGGTGAACCTGGTGGGCGTGCACAGTTTTGGGAAATGTTTCACGAGCACACGTACCCTAGAATGTGAACAAGTTCTCGCTCTCTGTAAGTAGGGCCATTAATCCCCTTATTTTTTCCTTTGAGGATTCCAAGGCATTGAGCGGGTTGTATTGCATTCGCTATGCCTTAGGCCGCTTTCATTTCTGTAAAGCTCACGAACTCTTCTCCAATTCTTTCCGTGGGTCATTCAGTCGTTACACATTTGACACCACCTCGCTTCTCCTTTTCCCGAGCTGGGATTCTAAATGTTAAACTCCCGTGATTAGCAACGGGGGAGGGAGAGGTTGGGAATGGGAGAGGAAGGGGTGCCGGCCGCATTTACTTTAAGACGATGCTCCTCCCTTGCAGCCGAATGCACCGCCGTCTTGTCCTTTGCCATCCTCCGCAGCCGAAGCATCTCCTTTCAATTGCTGACTTTTTTGTTTCTCGATTTCCGGAAAGCATCCTTTGAAAGTCATTACGTTTTGGTTTCTTGTTCAAAAATCCATTTCCAAGAGGGTCGTTTTCCTAAGATTCAGACACCGAATCCCTCCCTTTCACGTCGTTTCGCCCTGTTCGTCTAGGTCCTTTGGGATTCATCAAAGGCTTTGCCTGGCAAGAAGTATACAAAAAGGTCTTTGACCCCCTCCTCTTTCTCTCCCTCCCCCCTCCCCTCCTGCCCCTCACACCAATAAGCGTCACAGGAGCCCCTTGATGGGAGAGAAGCGTGGCTTCGGCAGAGGAGAAATAACTGTTCTACTCGGGGCAGGGGGAGTGGGAGGGAGGGGTTTGGCGGGGGGCGGTCGATTGATTAATTTCTGCGTCTCCGTCATTTACATATTCCATCCCTTTGTTAAACAACGGGAGACGTAAAGAAGTTCGGCCCTTTCGTGGATAACACTTGATTGATCGCACGCTGCCTCCCTCCCCCTCATTGCCGTCCTCCTCCTTCACGTTTTCCGACTCTTTCACGGCTGCTGCTTTCGTCAATTTTCCCCCATTTTTCTCCCGTTTAGGAGCGATAATGTGAGTCGGCGTAGTTTAGCTGCTTTCATAAGGTGGATGCCGTTCCCATCATCACACAAAGTGACACATGTGAGGTTTCCGTCTTTCGGGCCGCGCTGTGAAATTTAATTTTGTCAGAACAGTTGGTGCAAGTGCGAAATTCTCTTAAGCTCCCATGGGCGTCTAAAGGCGTTTCTACTTTTACTGTCGGCTATCAATTAGTTTAAAAAAGTACTGCGCCTAGCTCATCGTTTTTAATTGTTTCTATTTGTTTTTAATAGGGGGAAAGCTTACTTGCTGTCAAGTTAAAATGGGAATGGTAAGAGATCAAATGTCTTAAGAATTAATCAGTCCTGAATCATCAGATGAATGTTTGTCGAAAATTGGTCATCGAGGATTTGAAATTGTGTCATTAACGGACAGTATCTTGTATACGGATTGAGTTGAGTGTTATAGTACCTTTATTTTTATCTTTGGTGGGGTGTTTACTACGTGTTTGGTTTCCCGTGTGATAATATCAGCTCAATTTCTAAGCGTGTCCTGTCGCATTGGCGGCTTCTCTTATATCGTCGTGTCGCGATTTAAATGAATCCTGTTTTGAATAGATAAAAGAAGTGTGAGACATTTCAACTGAGCAAATGTAATATTTATTTAATCAACCCGCGATTTTTTGCGCATCAGGCATATTTCTGATTCACCTAGTTCTTAGGGGTATTTATTTTAACTACTGGTGGTTTAAATGTGGGTGAGAAGAGGGGTGGGTATGAAGAATACGCTGGCTAGAGAGGAAGGCAAACTGAGAGGGAGTAGGTTGAAGGATTTCGAAGAAGAAGAAAATATATGGATGGGATACGGGGGCGAGAAGTTGAATTCTGGATGTGCCGGTAGGAGAGAGAGAGAGGCTGCTAGAAACGTGGGCAAATTGGTGGAATGAAGAGCCATTTTGGGCATAATGGATTGAACTATGTCCTTGGGAACAGTGAAGTAGACAGTGGTATAGGCTAAATGTTGTCAACATTGAAACGTTGTGTTGTAAATTTTTTCGGGCATTTTCAATATTTCCTTGTTAGCAGAAGACCAATAGAAATGATTTTGTAGAATGTCGACCTTAAAGTTTGGGGAGGTAGAAGTGTCCAGTGTTGCCCAATACCCAAGAGGGCTAAGGTTCTCAGTGCATCACATTGCCTTGTACCCTTATCCTGCATTGATATCAGAGCAGGTTATTCCTGTCACCCATGAGTAATTTTCCTGCTTCTTCGGTCTTGGGTCTTAAAATGAACTGCAAAATATCAGAACGCCCTTTAAACTTTTTGTGACGTTCGTTTCGCAATTGATTATTATGTAAAATGAATTTAAACTTAAAGATTAATTAACAACAGTTGGCACTGCCGTTTTCATGTGCAGTGAAAATAATTAGAATTAATAAAATAATTCGTCTTCCGCACTGAAAGAAATAGAAGTTGACTATCACATGAAGAAATAAGATTTTTCGTGTCGAAATGGTCCTTCGATGTCTATCTTCCCGCATGGCATGAACTCATGAATCTGCAAATTAGTCATTTGTTTCGTTCTCATAAATTCCATTATTTTATAAAATATAAGGATATCGAGTTGAAACTCAACTAAAACGATACATCAACGCTCGTAGGACGCATATTTGACTGAAGAAGTAGAGTGGAAACATTTGCGTTTGAAGGAAGGGAATGAGTGCTCACAAGAACCGAAGGTGCTGCCGAGGAAGTTTCGGAACGACGCGACGGGGTGAGTATCGGGAAAGAAATCTCTGTCAACGATTCGATATGGAAACCAACTATCGATCGTACATCCGTCGCGATTAACGTCTGCGTTCGGTGATGATCCTCAGTCGTAGTGCAAATAAATCCCGCTCACTGCCTTCGATTGCCCTCTCGTTGCCTGCTAGCGGAAGACCCATCTGTCCTCATCTGGTGACGCGCGGATAAAAAATAGCCGAGGTGGGCATACGATATCTGACGTCGCTCGAGCGGTCAGTTCCATGTCGCACGGCGTTGACGCGGTCTTCAACTTGCCGGCGGCCGTGACGTCATTCTCCGGCGGAAGTAAGCAGCTTCGAATGCGGGCGGGGCGGGAATGGAGGGGGCGGGGGGGATGGGAGTGTCATGATGGAGGGTGCACTCTGTCGCCCGCGGAACGAGATGCGCTCGCGTATTGTGGGAGCTCTTGCGAGATAGGAGAACACGAGCCACTAAAGGCGGATTTTTTTTCGCCCCATTTTTTCATTAATTTTTCTCCGAGTTCCTTATCTGAGTTTCTCCCTGATCTCTACCCCCACCATTCCCACTAAAGCATGGCCGTATTCATCGAGTCATGTCTTGGGGCACTCAAGGAGGGGTTGGTTGAGAGGTCGGAGAGATAGCCCGCGTGCGAGGTCTGCGTGGATCGTAATTGCGCCCCCTCGTACGATTGTGGGTGTGTACCGCCCATTGAATGAATGCGTCCCGAGTTGGATCTTTGCATCGGGTTCTAAGGATCGTCAAAGTCCGCGACCAGATCTCATTATCCCCTAGGTAGTTAACACCCCTACCACAAAATCCTATTGCATGACTGATCCTCTGACATTTTATTTAGGATTCTGTTTCGTTGTAGCCGTCTTTCCTTTCATTCCTGCTCTAGTTCTTAGAAATCTTTCTAGTTCTTAGCTCTGTTTCTTTCTCTCTTTATCTTTGACAAAATGTTTTACGTCTGGAGTTGTGAAATCGATTATCATCTGTGTGAATATACCTACAATCATGAGTGTAATTCCATGTAAAATCTTCAAATAGCCTCCGCACAATTATTCCATTAATTATCTCTGCTTTTTGCTCTGCATCTCGATTGAATGGTTAATGCATGCCTACTTAATACTAATCAAAGTATTTTCCGGTGTGGGCAAGGGAAGTAACTCTTTTGCTTCGACTTGAATTTGTGTTCCGGCTTCGGCTATTGCTAGCTTCAGGAAGTTTGCATGATATTTGGGAGCATAAATGCGAACTCTTTTAAGAGGAATAATTGCACGCGATGTTCACATTTTGCTTCAGGAAAAATACTGTTGTAAGAAGTCTCATTCTAACGTGTATCATTGTGATTTTTAATTTACCTTTGAAACTGACAATATCTTTCTTTTTTTTACAGGTACGTTTTGGTGATCTTTTACTCTTAAGGGATAAAATGGATATATATTGCTTCTAGTTTGCATTAAGAGCCGTCGTACACTGAGGTATCCTGATTCTAAGGTAAATTTATGTATCATATATGTAATTGATCAAATATCAAGGGAGGAAATACGGGTTCCTTTACTTCTTATTATTTTGTGTTCAGGAATGTTTTCTGATTTGACCAGTGAAAATTTGGGCAACACGTTAGTCGTCACTTCTCTTTCGCTGTAATTAGAAACTGACATATACCCTGCAATACGAGGTCGTTATAGTGAATGCATTTCGGTTTATTACTCCCGGAAGAGGAAGACTCATAGACCAAAAATAGGCGGAATCTTTTTTTATATTAATTCTTTAAATCTTGATGCAGAATTCCACTTTCGCCAATTCTTAATGACGCGGTGTATTGACTATGGTTTCAATTTTCATATTTGTTTATCTGTTAGTAATACCTTTATCGTTTCGAAATTCATCTATTATCAATACCTTTTAAAAGAGCTGCGGCAATTCAAATACATCCATGACAACTCGTACGAGTAGTTTGCAATTTTCTGAATCCTTTTCTTGTATTGCGTAAATCATTCAAATCATTCAACTCCCTATTGAAACTAGAGCTGAGGCAATCAAGCCTAAGATTTCAAAATCAGTTTATAATGTGTTGTGCAGTGTCAACATGAAAGTTACATTGACTTCCAGTTTTATTCCTCAGATATTTCATAGTTGCCCTTGTCTGTTACGTGATAAGCCAAACATATCGTTTTCGATCATTTGTGCATGTTCTGTTGTAATGAGTTGGGCATCATCACGGGCGCCTGAAGGGAAACCTTGCGCGCTCCTACGGTGTGCCCTTCAGATAACTCCTATGAGATGCCATTGCAATTAATCTCCCTCGGCCGACGCCTGGAAATCGGTATAAGTCGACCACAGTCGGATTCCAGTGCTCTTCCTCCTCGTGTCGGATGACCGTTTTGAATCGAAATTGATAAATCTACGCGGAGCTTGCACAGCATGATCCGAGCGCCCTTCATTGGTGATATTACCCAATGAATGGTCGTTCACCAATGATTGATATATAACAATAAACTATTAGTATCGGGAGTTGACCGCGTGGAATTTGACAAATGGGTGGATATTATTTCCTCCCTCGATGAAATTGAGCGTATTGACTTTTGGAGAGTGATGATCGTGTAGTACTCTCAATAAAATCTGAATTGGGAGCATCACGTTAGCGACGGCTTCAGATGTGCCTATGACTTATGTGAACTGTATAACCATTTGGAAGTGATCGTGGACACTAGGAATTAATAATCTGACAATGTTACTTATTACTATAATGTGGTGAATGGTGAACGAATGTTCGGGAGTTGTCAATCCCCTTCTGCCATCGACAATATTCTCTCCATTTCATTTTAAACTCCACATGCCCGTAATCGGTGTCGCTCACTTTTTCACCCACCTCCTCCAAGCAGCCATTTCCTCACATTCGCCAATGGATGTCGGAAACCCAACTCGCTCTCAGTGTACTTCCGAAAAAGACAGAAACTCGTTAGACCTTCCATTTCCATGAGAAGCTGAGCTCAGAGGCGGTTACATAACCTATTTTACTCGTTTCAGCAATTCCTTGTGTAGGCATTCCGGTGCAATTGCGAGATTGTCCCTCGTATTATTTTTTTTCATGGAACCGTGGACGCTTTTTGTGCGGAGTTTTGTAACTTCTTTGCCAGTAGTGGCCAAATTAAGTGTCGTTGGCATGACCTTAACCTGCATGCCCTTCAGTTTGGTCCGCGAAATGCCATCGGGGAAGCGCACGAGAATATATTTGATACTTGGTACTAGGTGATTAACTACTGTCTCTAATAAGGAAATTATGAGAAGTGGTAATGTTTAAAAAGTGCCTGTCACACCAGACTAAGTACTTTTTGGCGATAGTCACACTGACAATGGCACTCTTTCGATAATTAAGGATTATCAATGAAATTGGACCCAATTAAGTTATATTAAGGAATATTTGAGTAAAACATTGTTTTTTACGAAGCTATTGTAAATGCCTTGAACCCCCGCCATGAGTGTTTGGGACCCATCTCGAAAAACTTATATTCAATAATTGAACAGTATACAGAGAAAGGCTGGCCAGTTTCTGAAAAAAGTACTGGGAAAGAATGCCAAGCTTCGCAGATTAAGTGCAAAATTTAGGATGGGAAGGCATGTGGACTCGGAGACTCATCGCTAGATTACATCTGAAAAATGGTATCGAACGATTTTACGTACTGAATTCCAGTGCGTAGAGTTTAGGGCCAATGATCGAAGGGTTCGGGTTCGATTTGGGGTGACGCCTCTGGACACCCCAAGGTTCACCCGAGCTGCGTGATTGTTAGGGTGCCAGAGAAAGCACAGGCAGCACAGGGAAACCGAAATGCTCATTAACTGCTTGTCCGGGCAAGTATAAACCGTCCTGGTGAGTGAAATCTCCCCTTTACCGGTCAATATGCATAAGAAACTAATGGAATTGCAAAGAAATAAACATGCCTGAAGTGGAAGTGTGGTTTGCGCGAAGAAGAAACTTAAACGTAGGAATGAAATCTTAAATTAACAAGAAAGGGAAGGCTTTTAATAAACAAGTACATAGAAGGCCTGCCAATAGTAACAAAATGTAAAAGTACTCTCAAAAAGGATTAGTTCAAAGCTTCATTTTGCGCTCTCACCATTTTCGATAAGAACATTAACCGGCGAGAAGAGAGAGGAAGACCTCTGGTTAAATGAACAAAGTAAGGGTAATTGTACTAAGAGAATTGTAAAAAAGAAAAGCTGAGGTATCAAACGATACCCAACGAAAATGCACAAATAAGAATTTGCATATTATGTAAAACTTTATACGAGTATACTATAACTATAAGCAGGCTGTTTAGATTTTAAATAATGATAATAAGCAATATATTAAGCAATAAGTATAAACAATAAGTAATAAACAGTAAGTTTAGAAGTAAATAACAAGAATTGTAATAAATATATAGATATGTAATAAGTGCAAATGAAATGGGATCATAAGTACAACAGCAAGCTTATAGTTAACGTAAGGCAAAAAAATCATAAGCAAACCATGAGAGATACCAAAGCAACAGTGATAAAATTGTATAATACATATATTCTTTAGACGTAAGAGGGTTTACATATGCAGGAACCCTCAGTATGTTTACAATTTGTATTGTATTCTATAATTGCAATAAACACGACACAATCCTTGAATGAGCCATGGAATTGCAATAGTAACCGGAGAGAGATTGTATTTAATTTTATTTAATCCCCCACCCCTCTCGTGTTCATTGACCCAAGAGCCATAGCCACGCCTGTTTCGATATCGCGTGGGTAGAAGCGAAGCCGTAGGACCGTGTGGTGCTTGTCGAGAGGTCTTTCGCATTGATGATTTTGGTGGCGCCCGCGTGTGTGAGCGAGGCTCGTTTCCGTAATGCACATCCGACTTCCGACGCCGCCAAGGGCAGCGATGGGGGCGTGTACTTTCGTTCCGGTGCATCGCCACCGATGCTCCCTTCGACGTTGACGTTCGACTGTCGTCTTGTCTATCCGTGTTGGTTTCTTTTACGTTGCGGGTATCGGTACTCTCCGCACGGCTCCTCCTATTCGGGGAACCTCGACCGAGGCAATCAATCAAGCGGAAGGATTGGCGCTCTTGCCTCTCTCGACCCTCAAAATCATCGGTTTTGATGCCGAAATAATTGTTATGGGCCGTCGACTAGGGCGAGTTGGGGGGGGGGGGGGGCGAGAAGGTTCTGGCCGGGCGGACACCTGCCTCAGCAATTCCTCCGCTTCCTTAAACGGGAGGAATCACTTCGGAGGAATTCGGAAAATCCGGAAGGGGAAACCACTATTCAGATTTTAATAAACAACACTTGCGACTATGGTCGCTTAGGTATTCATGGTCGCCCGGTATGTTTTCATTATGTTGTGGTGTGAGGGAAGGAGACGGTTCTCGTGAACGGGAAGCTGAAGGGGAGTTGGCAACACTGTCACGGAGCCCCTTTGGCCTCTCGTGTGGCGCTTTCGCCTCCTTTTCTCCTCGCTTCGCCTCCTTCTTTCTGTCTTCCAGCCTTTTCCCTTATTTCTCTCTCTCTCTCTCTCTCTCTCTCTCTCTCTCTCTCTCTCTCTCTCCTTCCCTCTCTGGGCTTCTCGCCTTCAAAGCCGGATACTCCCCGCTGCGCCTTCTCACCAAACCCTTTCAATCTCGCCCCCCACCCTCCCTCCCCGCAGTCGTGTCTTCAACACCTCTTACTGAGCCTATTCGAATTTCTAGCAGGCTCTCTATGCCAAAGTGCGGTCTCTGCCTCTTCTAAGGCTGGTGTCGTCTCCGAGAGTGTGGGTGTCGGTCGACAATGCCTTGATATCGCTATCCCTTGCATTGCTTTTTGTACGTCTGGAGCAATATCTTAACGGATCTCGGTTACGCGTAACCTGTGTGACCGTTCAGTTACGGGTTCAAAAAGTTGAGGAATATTTTTCAAAAATGAAAAAAAAACGTATCGCCAAATTGTTTACGCCGTTCTTTGACGTCAGCTATGACACGATCATATTAAAATACTTTCGACTTAAACGCACGAAATTTGGGGCGGGCAGTGCAGTGGGAATGGCGTTTACTGAACATGGGGTCCGAATTCGATTCCGAGTAACACCTCTGGGCGCTGTCAGCTTCACTCAAATCGTCATTTTTTCCGGTACCATATGGGTATTATTTTTCTGGTAATCCACGATCCCGCGTGCGTGTGGCAGGGGGTGTTTTAGCCACCAGCCATTTGGGTGTTTGTTGAGTATTAGATTTCCTTGCTGTTTAATATTCTGGAAATTCGATTTGTTGTGTGTGATGTTTCCCACTGTTGTATTTACGAATTTTCCTTAAGTTTCCGTTCTCGTTGTTGTCTCTCCAATTGTACAATTGAGGTCTGAAGTTATGCAATCAGCGTTTAGCTCGAATGATATTACATGAGTGTATTTATCGAAAAGACAAACTCGTGCTTCCAGTGGAGCCCAACCCAGGCTATCCAATTGCTAATTTCCTCTTCCTTTCGTAGCAGTTCTTCACGAAATGACCAGGTAATTGGTTTCGTTGTGTGTGCTTTCATAACTACCCATGAGTTTCCATCTTAATCTGTTCCTACCGCCCTAGTAACAGCTTTCTGTTGATCACAACAAACGCAGATCACCACTGCAGCGCAGTAAATTTCTAGTTTGCAGTTTCCGCACTGGTTTTGAGGTCACAAAAAGTTTTTTCTACACAATCAGGTGTCACTTTGTGCCAGACCTTCATAATTAATTAAATGAAACAACCTTTGTACTTATCCCTCTCGGTATATCGACGTTAATTCGCTATGGTTAATGGATAGTGGCGTTCTAACGTTGAAATTGTGGTTTGGGAAATGCTAAAAATCGTACGGAAAATGACTAAATCCGCTTAAAACGATCAATATATGAGGTCTCTTAGGGGTGGTTTTGGTATTCAAATAATTGTGCGTAATAAGAAGAGTGAACAATGAATGCGGTGATGTCGTTGTATCTTTCTCTCTTTCTTCCGTCGTCCCGTGGTTTAGGGTAATCCTTAGATTAAACAGGAGGGATCTTTCCGTGACCATCTATCCTTTTTTCGCAACCCCGTCCGACTCTTTTAAGTCACGGGGGCCTCCTTACCCTCGAACGTCGGCTCGGCGCTGACGTGTCCAGAGAAGGGCCAGAGGTCATCTTCCATCTTCCGGTTCATCCCTCCCCCCACATCTCTCCCCCCCCCGTGGTTCTGCGGCTCCCACGGATAGAGAGATAATTTTTCTGTGAGGCCCTTCTGTTATTTTATTTCCCCGCCTCGCCTTCCTCTGAAGTGTGCCTCCCGAAGCGCCTGCCTCTTTACTACTTCACGGGCGCTCTCGGCGTTAAGCTATTGCTGAAGGGAATGAAAGGAACCGGTTTTTCAGTCGATGGCAGGAGGAGACGGCGGGCGTCTTCCTCTTTTCCTTCTTGTTTTATTGACGGTCCATCTTCCGTGTTGGTCTATCTTCTCCAGTATTCCCATTTTTTCCTCCATATTTAAAGTTTCATTAAAAAAATATTACGAGGCTTTCTTATCGTCCGGAACGTTTTGAATGAGTTACTGCGTCTTGGGGAAAAGGTTTTCCTTTTTTTAAAAAAAGGAACATTTTCTCATTGCGTTTCGTGTTTTAACCGATGCCGCGAGATTTATGTAGTGCTGTTTTTAAAAGGAAATAACGGTCACATCGACCCCCTGCTTTGTGTGAAGGTTAAAGAAGGTGGTATGAAAATCTGTCGGTCACCTCGACTCCCCTGCGTGATGAAGCGCTTAGCGGTGTCTTCACGTTTCTTTGCCGTTTGTTTTCATCAAAATACTTATTCATGCCATTTCTCTGAGCTCTGGAGTGTTATCATATCCCAAAACAAGTTCAGTTTTTAAAGATATTTTTTTCTTTGTTTTATTTCCCAATTATAAATTTGCTTGCCTTATTAACTCCGTTGCGTCTTTCATTTTGAAAACCATGATGGACGCACACACAGATGATGGTCAATTTCATTCCGCAGATCGTTTCAAATTAACCATAAATTCACGTCGTTATGATGATTGTTTTGACATGTACACAAAGCGATAGAGGAGTGTATTTCTTATTTTTGTGTCAATAGTATCGATTGAAATTTGCTGTGTGCTTGCTGTGAAAAAAAGCACCGTTAAGCTTGATTAATCAGAAAAAACAATTACGCTCTTGCTCGGGTTTAAGAGAGATTTCTCTTCCAGTATTTGGTTTAAGTCAGCTCCTATTTGACTGTGTATTTATTAAAAAGATATTTATCTACTCAAGCACCTTGGTATCGCATATGAAAAATGAACTTTCCGAGCGTAGGGCAATCGGTTTTTTATTGTCTTTTTAGTTCCGAGGTACCTTAACACGCGCATATGAAACTCCCGTTGTAAACTACTGGTGTTTACTGGCTGACGTTGATTAAGCACACCCCCCGCCACCTCCCGAAAATGGTCTAATAGTCCTCAGTCCGGTCGTATGTTTGTTTTGTTTTGCACTTGGCTGTAAGGCCGATCGGATATTTGAAAATGAGCCCGGGACTCGAGGAGGAAGTCAGCCGTAACGGGTAATTAGGATTCCTGGGCCCACGCTCCCTCCTACTGAATGTGAGCGCTCGATAATTAAGAGACGCACTAAAATAACGCGCTGCCCTCTTTTAACCCTCACTCGCCCGGGGTCCTTCCCCCATTCCCCCCCCCTCCTCAACCCACCCACGCACACCATAGATATTTTCAAAAATTCCCCATGGTGTGGTGTAGGAGGTAGAAGGGGCAGGGAATGCAAGTAAGCAACAACACTGAGAAGACAATGCTTATTTTTATTGCCAACTGACCTGATTTATTGCCATTCAGTCGTTTGAACACTTTAATTGAGATCCTTACATTCGTCTCGCTTACGTAGAAGACTATTTTAAACTTGAAGATACCTTAGTGAATGTACCACCCCAGTAACCCAACCCGAAGTTTGATTTTTGACAAGTAAGGGGTATTAGAGCTCACTAAGTGGAACTACGTGTGATGATCACAGATAAGGATAAGAGAGAGTGGGTGAGAGATTTCCGTGATTCCTTTTCTCTGTGCCGCCTATGGTTTCCCCATGAAAATCCGATTCCCAAAAATATCGTACAGTTTTTGAGATGAGAGGGATGTTAAGTAGCCTAACGCTCTACCCACTCCGGCCCTCGCGCATGTAACCTGTTTAAAAAAAATCCATAATTTGAATTATTTAACATTTGTGCCAGTAACTCTTATTTAAGCAACGTTTATTTTTGATGTGACTTAGTGGAATCGGCTCCTGGCGCACAACTCAGCTTTGGCACCATGTAGATGATCTCCCTGCACGTGTAGTTGCCCGTGTAGGACCGCCGGATCACCAGCGACCCCTTCCCCCCACCCCCGACGAGCGTCTGCACTGGCGCGCGGAAACGTTACGTCGAGCGGCGCGACGCGAATGGGGAGGGGCGTGCGTCCTCATTGGGAGCGGTGAATCAAGCGGTGGGTGGCCGGGAGGGTGTGTGTGTGGAGGATCTTTAAGGTCTGCTCTGCACGAGGGGAGGGAGAGGGTTGTTTCGGCATATTTTTTTTGCAGGAGTGGGCGTGGCGAACGGGCACTGACTTTAAAAGGTTGGACTAGGGGAAAGTGGGGGGATAGGGGAGTGGGGGGGGGGGGCGTTTGCGTGAAATGCTCGGTTGCCGTCGTTCCTCCCTCGGCCGCCCAGTCTTTCGGCTTCGCCTCCAGGGTGGGGTGAACAGCTACTTAAGGGGGTGGTGTTAGGGGTGCGTCGTGGGGGTAGGAAAAGTAGGGAGAAGTTTTATGGAGGAAGAGCAAGTGAGCCGGTGGATGGCTGGGCGATTTCGTTTTGTCGTCTCTCGCCCCCATTTCCCTCTTCCCCTGTCGTCCCCCCCCTTAAACTGTCTCGGCTCTACGGCAGTCTTTTGTTTTTCTCTCAAGGAGTTAACAGGATCTTTGGAGAGCCTCCCGCCAGTCCGAGGGATTGCTGTTGCGTCACGATTTAAGGACGGCGTCTCTCGGGTCTCTCCCGATTAACTTCGTCTGCGTTCATTCGTTAATGAGCAATTGGATGGCGTTCGAAGAAGAAGTTCATTTTCCAGGAGCTGTATTTGGCATCCATAGCTCATTTTAAGGAATAATTCGCTTCTTGGAATACTTTAAAGTCATCCGATAGTATTAGGCGATCTATTTCAATCGATGTTGTTTTGAATTAAGACGGAAATCTTTTTCATGCACTTCCTGTCGTGAGTTTCTGACTTCTCGAAAGAGGCGGTGAATAATACTTCCAGGTAATAATAAATTCCAAGCATATTCGCTAAGTCAAACAATGGCTACTCAGATGAACTGACTCCAGTTATACTAGAAATTTTTTCCTGCGCAGATGCCACGTAAAAAAAAGCAGTTCCTTTGAAAGGTTATCGGTTGGCTATAACATATTACCAAGTTGAGCGGCCAAAGGTTAATTGGTGCCGAAAAAGTCGCTTAGTGCCTGGGTTCATTAAATGATTCTCCATCAATGTCGGCAGTCGAGAGCAGTTTTTTCTAAAATAGATTTATTTCTCTTTGACACATCGAAAGAAAAATGACGAAAACCCAAGAGGGGGTCCTTGGTTTTTCTAACGGTGGGCGACAATGGTGTGGTGTAATGGTCGCTAGGAATGGCTTTGAGGCCTTCCTTCTCCGTTAATCATCTTCACTCATCCAGGATTTTCTCTGGAACTCTTTTACCTGACGTCTTCCATTCAGTTTAGATATTTCTGAAACTCTGGGGAATTATTGAAGGTTACAGAAGGTAAAACATTTTCATATAATCCCATTCCGTCACGCAGACACACGGTCTCGAAACGAAGAAGCGGGATGATGATCTCCTTCATTTACTAATGCATCAGGAAGTCGTTAAGATCAGCGGGATGGATTGCAAATCAAGTAGCTCATATTCGTTTTGTTCTTGCTCGACACGCAATTTTTTTCAGGGGATATGTTTTGTCTCAATTTGTATCTGTCCAAAAATTGGTTATAGTCCTTATTCCACGAATTCGACGACTGATTTCATTGCCTACTTTGCCAGGATGTTCATGACTACTTCATTCATGTACAGCATATGTCCGCAGCCCTTTCGTATTCTGTGCATTCCTTTTGGGGATGCACCACCTGCCACTCTCCTTGCCGGTGGCTTGAAGGGTATCCAATAGGTGCAGTCGTCAACAGTTCATGTTAATTGTCATGACGAAGGACCATTTTGGTGCATAGTTTCAGCATCATCTTATGCCAACTTAAATCGAACCTTTCATTTGGTTGGTGTGTTTGCGTAAATTCTCTGTTTCTAGCAGCAGCAATTTTTTTTGAGTACTCGGGTTGAGAAACTTGGGAGTAAATGCATGGCCTTTCATAGCTTCCTGAAAAAACTCTCGGGATCCAGTTTAAGTTCCTCCACAGCCCTTTGAGGGAAGAAGATAGTGAACACTTTGTCGATGGAGGGCCCGAGGGGGGGTGACTCGGGGTAATGGGGCCTCGGGATGATGGTCATTTATTTTATGCGTGCTGAGATAAAGATCAATTCTTATGAATGGTGCAGTAGTGTACACAGCAAAGAGATTTCAGTGGTCCTAACATTCATTTGCTGCGCTCTTTTACTCGCGTATGGCAATTCCCTTTTCGCTTTGCCCTTGGTTCTATTCTCCAAATGGGAGAGGGAATTTTTCAGCTTTTGTCCATCACAGCTCTTGCGGGCCTTTTTTTCCCTTTCTTCCCTTCCCCACCCCTCCCCCAGCAGCAATAGAGAAGAATCTCATCTTGTCTTTCGTCGCCTAAGGCTACGACCGTCGTGCAAAATATATAGAACCATTTGTTGAAACCGGTTGCCAAAAGCCACTCTATTTATGTACTATTTATCGAATGCCAATTTACGATTAGGATATTCTTTTATTTTCTCTTACATTTCTCGAAAATTTCTGACTGGTTGGCATGGCTTGTCTGTCTTTTTAGTCATTCGAATAAATCTACTCTTGCCACGGTAGCCCGGTTTTGAGGTTCTGAAACAGCAGGATAGCGTAAATTAGAACGATAACACGTGAACAAAGAGTCATTCGCTTATCAAATGGTGACTTTATTGAGAGATAATTTTCTGACGAGTGAAAAATATGCTCCTGCAGATGAAAGAGGGCGCCTTCGATATAATTTCTAATTTAATTTCAATTGAGAATGTTCGAATGAGTAGTGAAAAGATAATTGAATCGATACCGCGCACCATATATCTTCGCCAAATTAAATGTGTCTTGAATTACGTCAAGGTATTTTTAATTTAATTTCTGGTGTACTGTAATTTCCACAGAGCCCATTAAATTCCAAGGGAGTTTTTTCTTCAAAGTGATACGAAATCCTGTGATTGAAAATTACTGACCCGTGGTTTCGTTTTTCTGCGCGTTTGTTCATTTCTCCCTCGCGGGGCAAGTTCGCTTGGGGTGTCAGGGTGGGGGTCCCGTTTATTCCGACGACGCCACTCATCCGACATATCCCGGTTCGCCGGAATTTCGGGCGTCGTCCGCGCCCGAGAGTCCCCCGCCGCCAGGGAGAGAGCGAGGGGTCCCTCTGACTGAGCTCAGGAGGAAGCCTACCGTCGCGTGCGTAGATCTGTGTTGCATGCGACGACTGGCGGGGAGGGTGACTTATGCGAAATGGGAATGGGGTGACAGCGTGTCGCGTGAATGTATTCACGTCCAACCTACCCGGGCACTAACCGTCGCCCACTCACTCGTGATCTTGCCACACTCCGGCGAGGATTTGGGGGATGGTTTCGCGAGGGGAAATCTTTTTATGGCGAAGTACCCTTTCGTTTTATGGCTTTTCGCCATAATTCATATAACAAAGTCATAATTTTGTTCGAAAATTTCGTGCCAGTATATCGGATGTCACTTGCAAATCTTTTTCTGTCGAAAGAATAATTCTTTGTAAAAAAATAAATCCCGTTTAGTTTTCCAAGCCGTTGACATGGGTCAGGTCTCTAAAATCAGTCGCCCGCGAGCATTGAAAAATCATCGCAAACTAGGTAGCAGGAGTCGTAGTTTTCTGGCAGGCGACCGACAGCTGAGGTGATTTGCATCATTAGGGATGGATGGGAAAGGATGAAGGGTGGAGAGAAACCCGGCGTCTGCATTAGCCTACTCTTGTTGAAAGGCGCCAAGGGGTCCGCAGTTTAACGTCCCATCTGACGGACGTCGTCCTCGCTCAAAGTTCTCTCCACAAAGCACCTCAAGTAGGTATAGATACACCACTGAAAATTATCTTCCGGGATTCGAACCCGGGCCCTCTCGATGGGAACTTTGTACGTTAGTCACCGCACCATCCCGATCCCCGCAAACTAGGAAGCGAAAGGTACGCCATTCTATGCTCATTTCAGAATTTAAAGGAAGGTGAAAAAGAACAAAAGGTCCAGCACTTAAATTAATATGGCTTAGTTATTTTACCATAGCTTCTTAGAGTGGAGGATGAAAATTATAAAAGTTCATTTTAGCTCATAATGCTCTTGAGTAATTTGCCGGAAAAGTGGTTGAGAACTGCTCCTATTAATCCGGGATTGCAACAAAATTCAGAATTAAGGTTGTTCGAAATGGAGATTTGCCGAAATGATTTGAAATGCCGAAAGGCAATTCAAGTTTACTCATGTATCTGTTTAGGTAGTTCATTTCAGTTAACCGCTAATTTGATTATCCCCGCTTTAGAAAATAAACTACCTACAGTTTATTTGTAATACCTTTGATGGTATTCGTGGCAGGCCTCTCGAAAGACGAGGTCATTTGCAAGTAATTGCACGTTGTAATTAGGATAATAGAGGAAAGCGTAATGGAGGAAATAACTGCGGAGGAAATAACGAGGACAGAGAGGAAGGGGATTAAATCGTAACGATGAGATTTTCTCATTTTCCAAACCATGCCACTTCGGGAAATAATTTCGCACGCATTAGCAAGTAATTTTTGCCCTCTCGTTGAAAGAGCTTTGGGCCTAGAAAGCCACCTCTTAGGCGTCACTTTTAATAGGCCGTAAGTGATACAAGCGCCGAGGAAACCAGTTGCGAGGTGGTTGACTAACTTTATTGCTATTGCGTGAGAAACTTACAGTGAACCATGGGTTTAATCTTGCCATGTGGCCGCATTAATCTCGTTTTCGCGATTAGTCTGTGCAGGAAGCCATTTTTTTGGTTTCTCCCGATAATTGCTCATGGCATTTAAATCCGTAATCTATTCTTTTCTAAGAAACATGAAAGAATCGCGAGGAATAGGCATTGCAGGAATGAAGATGAACGGGATGAAATTAACATGCTCCGTTTCGAAGATGACTTCACCATAACAGTAGAGAATTTAGATGGCCTGCGGACATCATTAGGCGGAAAGGATTAGGCACTTCAGAGAGATAACAGGGAAGTAAATATTGAGAACACCTCGTGTATGTGCCTTTGTAGAGAAAATAAAATCCAATGTCTTTAACACATCTTCACATGAGATGGATACATTATTAAAAGGTGATCTACCTGTGAAGGTAGGTTTTTGGATGGACACAACTATCGCATAATTAACTTCACTAATTAACTTATTAACTCCAAACAAAACACAATCCAGCAACCTAAAAATGGATAAATATATGATTCACAAAAAGATTCTCATTTGGAGATTTGGTGATTATTGCATAATGGAGTTTAAAAAAATTGAATTTCACCTCTTTGATCTGCCACAGAAATCGTTTTTTTGTCATTTTGGGCTTTCGATTATTTCCGCTAATGAATGGCAAGTAGGTGATCATAATTTCTTGCAGGTATTCTAGTTTTCCTGCACCGCGTTATGTTATTTCTTTTATGTGACTGAACATTCATAGTTTGATCTTAAACATTCGTAGAACGATACATTTGTTGTACTAACTCCTTCGAAGGAGTTTCGCTAGTTTTGCCTGTAGATGTCGTGCAGCCAAGCCGAAAAAAACTATTAAGTGTGCTTGATGAATAAAAGCCGACCCCCTATGTGAGTTGTGACTCGGGGGCTTAGGTCGCGGCTCGCGGGTTTGCGTGCCATGTGATCGCTCGGGGGGAGCCCGAATGAAAACCCCTGTTTTCATCCATGATCCGCGCGGGAGGCGAGGCGGAATAAATTCGGATAGCGGCATCTCGGTCGGGGCAGCGTCGACGTGTCAAGAGGTCACGCGCGGTCGGGCGCTTGAATTCCGCCTCATCGAACCCCGTTCCCGGCAGGGCGACTCCGCATCACACCTCGCCCTTTCCCTCCTACTCCACCGTCCCAACTCCGGTGACATTTTAAAAGTTTCACGGCTCCCCCCCCCCCGCCCCCTTCTTTCCACCCTTGCGTGGGCAGTGTCAGAGATCCAGGAAGGCCTTGAAGTGGTCCAATCTCTCGTGCTCTGAGCGGATGCTGTGCGTTTCGCGATCGGGGGCGGGAGGGTTGATCGGCGGAGGTGGCGTCTGTCGGTCGTGGCGAGGGAGGGAGCATCATCACGCGTCCGCGAGGATTCATGGCCTTCGTCCCCGCGGAGAGATTGGAAGTCGTGGAGAGGATCGGGAGGGGTCGAGGAGCAGTGAATGGTTAGTTGCTCGCTCAGTGGGTGAGCGCGCGTTAATTGGTCGAGTGCGATTGAGATTTCACCGCAGGTGGCCGCTGCGCAATTTATGCGCTTTTGGTCCAAGGAGGTAAATGCAGTGCTCTGGGCCTCAATGAAGCGTTATCCACGAAATGGTTTAACGTTTGTGTTATTTTCCCATTATTGGTCTGTCCACAGCGATATGTGTGCGTGAATAATGTGTGTGTATGTATGTATATATATATGTGTGTGTGTGTGTTTATATATATATATATATATGTGTGTGTGTTTATATATATATATATATATATATATATATATATATATATATATATATATATATATATGTATATATGAATGTACAGACACATTTATATATACATACATAAGCACACACACACATTTCCGGTAACTTTTTCAAATGGAACGTTAACCTCAAATTACGTAACCATGGCAACACTCGAAAAAAGGTGAATCACATCATTATGATCCACGAAAGCTTTATAAATGAAATCAGGTTTACTTGTTTATGTCGGCGTGCGTATGCGTGTCCATGGTGATTTCATCCATGATGCATTGCGCTAGGTATCTCCAATCATCCGTTATTCGAGTGAGTTGCATGCTGGCAGGTGGTCATTTATTAAGGAGGCATCATTTTCTTTGGTGAGTGGCGTTCCGAGGCCATATTTTTGCGAGCTCATCTGGATGATAAATTTTCGCTCCATGCGGACTTTGCTTAAAGTACCTTCGGGTAAATTTCTCGAGCGCTTCCGTACCGACCCTTCGAATCGATCTGATTCTTGAGTCGTGTAATCACTCAACCTCCGCACCTTTCCGAACGACCCTCGGGATTCGTTGTAATTGCAGATGAATAGGTTACCCCCGTGTTGGTAAAGAGATCAAGCAGCAATGAGCTACGTAAAAGTAATCTTGTGTATTTCCATTGTATATTATTCCTCAGGAATTTCCATAAAATGTGTCTGGAATTGGAATTGGCCTTGTCTCTAATTGTGTTTCCACTTTTTTCAACCTTAGATATAATTGCATGAATGTGTAGAAATTGAGATGAATGCTGGAATGTAGTCGCTAATCAGGTTTCATCTCTTGTAAAATCTGAGTTCAATTTATTCGTTCCCCAAATGTTTTTAATTTACTTGATTCTACTTGTCCTTGCAGTCCGTTGTGAACTCAGTTCAATAATACCGCGAGATTTCAACCCTTAGCTGCACCCAAACTGTGGGATATTTATCGGACACCAGATCTTGAGAAACCATAGGCGGCACAGGATAAGAATTATTGTATTAGGTGTGCTCTACGTTAACTATCAAATCGGGTCAAATATATGTGCGTATGTGTACAGCGAACAATAATTTAAACGATGAAGCGAGATAGAGTTAGTGAAAAAATAATTCAAAGAAACGCAAATGAAACTCACACGTATTCCGAATTTTCGGTGGCCAAACCACCTTCCTCTTGGGAGTGAAGGCTCGGTTCCTTTTATATAACGCCCGTATATTTATACGAATACATGCCCCTCTAAATCAAGCAATAATGATTGTGCTCGAGTGAAGTTGTAGTTATGTTTAGGTAATGGCCATGAAGACCCGAATGTAATGGAATACTTAACCTTGCCTTCCGTGCGTAATTTAATATTCTATAATACTTTACAACTTATACTACTCTATGCATTTCTAATTTTTAGCTTTTTTATCCTGGGAAGTTGGTTTCCTTCCGGGAGAGGGCGTTTCAGAGGGCCTTAAAGGGGGTGGTTGAGAAAGACAAACAGCTTAATAAAGGCGTTGCAAAAGAGGAGGCACGGGAGAGATTTGCATTTGGGCGGGGCGGTGCAGCGAATCTCGGAACGTTTCGCATCAGGGTGGAGTCGCCAAAGTTCTTTTTCTCCCTTCTTATTCGGTCGCCATCGACGCTTGGTGTTCACTGCGGCGCATGTGGTTTTCAGTGGCGCCCGTCAATATTTTTGAGGCGAACGGTCGAGCGTATACTTCGCCATTATTGGAGTTCATTATGATTAAACTCTCGTTAATTACTCTACGAATCTCACCTCATTTGCACCCTTTTCGATCGCCACTCTCGGTTTTGACTTCGCAATACTCAGTTCTCCTGCTCTGAATCCATCGAGTTGAATTCTTTTTTCGAGGTTATGATTTCGTTTTCATTAATTGAAATATCGTCATCGTTAATTGCCCCGCGTGTTCACATCCTGGAATTGAATCACGGTGTTCATCATTCGGAACAATCAATGCCACCCTCCTCGGGGAGTGACTAGATATAATTTTCGGCAGTTCTTGTTCTGATCGACCAGTGTTCACGGGCTTTATCCGAGTGAGGTTTTATTCACGAATGATGAATTAATTGACGTGAACTTGTGAGTCGAACTTGCATTATAATATTTTAAACCAGATGATTTCAGTAGATCGTAAAACACCGTGCTCTATGTTAAGGGCGAATAATGTTAATAATAATGTAATGATTTTCCAGATTGAGTCATTGTTATAGACTTTCCAGTGGTATGAGAACCCAGTTGTTCTTTACCCACGAAAACCTTAGTGGTGTCACTTCCGTTGTTCAGTTGTTGAAATTTGCATTTATTACTTCCCGATGTAACTGAATATGCATCTTTGGAACGTAAACTTGGTAATCTTTTTATGCGGAGAAAGGATAGTACCACTACTCCCTCCCCTACCATCCGCATTTGTTGACCTAGCTTCGGATCAAATATAATGACGGGAATGGAGCAAGGCGTTATGCGAACGCGGTTGACTCTTCGTCGCGTTTCCTGTGTCTGAACGCCGTCCTCGTCCGTCGAGGCAGCGAGGCCTCTTGCAGGCGGCAACTACAAGACACCACCTCCCCTCTCGCACCAATCGTTGGGTTTTGGGTGAGCGGGCTGTCACTTAACACCCTTAGCTCGCTGTGGGTGCGTTGCTAGGCAAGAGTCGACGCCGTATTATCACGTTTGTGACACCGTCGTTAATAAAATGACGACTACCACTGTTTTTATGTCAAGTTTCTCATAAGCGCATTTCGATTACGAGAATGACATTAATGACCCGATTCCTTTCCGATTCATTGTCGATAAATTTACCCTCGACTTCTTCCCGGAATTCATCGTTCACCGTTCGTCCCCATTCAAGCCGGCTTTTTTATTTTGATGTGCTATTTCCTTTGATGTGGATTTGTTTTCCGTGACACCACCTAATTTATACTAGTTAATGTTCTTTCATGCTGCGTCAATCTCGTACTTTTCTATCCCACTTCGAATTTCACTAATTAGTATTTATTCAAAAGAAATCCTAGCTTGAGTTCGTTAGAAATATAATATAAATTATGTATTTTCGTAACCACGGGTTCATCATTTTTGTATTTAATAGGCGAACTCCGATGATTAAGTACAATTCTTTGATAATACAGTAAGCCATGCAAAGCATGAATTTAAGCTCCGGTGGGAATACTAAAAAAACTTGCGAATTATAAATTAGCCTTCCAGATTCGTCATTTCAAGGTTTAAAATTCGTGCGACATAAGATCTGAAGCAATGGAAATAAACAAATGGGTAAGTAGTCCATTTAATCCATAATTTTTTTGTCTAGTGTGAAGCATGGTTGCTGTTAATGTGCCATTCCTCTGGAATCGTATGTAATTTCTTAACGTTGTGCGCAGTGATACTCAAATGTTGACGTGGGATTATTTCGGGGTGAAAATGAGCCGAAGACAGCAATTGAAGCATTACTCCATTTTAATTTCGCCTTGGAACTGGAAATTGTTTAGGATTTAAGAAATAGTTAAGATATGTTACTCATTCGATCGAGTTCCGACATGAATTGAAGTGAGAGAAAGGACGAATGTATACATGATTGAGTGGGTCAATAGGGGTGGGAAAGGTTTGGTTATTGTGTCAACCTGACTTGGATCGAGGGAAAGTCATGGAAAGTTAGTATAGTCAACAAAAATAGGAATGTAGGAACGAGGGCGAAAAGCATTAGCCAATTTAAACATAATATTTCAATATTTTGGGATTGGAAACTTTTGGAAAATGTAGTCGTCCATTTTTTTACGACTCTACACTACTTACATCAGTCATTTTATTTAATGTATTTCAGTATTTATTTGGGAACATTTGGATGAGTCATAAAGGAAGCAAATTGACAATCTGAAGTTTTCACTTCTGACCTGTGAACCGACATAAGTGTACATGTATCGCTGTGTTGAAATCGTGGAAAAAAATTGAACCTGAAAAATCGTTGGATTTTTTTTCATCAAATTTTGGAAACTCCTTGTGGCTACACTTAAGTTGTCCGTGGCGGCGTTGTTAGGAGTGGTGTTGGTGCGATTAAAAAAAAAATTACTCCTACGAGCGCGTTGCCAATAAATCGATACACATCGATGGGAGCATATCGCCAGAGCCCAGCGGTGGCCCGGCCGACTACTGGTCAGTGTGTGGGCGAGAGACCGCGAGGAATGAGCCCTTGGGGCCAACGGAGGCGGGTAGTTGGGTGGGGGGGGAAAGCGGGGGGTAGGGGCAGAGGAGGAGGGGAGATGTGGTGCGAGGCAGGGTTGTCGCTAGGGGGGGGGGTTGCGCGAACGAAGGGCGTGGGGGGTGTGGGAAGGAAGTGCTTAAGGAGGTGGTGGGGAAGGGAGAGGCTCTTTCTCTCCCCCTCTGGCCATTTCTTACCCCTTCCCTTTTTCCCCAAGGGGTCAACGATCTCGCTGGAAACACGGCAGCTAATAGACGATGGAGGTGGTGTCGGAGAGGCGGCGGGAAGGGGTTGGGAAGGATGGCAAAGGGGGTGGAGGGTTTGTATGGCGTAGTCAGTCTCTCCGAAGGTGGAAAGGAGGGGGAGAAATGGCGGGGGTTTTTCCTCCTCCGAGGGGTGGTGTGCAGGGGTGTGGCGTGAGGAGACTACGTCATAAGCAACAGAAAAGTAGTGGTCGCCTGCTTCGGCTCGGACTCCTCTAAGGTGCTGTAGGGTTAACCTTCCGGCGTCTCGGAAGTCTTCCATTCTCATAGTCTCTCTTTGGATTCGTTCCGGGAGTGGATCTACATAGAATTGTGCTAAAGAACCGTTTTACGCAAATGAATGATGCTTAGTATAGCATTGGACTTTATTTTTTCCAATTAATATTGATTGTAGCTAACTTGCAGCACCGTCTTTCAATGACCCCGAATGTGTGCTATGTGAAATTCCTCCCTATCCCCCTTCTCCCTTAGTCCGTCCCTGCGTCGTGCGTGATCACAAGAACTTTTTGGTGAGGCGAAATTCCCGACTTTCAAGAGTTAAAAATAACACTCACCTTATGATTACAACCTATTCTGTTGCCGAAGAGCTTTTATCGTTCAAACTCCTGAATTTTAATGATGAGGCCATTGATCGTGTGTATTTTTTTCCCAAAAATCCTTTCATTATTCATTTGATGGAGGAGGTTGTTTCATGGGTCTTTGGTGAATATTTCTCGTTTGAGCAGTGAAAAGTTGGGGTATTAATCACGAATGCCATAGAGAAAGCAATAGGGGTTCTTTGCACAAGGTAAATGACTATAAACGCCATGCTACTTGTCGGAAAATCGATTAAGTTATGTGTAGCAAATATTATGGTGTAAATACCCGTTGAATTTTATTTTTGTTAGCATTGATCGATTTGTCCCGCAGTTTTGATTAAGGTGGTCATTTAATAATATGTTTTAAACGAGGAAAGTTGCAACACTTCCTGAAGCCTAGATCGACTTCACAGTGCTGCCCTTTGAAAACCTCGACTTTGTGTTAGCAATTAGTTAGTTTAATCAGATAGGCATATTGTGTGATTATTGCTTTTGCTTGTTATTCTCCAATTAGGTGATCAGAAAAATTAAAATATTTTAACCCCTTCCCCAAATTCATATGATCAGATTACGGTTACATTCCAAATTATATGGTCCTTTATTTGGCCGAGATAGTTGTTCATAAGTGTAACTCTTTCCATATCAACATTTAATTTTCACTTGGTCTGTTCTTTATGCTTGGAATTAAAAAAAATGCGTTTCGAAAAATGCATTTAGTAGAAAGATGTTACGAGAGTGAACATTGTGACAGAAGGATGGATTCTACCCATATTCGATTTCCTCGGAACTAATTCCTGTCAGGTGACATGAAAATTTTGCAAAATGGTACAGTACCTCCTCATGGTACCCTGAAAGTCACCGATAGGGTGTGTGGCGGGGGCTGGTTTAACGTTAGGCGTGGAAAATCAAAGTTATGTTTTATTTAATTTCTTATCGACAATAAATTCATAATTTTTCTATCAAATAATTAAGATAATATTAAATGCGGTGACATGCACTACGGTAGAGTAAAAAGTACGTCTCTCCGCAAGCAAGACGACCTGCTAATAAGAGGTATAACTATAAAATAAGGTTTAGATGGAATAGTGTGAACATAATATGAATAAACTAAAATAAATAGAGGGACGAGTAGAATAAAAATATATCCCCCCATAGCACGGGCACTTAAAATATTAATATTATTATTATTACAAATTCATGCGCGCTGCTTTATCTTTAGAACACACTCAATATTTGTTCATCAGCGAGAGTCAGATTTATTACTTGGCGATGATAAGTGAATTTTCGCTCAGCATTCAATTCGATAGCGATTCAAAGCAGAAATTTACGTAAAAGGTCTCCATGGTGTGCGACGGCGATATTTGTCACGTGGAGAAAAAAAACAAACTCGAAAATGAATTTATGGCGCTTTGGAAATCAATGAACGGTATAGCACGGGGCAGAATGTTCGCATTCATGGTCGAGTGGACTTTCACCGCAAAAATAAAAACAAAATGGAGCAATCACCTTTTCCCCGAAAGAGGATATCATTTGTTACCCTGCTATTTCGGTTCCATTTCTCCATGACCCTGGCGAGGCCTTCGCATTTTCGGAAATACCTGCGCGTCTGCGCTCCCTCGATCAAAGGCAATTGGGAAACCACAGTTCACCTCTCCCGCACTGCTCCTCTTCTCTCTCTCTGCCCTTTTCCTTTCTCTTTTTGCTCTCCTCATCCAGCGCTCATAAAATTGATCCTCCCCAACAGCAGAAGCAGGCCCGTGCAAAAGCGCGACCCGTCCATTACGCTCCGCGGGAGATCTGCGTCTTTCTGCACCGACGCCTCGACATACCTAACGTTCTCCTCGCTGCCGTCCGCTCCCCCGCGTTCCTTCTTTTTCCTTTTTTTTCGTGTCGTGTCAGAGGATAAACAAAAGACCTCACGTTCGAGTGATTTGCCCTTTTTTTTCCGCCCTTCGTCCCCTCTCCCCTCCGCGCGTCCACTTCTCTCTCTCTCCCGCCCTCGTCGTTTTAATTTTGTGTTAGCGCGCTCTCATCGGGGACAGACGATGACAAATCGAACGTTCGATTTCCACCCGGCGAAGCAAGCGGCACGCTTTGTAGACCCTGGAGGGGAGTGGGTGTCCCCCCCCCCCTTCCAACTTCGACCCCTTTCTGTTTATTTGGTCGCGGAGGGCGCCTGAGAGTTTTGCAAGCCGGTTTTGAGCGCGGTCGGGCATTGTTTCATGGACTGTGCCGCCGAGTACGTTTGCCTTAGGTCCGAGGGGGGGAATTGGGGGGGGGGGGTACGGAATGATTCCGTGGATCCACGTTCGCCTCACCCGCGTCCGTGGTTTCGGGAAAGGGTGGGCGTAGGTGCGGGGGCGTATCGGCGATTCAGGTTTCATTTGGCCAATTTTCCCGGAAGGGAATGAAATTCGCTCGCAAGATTTTTTGCGTGGCCTGGTATCGGACTTCGATGACCAATATTCATTCCATACTCCATGGTCCCTACCTCAAACGTTGAAGTGGTGATCGTGGCATTTAATTCTTACGATCCAATTGCACGAAACTACACCTGCTGTCATTTAAACGCAGAAAAGAGACAAATCCTTTCACATTGCGTACTTTTTGTTATTTCAGAGTTATGTTAAGTAAACAAACTGCAGGCATCAATGTTAGCCGTGCTTTATTCTCAATATTGCTTCTTCAGAGGGAAACCAATCTTGTTGGAGTGATCAAAGTATTGACAATTTCCCAATAAGGATCTTCTACAAAAAATGTAGCTAAACTCAGAGGCAACGCCATGGGAACTTGTCCGTTTCCAAGGAGATAAAGGCTCGAATTCGAAAGCTGCTTTGACAAGTTTTGCCATGAATTTGTCGATGTCCCGTTTCCTTGAATCGATTATTGAGGAGATTCTAAAATAAAATGCGTCATTTGGGGGATTGGTGTTAATCCTTGTCTTGTTTCGTAACGATTAGACAAAAGCCATCGACCATTAGTATGCAATCTCTGCCTATGCTCTACCTTTTCCAATAAAACTTATCCGAAACGTTGAGTACGTATTTTAGCTGTCGGAATAGTTACGTTGACTAACGACTTGAAAGTTTGATTTAATTTATCGAGAAAGAGTATTTTTAGTAGCATGAAAGATTTAATTCTAAGAATGGCTCTCTCGCTGTATACGTATTTCTTTTTTACTTAACTTCACAGAATTATTAAAGCTTCTCTTATCCTTATTTCTCGTATCAATCCAAAATTATCAGTGTAAATTATGTCATTCAATTTTAAAGCAGAGAAAACTTTTGAAATTAATGTCAATGATCAATAAAAATGGGGACTGTTAAAAGTCCTCGTGGCAACAGTCAGTCACTGTATTTGCAACTAATCATTGGTGCACACCGCTGAGCAACGTAAGACAAGTATCAATTGTAAATCGATTAAAATCTGTCTCTGCCATCTGATTATCTCTTGCAACCCTCGCACAGATCAGTTCCTGTTGTGTCTTACAGCCATGTCACAAGAATCATGTCTCATAAAATGTGTTGTATACGTATTTTTCTAATTTTTTTAATGTTCACATTACCCATAGTTATCGTGTTTTTATGTATAAAATATTCAAATTAAACTTCCTTTGCCAAAATCACTTCGGTAACTATTTACGTAAACTGTAGTGCATCTTTAAAAACGCGTTTTTCTGCACCGGAACGCTTAGTTTCTGACCGTGGATCATATTTTGGTTCTTAGGCTCTCACGTTGGTGAACAGCAATGGGCGTCGTCATTGTTCTCATCCGTGCGTGGATATCACGTGGGGTGGTGCTCTTGCCCTCTGCTTTTCGTTTCCGCGCGTCGCTCCGCACCGCGTAGCCGTCTCCTCTTCCGTGCGTCTCCTCACTTGTTGCTTTGGAGATCGCTTCGGGCGGGTCGCTCCCTCCCCCGCCCTCGTGGCTCTCTCCGAGCCGAAGGATCCAGCCGATGGGGCGGTTGCATTCGGGGGAATCGGACTGGATCACACGTCTGATTAATGCGTCCCTGCCCCAACTCCCTCGCTTGGCCGGACTGGTAGGCGGCATCGCCAGGGAGAGCGGTGCTCGCGAAGGGCGGGGGGAGGGCGAGGGGACTCGTTTCACTCTGTTAACACGAATGCGTTCCGATCCTTTTGCGATTGCCGGGCGCGGGGAGGGTGGGACGGTTCGTCGGCGCAGCAATCCAGAATCGGTAAAACAATCGGCGTCACGCGCGAGGAATCGTGAATCTGTGTTTCTGTGTTCACATGATCTCTCCTTAAAATATTCCGGGTTGAAACCATTGACCCAGCGACAAATCGTTTGACCAATTTCGAACCTATCTCCAATACATTTACCGAGTGTAGAATTATCTCATTTGTATCGGAAAGATGATTTTTCAGTGAATCGGCGATCAAAGCTTGCGATCTATAAAATCACAAAATCGGTTATCTTTTTAGTGTAGATATGTAAAAATAAATCGCATACAGAGGATATTTATCAGATTGCCGAGGCCTCAGCAAGCACGTAAATTTGTTTTGTAGGCGCGGGGGTATTTCTGTAACTATGGGGATGAAGCTACGAGGGAAGAGGAGGTTGTAGGTGGGTAAACGAACTCGGATCGGATCCTTTTCTCGCAAGAAAAAGTGGTATTTACATATATCGCAGCTCATTCGGACCAACTCCCTGCTGCACTGAATCATTGGATTTCAGTTGCATATTTCCTTAGGTGAAAACAAAATTCAACGGACAAGCTCAGAAAAAATCGCTGTTGAGCGGAGACAAGTCGAGATAAGGCCACCAGCAAAGCGGTGCTTTACTTTTCACAGACGCCGCTAGAAGGCGACAACATCCCTCCATTGTGATCCGTCAGGCGAGTCGCGCCGACCGTCGAGCGGTTGGCGAAAGATCAGTCTCATCTTTTTTTGGCACAGACCTTGTAAAGATTGTCTCTTTTACATGACCGAAATGGGAGCACGTGGTATGGATTGCACCTGAAGAACCCCTCGGACACTCCCGCGAATCGAACTCGATGCTTTTTGGACGCCCCTTTCCCGTCCCTCAAGGTATATCAGTGAGTCGTCTGCTCAGACTTCATTCCATTAATGTAACGAAACATGAGTCATTCCGGATGATTAGCTGTGGAGAAACCGGGCGTCTCTTTCCCTTCGCGGGAACGTGAATCTCGACTCATGTGACAAATCCGTTGTGATTGTTTGCGGCCGAAGAAGTGCGCACTTGGTTAACAGTCCGCCTTCATGTCACGTACTTCACGAATGGGTGCGTTTTCGTGGATGCAATTAGGGTTGACTTGTAGTCTTTGGAGTCGTGCGGAGGTGCGGAAACATTGCCACTCCAGTTTGTTCGCGTCCGCCCAGGTCGGTCGCTCGGCGAAAAGAAACCTAATAAAAATGAATGGCGATGAAATTGATGCGAAGGTCCGCTCTCCCTTGGAGGAATTGTTTTATTTTTCATTCGGACACGAGGATGTTTAAGTGCAACCTGTGAAGAGTATTTCGATGCTTGGATGGGTATTGACGCTTGCAATCCTTTCGTTCACCTGTCCGTTCCTCTTGCTTTCTTCCTATTTACTTCTCACTTCTTAAGTGTCTCAAACTTTCTCGACTAAGGAGCTCCTTCTGTTTCAATCACGAGTGATTTTGACGTTTCATTGATACAGAATAGGGTTTTTCCGTGTGTCATGGTGATCTTGGTCAGTTTTTGACCTGCATTAGGCCATTTCTTCTCATGTTGTGCCCTACAAGATCGACTACATGTGGAGGATATTTTTTGCTCGACGTTTCACTCACGTTACTGCGCTCAATATAGTCATTTTCGCTACCTCCATCTTAAAGACGCTTGCTGAACCATTCAACCCAAAAAGGTTCCTCTCGCTGAAAAATGTGGAAGCCATCACAGCATCCACGTATATCTACGGAATCCACGTGTATCTAGAGAAAGTCTTCGTAAGTCTAATGCGTCGCTTGTTAAGAATATTTCCTAACTTTTCAAATGTTTAGGCTTCATAATCATATGTGGAGGCAGTAGGTGTTTTGTACCCTGCGTTAAGTATTACGCATCTTTGGTTACTGCAACACTGCTTAAACTTTTCCTGCCATACAATATTGCTTTAAGATTTATTTCTTTATTATCTACATTCCTTTGTTTCATTTAAAACGTTAGTTACGTTTCTTCTTCACTTCTCTTCTAACACGTAAGTCGATGCCTGCTTCTTCAAATATCTAATTCTTTCTCGTTTCCGCAGCCAAATTGTTCTCGCCCATCTCCGTATCCCATAAATCCAGCGAACTACACGCACCACCTCTTTCCTCCTTTACATGCAGTTAATTTCTTAATATTGCGAAATGCCTCGGGTGTTTTTTTCGGTTGCAAAATCTTCGAAGGCTACTAGAATATATTTTTTTTCTACGACCCTACTTCCCCGCCTTCTTGTCCTCAGCGTGCGCATTAACATGTCTCGGCTTTGCTTCCTTGGCACGTGGACATTTGCGAACGTACGTACTCCGGAGAGGACAGTGTGAATATTTTTTTTATGCGTCCATAGTGAAAATGTTCTCTCCCCTCCCTGCGCTCTGAACTCGTTCTATTCTTCTCCTCTGTGAAACGAACGCCGGCCCGCGGAGATTTATATGGAGCATGTAATCAGTTGTACACGCTTTCGCCTCGCACACATTCATGCGCGGGAACGCGACTCCCTCCCCTTCCCCTTCCGACAATCCCGAAAGCAACAGACGCGCGCTATCTTTCTCCATAACGCCTCCTCCCCTCCCTCCGACGGAATTGTGTGTGTAGGGGTACGCAGTACTCTTTTGTGTATGTTTTCAGTACGTTCCTCTTTTTATCCTTCCACTCCCTTGTTAACTTCAGCTCGTAACTTACGACTTAACTCTCCTCGTACCTATGCGGCGCGTCAAGGGTCACCTTTCCTTTGGACACGATCCCCAGGCTCCAGATCGCCGCTTCGTATACCGTCGTGCCATAGGTTATGCGAAGCCCCCCTCCACTCCTTTTTGCGTTTTCTGCATTTAGGTCGAGGTTCACGCATGGAAGTTAAGTACCGTTCACGCACTTTACCTTGTTTCCAATGGGGCACAATATTCGACTTGCTCGTGGATGGTGACTTCCATTCATTCAGAGTGCAGGCGCCATTCCCATATTTTTTGTCAAGTCAATAGAGAAGATAGAGACGTCCCGATGGTCCCTTTTCAGACTATGGATTCGTCCCGCTAATTTTCACTGATGACAAGGCCGTCGTAAGATATTTTGAAGTTTACGGACAAACTCGTATGTGATGGGTGAGCGATGGTGAGATAGCGGATTGCGTTCGAACACCTTTATGTATTGACTTTTTAGTCGATATCATAAAATCATTAAGTATTTACCGATAAAATGTTGTACAAACAGTACGATATGTGGTAAGATTAGACCTCCCCACGCATCTTTTATGTACCTATCATCTGAGGCGCAATAACCTAGACTTTCAGAGTTCAATATGGCTACTTGGTAATTATTCCCTAGGATCCATAATCATAGATTAGCCGCAGTGTCTAGCCTGTCGTGTGGTATTAGCATTTGTAACTTATGTTCTGGTCATTAGTGATGGCTAGGCATTTATTTTATTCCGCGAAGAGGCGGGAGATGCGTTCTCGGTGGGGTAGATTTATTCGCCTTTTGAAATTGTGGGTGCTTCAAGGTATCTACAGCGCCATGAAAATCACTAAGAGGGCACGTTTTCTCAACTTCATCCCCGTTTAAAGATATTCCGATTATTTCAACTGAGAACACGCCTAATTTTCTGCCGCATTGATTTCTTCCGTGAACTCGAAGAGCATTTATGTTCGACTTCTCTCAGATGATGGCTAAGTCGTCCAGTGTTTATCACTCTCCGTGGGAAGTCGGGCGAAAAATACGCTGCTTCCTCGCCTGGGCTGTGCTGCTTTGAGCGCTCCTTTTTTTTCGGGGGTCCCTCTCGAGTCTCGCTTATCTCGTTTTATCCCTATCTTCTAGTGCCCCTCACGCTTCTTGACTCAACAACCGTCTTATCCAATATCTCTCCCAATACGCGCTATCGATGACTGGTGGTGTGAAACTCTTGTTATCGCGCGCGCAGAGATTTGCCAATCGTCCCGCCCGCAATGAGACCTCTTCGCGATCGCGTTGCGTGTGCGTTCTCCTGAAGGTAATAGTCACGTAGGTGAGAGGCGACCCTTGAGAAATCTTAGGAAATTCATCATTAGTACCGGTAATCTATCTCTATCCATTTTTAAATGACATTCGAATACAGTTAAAAACGGGATGTTTGCTCTAATGAATGCTACTATTCAAACAGATTTAAATTCTTGTGGGATGAAAATGATGCTTGGATGAACACCGAGAATTACTTTTTTACGTTAGTGATATTTGAACAGTATTTTGTAATCTAAAGTTGTACTCCATTGAGCAGTGAATATTTGCATCCGAGGAGGGGATCTTGAAGTTAGTTCCTCGCAAACTCTCTGTTTTCGCAAAATCTCGCCTTGAGTCACGTAGTCAGCCTTTCCGCACGTTTCAGAAGTTTATGGAGTTGTTGACCACTCTTTGTGTACCCGGTGTTATCCAGTGTGAACATACTATGACGCTAATGAAGACACTCGGGTGATCGCTGCATACTCGTATTCTCCAATATCAATTAGAAGTTTATGGAAGGGTTTTACGGCACCCGTTAGAAATGTGATGCGAGTGTTTCAAGCTTTTTTGTCCTTGGAAGGCGTTTCACTTGTGGGAAAAATCCTCATTCAGTGAATCGCAATGCCCAGGTGAAACGTGTCCCACCCATAAGGTATTTGTGAAGTGCCGTAGATATTGAGATATTCATATGCGGTGTTCCTTGTGGAAGTAGACAGCCCGCCATCGCTATAATTCATTATCGTAAACCTCTTGAGGAATATAGTCTAAACTATCAGCGTAAAATAGCTACTCTTTCTCCCACATTATTTCCTTCGTAATTATACATTACTGTTTGAAAAACAATATGTGTGATAAACTAAATACATTGATTTAAGACATCAACAAGTGCCAAAAGAAGGATATGGTCCCAAGATAATAGTGCCGGGAATAATATTAACCGAGATAAAGGAAGAACTCCGGTCAAAGTGTTAAAGACAAAGTAAAGAGCATTGTAAAGAAGAAAAAGTATGGTATCAAACGACATCTAAAGAGGCTGCATGAATAAGAACTTCCATACTATATGACTTTTTATGCTAAAACTATAACCAGAGATAATATATTTTTAAAAAATATAGCAAACAATGTACACGTATTAAGCAATAAATGTATAGCAAGAAATTTATTCAATGTCCAACGATCTAATTAGTGTAAATAGAATAGGATCATTACTGTAACAGCAAACTTATAGTTAACGTAGAGCAAGTAATCATAAATAAACCATAATGAACACAACACATTCCTTAATGAGTCATGAAATTGTGGTTCTTCATGCTTTCTTTCCGACTTCGCGCTGTCCGAAATTTCTGTACGTAGTATTACTCCTGCTTCCTCGTCCTGTTTGCTTAACATTCTCCCTTCTACCACGGCCTTCAGCATCCCATGATCTCCACGTTTTCTGCCTCTAATACCGCTTTGTTACTTCCTTCCTGCCACGTTGTGCTAGGTTTCGTGTCTTACCTTCTGCTCTCTCGGACATTTTCTCCATTTCTCCTCATGCTAATATCTCAAAGGCTACGCTCATCCTCCGGCGTCAGCAATGTTGACTTTTAGAGTCTAATAAGGTTAGCGTGGCGTATTATATTCCTATCATTTTTGCGTGGTGTGTGTTGTTTCAATGATATCCTAGACGGATTTTGTATCGTAATGCTTCGAGAAAAGTTAATAACATGCTTTCGGTGGATTAAGTTTGTTTCTCCGCTGGATAGGACTCGTTTAATAGAATATCGGAGTTGAAGTTGGTTTTAGTAAATTAAAGGCTGTACTTTTGTATTAATCTACCGTCTCCTAGGAGATTTCTCCTATGATTTTCTTTTTAATTGCGCGCCGCGAGGCTGTTTCAGATGCTATCATCGTACCCAAGTACGCTACTCATTTGTTTTGAGTGATGCGGGGAAATGGGAGTTGTTTATTTTTCACCGAGCCCTGGCCCGTCAGGATGACTGACATCCTTGTTTTATCGCTCATGCGCGTTCTGTTCTCATATAATACCGGAATGTTTCTGAGGCCTTTGTTTATTGCCGCTGCCTCGTCTCGCACTGTGGTTTATGATTCGTGGAAGAGCTACCGCATTGTGAATCAAGACGGGGCCATCCGTGATAGAATCGAATAAAGGGCTAAATGTCGTGCAAACCGTCTCTGTGAGACGCTCACGAATACTTTGTGCTGCACGAATACATTATTCTCTCCACCCCTCCCTCCGCCTTTCGTCTCGCTCCGGAATGTTTGGAAGCCGGCTGTATTATCTCCTAGCGTTATCGCAGGTTGAAGTAATTCTCCCTTTAAATAGTGCGGTATACGATATGTGTTTTTCGGTTTAAAAATTTTTCCTTGCTCTCGCGTGTCTATGACAATCTAGATTTCCAAGGAAATCATTTACGAAGGCTTTGATGGCCTACTTCCTCAAATAATGCCCCTAATGAAGTCATGGGCTATTGCAATTTCTCGGAGCTTACTATGAGGAATCAATTGATTGTTCACCAGGCGTGGAGCTATGACAATTGACTGGAAAGTTATAAGTGATATTTCTGCGTGGAAATTGCCTGTAATGGTTGGTTTTCTCCAACTACAAAGGAATAATCGTAATGAATATCCACCCAGTCATTCAGCTTAAAATATTTTTTTTGGTAATTATTTAGGTGGTGTTTATATGAGTCGTAGTTAGCAAGTTTGAACATTTGTGATCCCGATTGTAAGTGAATCTGTAGTATCGGAATCACAATAGCGAGCACATTTAGTGATCGTTGTGACGAACTTGCCTTTTGTGTTGCCGGTACATATAACTAAAAACAAATTTTACCGTTGTTTCGAAGATTGGCGAAAACAATTGTAAACTCGATGCTTACTAGTAGTATTAGTATTTTTATGTTATTCTGCGGTGGTGTTTATAATCTGCCTCAGGAAAACATTTTATAAGTAAGAAGAGTGCTTTTATGAAATCAATTTGATACTTAATAAAGATTTAAAGCATCATAAGAAATTCGCGGTAATACCTTTTAAGGTTAGAATGCGTGTTCATTTTTTTCGGCCGGAGAATCTTACATATGAAAAAGTTAAACCAGCAGATTACTAAACAGTTGTTTATGTGCGAGTTATCTCGGTGAAATCCTTCGAAAAGTGGCACGAATCAATGCGTCTACCTCCTGGCAGGTTGCTGCGGTAAAAATGTTTTCCCCTACTGCATTTTTCTCACCAAAACTTCGCTGGAATCTCTTTCGTTCCCTGAGTTGAAACTAGCCACCGCATCCTTTTGACGAACCATTAGATGTTCCCGTGGCGTCACAGGATGCCCTACTCAAACCTGGGCAGCGTTCTGTGTTAATATTTAGTCTGTGGAATTCCGAAGGGGGTGGGATTCGGGGATCACACCATACGGACTTCCAAGCGCTCAGGGGCCCCCGTCTGCGGCTCGGGAGGGAAGCGGCAATCGCGAATTTCCTCCCGGGTTTTTGATCGTCCGGGTCGGCACGCCCTCTCGCCCGTCGCGCAATCTCGATCGCGTGTCGACCATCGGGGTCTGCAATTCTTCCGCTGAAAAAAAAAATATATATATATATATATATATATATATATATATATATATATATATATATGTCGTATCTTATCGACTCAAAATGAGAACGAATGGGTCTACTAACGAAAGACGCTGAATACACTCGCGGCACTACCGGGGAGGTGTTAATCGAGAATTAAATGTGGTTTTCGATGAACTGTAAAGATTACTTTGAAATATTCTGCGATAAGCAAAAAGCATTGATACGCAATATATAAATCAAGCTCCTTCGTTTGGATAGGCTTTCTGGGGAAAGGAAGAGAAAGTGCCAAATGAATGGACTTACGGGTTCGTTTTTTTTCTTTCGTTATTCTTAGTCGTAGAACAGAAGTGTGACATCAATCATAAAGGTTGGGAGAAAAATTACGACAAGAATGGAAAATAGCTGCAGTAGTGTGTTTTCGGCGTTCTCTTTCCTTTTTCTGCAAATAAAAAAAAGGCATAATTCTTCTTGTAAAGCGCACAAATGGAAGACTCGTCGTTCTCGTGCATGTCCCCCAGTCTGATCGGAGAGTATTAAAAAAGCAGAAAATTGGAAATGGCGCGGTTTCTGGCACAAACCAATCTTTTTGCTTGGCGAAATATCTTTCGCGACTTCAATCATCTGCTGATGAAAAAATTTCTTTCGAAAGACGATTTTTTAACATGTAAGGAGGTTAAGGGAACATCCTTCTTGAATGCGATTGATACTGAAGAACGGATATATTGTTGAGAAAAGTGGATTATGTTTCAGAATGATTCATACAATAATGTTATATCAAAAACCCAATGCAACGGAAAGTAAGTAATCGGAGCAAGCGGATATGCTTGGCTATTTTCTGCGGTCACTTTAAAGTTTCGCACCGACGCAGGCCGTTTGGTTACGTTCCGTAAATTGCCAGCTTCGAAAGAAGCAATGCGAGAGAATTACGAAAGTGGTGCTTCGCAACCACTTTCCTGGGAACGGCCCGAGGGCCTGGCTCAAAATCAGTTTAATTTCTAGAGTAGCGAAGTATTGCTGTAGCCGTTGGCACTAATCCCGTTGACGACTCTTCGATGATTCAACAACCGTCGCATTTCTTTGGATTTTTATCCTGCCGTGGGCAACACAGAAGTGAAGTAGTGTGTTTCGTATAATTCATGTGTATAAATGAATGTTTCCCTCACAAAAATCTGTATTTCATTTTTAGATGTAAAATGTATACGTGCGTGCAATCCTGCAAGGTTCCACAGATGTGTAGTTGGAAATTTATTGACAGCTTCGGCGAATTTATTGAGGAAATCCGCACTGATCCATGTTTTTTTTTACTGCTCAACATTTTTTGTACGCCGTTTAACTTCCTTGATTTGACATTTGAACGCGTTCGTGCCGAAGTAACGTCACTTTAGCGGGATTGATTGCCTCTTGAGCGGAGAATTGTATTTTTTTAACGAGTTTTCCTCCTCCAACCGACTCGCCACGAGGCGCATTATCTCCCGCACTCGGGGTCCATGAGGCGGCTCGTCTTCGGAGGGGATTATCCGACTTGGGGATCGACATTGAATGAATTATTCCCTCGCCGAGAGGCAGGCATCCCTCCTCCCACGCCCGCCGTCGAAAGGAACATCTGTGCTTTCCGAAAGGCGTGCGGGCGTATGAGGCGGCCGATCGCCTTTCATTTGTCTGCCCGGGACGTCATGGGAGGATCGATTGGTGTTTGTGTTCCTGAGAGACCAAATTAAATGGTGTGCGTGCGCGTGTGTGTGTAGATTGGCCTTTAGTACAACATCGCGATGTTGTCGTAACCATTAGTCTACAGATTGTTGTCTTTGGATGGTCTCTGCAACTATTCCCTGTCTTTGTGGGCTCTCAAGTTCTTCAGAAAAAACATAAAGGAAACGTTGCCCTATGCCTCTTCGTTCTTCAGACCCTCCGAATTATATGCCTTTTTCATTGTTTCATCCGTTCAATTTTTTCTCCTCCCTGGCCTTTGTTTGTCCTCATCTCTATCAAGTTTACATTTTTCCGTACTTCTCCTTACCCACCTGCGAAAACATCCCAGCTTACGCTCGTCCTCTTTCCCCGAAAACCTGAGCTTATGAGTTATCGAATCCGCATTTAAGACTTCTCAACTGTTTTATTTACAGCCATGCTCGAAAGTCCTGGTTACTCATTTCATCCTCCGGCTAAATGCTCCTTTTGTCTCTGAAAATTTCTTCTCGTCGACTCCAGTATCCGAAATTCAAGTTTAATAATTCAAATTGTGACTTGTGGCGCGATTAAGCAGCCCTGCGCAAGCATGGACCACTACACCTACATGGGGAAGGCACGGAGTATATGCCACGAAGGCAAGTGGTATATGCCATTCTCGTTGCGGGGTGCTGGTGGAGCCACCGTGAAATGATCCAGTCGCCCAGTCCAAACGTGAAGGCGACGAGCGCGATATGAAATAACACGGCGCTGTCGTCTTCGTCCCCTTCACATCACAAAAGATCGGTGCGTGTTTGATCGCAATCTTACGATGCTAGGTCGACGCTCAATGCGATGCTCAATTTCCATTTAACAAATTACGACGCACTAATTCGTGATTGGGGTCGGCCTTATGGTTTTCCGCTTGAGTAAGTGTCTATATGTGTACGCACCCATACCCCTGCTTATCGAAAGGGGATGAGATCTGGATAGCATCTCTTCCTCGCGAGATGCTGTACTCCTGCTCTCTCGCTGCCGGAGGATTTGAAGGGGGAAATCTGCGGGTCGTAAGATAGGGTGAGTGCGAGGGTGGATGGGAAAAGGGGGGGGGGCGTTGCGGCGGCCGGGTAGGGCCGGGAAGAGGAATTGAATGGAAACGGGTCTTGAGGCTTAACAACGACCGTCACCCACTCCTTCCACCCTCCCCCTCCGCACCTCCTCCCTCCCTCTCTCTTCGCGGTTCGTCGTCGCCTCCTCACTTCCACTCTCTCTCTTTCTCCCAGCCTCCGCCCCTCTCTCCCATTCTCCTCTCCCTCCGGCAGAAGAGGCAGCTCTCTCTCTCTCCTCCCCCTCGGTACCGTAAGGGGGGGAGGGACCGTCGTGGCATCATCTCTGTGCCCTCGGGGGCGAGATTGATTTAAAAGAGCGCGAAAGTCGTCGAGGGCCCAGAGCGAAGCGTGAGAAGGGGCAAATGAGTGCTTATTGTCGCCTCTCCATCTCCTACCTACCCCCACTCTCTTCTCGGGGGAGATGTTTTAACATTCCTCCGCCTTAAATTGAACACTTTCGTTTGCGTATCCCTGCAGCGATCCTGTGGTCTCCGCGCTGGAAGTCGAGTACGAGGGCCGTGATTTGTTTTGGCCAAAAGAAGTGGAATTGGGGAATTGGCGTTGCAGTAAATAGTGAAGGATCGCTTCAGCAATACGAGGTCTGTCTAACATCCGGACTGAGGCCATAAAAACTTTATTTTGCAAAATTTAGTGAACATCGATTTTGTCCCCTTCAAATCACTCTCCATTCGTTGCTATCAACATATTCAATCTTATTGTCCACTGTTTAAGGCAAACTTGAAAGTCCTTGGAAGTTAGGCTTTTTAGTGCTTTCGTTGTTTCTTGCTTTGTGTCCACATCTTCCCAGTGATGTCCCTTAATCATATTTTTGCATTTTGGGAATAGGAAAACGATCAATGTTGTCGTCAACACAGGTGGTTGAAGGTCTATATAGGCTATCCAACGGTCGAATGCTTCGCGTGCGAGTCGTTCCGTCGGCTTTGAGAGGCGTATGCTGTTGCCAATGAGAGACGCCGAAGTGGCCCGCCCGGCTCAGAACCGCTCAGCATCCCCGCGCAGATGCATTGGGGGTGTGGACCTTTTTTCCCCCGATGACCGTTTGGTCTCCTCCATCCTCCAGCCACACAACCAAGTCCAGGCGTCCATCACTCTCACCACTGGTCTTTTAATGTTTTGCAATCGCACGCACGTGGGCGCGCGGCCAAACACCCTTTTCTCATCCTCTTCTTGCTCACCACCCCACCCACACACCCTTCCTCCCACGGCGATCCCTGTGCCCCGATATGATGGACCGGTGGATGAGGGTCGGATGGGCGCCTTTTCGCGCGGGGCCATCGTCCTCTATCCCCCTCTAAACGGCAGCTTTGGAAATTCGGCCGATCTTGCTCCTAGCTCCGAGAAGAAATTCGAACCCCGCTCATATTCCGTCCATATACCACGAAAATGAGGTACTGGGCTCATGGTCGACTTCGATTGCTGTCGGATAGGTGGAGAGGGCGCGCGATTGGGAAAGATCGGAAGGCATTGGGCTCTTTGTTTGATTGAAACGTCATACTGACCAATTGTTACGTTCCTCCTTATGGAATAGTCGAAAATGTTACCTGAGAAGGTGTTGGACGAAAGGGAATTGCAATATATGGTGCATAATGTTCGCCCTGGTTGGGTCCAGTTTAGAATGCGTCGATTGGAAAAAAATTGGAAACGAAACGCGTATGAAATTGTAAAGATTTCTTCATTGCGATGGTCGGAAGTACATACATTTGGAAGCGTTGGGAGAAAACTAGCTTAGGATCACTGGAAGTTCACGAATCGAACTGGTCAACCGAAGATTTTCAGAAAGGTGCACGGGAACATAATTAATTTTGTTCACTTTTTAATCGGCGTGATTTGTGATAGTAAGAATAGTTACACCATCCAACCTTTTTAATGCATGCTATCTACTCATTTATTTCCCTCTTGCAAACACTTCATAAAGGTAAACATTCCCCAATGTTGCATCACGACTGCTTTTCCGTGCAGTCCCATGTGATAACGCTTGTTTGTGCTGTAGGCGTATTTCGGAAGGCGAAACAGCTGATGCCCAACTCGGTGGAAATGTACGCATCAAAAATTCCCCCGCGGCATCCCTCCCCGGGTGAAATTCCGAAAATCTGGTTTAGAGTTAATCTCTTTAATTGGCCTCTCTGCATCAAAATACCCTCGTTGATACGTCCGTTTCGCTTAGCATCCAAATTGCAAAGATCAAAACGTAACGTCCAGGAACTGATGCGTAATAATGTCGGCAAACCGGTTTTGTGTCGTGAATTAACTAATGGGAGTTCTTTCTCTTTTCTCACTAGCCCCCAACGACCACAAGATTTGATAGTTCCACATGAATAATTTTTCTTACCACCGTGCGGCGTATGCCACCAGCCGTGGCGTGCTAAAATAGATGTTTACACGATACAGAAGTCGGATAATGTTCCAGAGGCCGCGGTAGTAAACTCTCTTGACAGATAGAGATTTCAGAGAAAGCTATATGAATGTAAAATAACTTGTGTGAGGAAATACTACCAGGAATAAATCGCGTTTGAACTAACCGTGATTCAAACATCGTATTTCCAAATTGGCCAAGCAGTGTTGGCCAGGCGTGCAACCATGTATGCTGGTTTGCTGATCATGACTACTTTCCAGTAATTATGGGGATCAGCAGTTCGAACTCAGTGGGCAGGGCCAAAAATGTATTCTTCTCGTTGACCTTTTCTACTGTTTACTATTTTACAATATTGTGCCCTATATTCGGGCTCTTTTATTTTTGATATTATTCGCGGGAGCATTGCTTATTTGGTTGCTATTAATCATTCGTTTTTCGTAAAATTATTTTATCTTTGGATATGTTCTGGATGTTCATATCGATGACTGCATTATGAGGTCATTATTAGCATGGTCAGTCCGGAGATTGGTTTAGTCTTATCAACTGACAATCCGTTCACTTCTTAAATAGTCTCATTTTTTCGAAAGAAATTCCGTTTACAATGCTCAGTATATGATACAAGTATTGCATGCGTGGGCCCTCCTGTATTCTTCTCCATTCCTTTCCTTACTTGAATGATTGACTTGATTAGTCTGTGTCATGCCACACGGTTCTTCCAATGAAGTCTATTGCAGGTGTTTATTTTAGTTGGTGCTTCGGCCCTCCCATTTCATTGTACTGTACATTATTATGTATATTATATAAATAAATATATTTATAACATTTTAATAATTATAATAATTGTCGTAATAAGAATATAAAATAAAATTAAATGGGAAGGCCGAGTCACCAATTAAAATAAACACCTGCAATGGAGTTAAAGTAAACAGTTTCAGGCTTAACTCTGTGGTATTCCTTCATGATGAGGGTAAAAAATAAGAGAAAACTTTACACTTTCACACATTTTTAATGTTCTACGACCATGGTTTCGATGCTGCATCAGGTGGTGCATCGTCACCTGATGATGATGCGCAGCATCAAAACCATGGTCATAGAACATTAAAAATGTGTGGAAGTGTGAAGTTTCTCTTGTTTTTTACCCTCACCTGCAATGGACTTCATTGGATGAACTGTGTGGTATATTTTTCTTTGTATATTACCTATAAATATAGATTTTTTAACCAATCGGGCGGCTTTTATCCGTGTTTCAATAATCCACCAATTAAATCTTTCTGCTCTGCTTCCTAGATTGTCGAGGCATTTACAAGATATGGTCTACCCAGGGCAAAGCTATGTCCTCTCTCCCCCACCCCCCTCCTGCAGTGTTTCATTCGTTGGTTGAAACCCAAGTTTGTTTCGTCAATGCAGTTCCGCAGATATTCCAAACTTGTTTCCCCCTATGTTGGTTTCGGTGTTCGAGTGACTCCCGATTGGTTTATTTGACCCCGCTCACTCCCCTCGCTTATCATCCACGCCTCCCCGGATCTTCTTTTTTTTCTCTTGTGTGTGGAGGTGAAGGGACTGCTTCCTCGCGGGTGGAATGGTTGGGAGATGCGCCTGGTGAAGTGGAAAGAGGGGGCGTGGAAGGGCGGGGGGTGGTTGTAGTTGGCAAGGGGAGAGGAAATGAGAAATCCAAAGAGAGGAAAGGCAAACGGAGGAGGAGGGAGGGCGAAAAGAAAGCAGTCTTGCAAGTCGCCCGGACAGTTGCGTGCGGGAGAACAGTGAATCAAGCAGGCCTCTCCTCCCTCACCCCCGCCACCCCCTCCCTCGAAAACCTCTGCCTCCTCCCCCTGTCTCCCGTGCACGTTTTATTCCCCTCCTCCCACGTGAGAGAGGGAGGGAGACGGCAGGGGCGGGGAACATGTGGGCGGTGCGTTTATTTCTTATTATTTCCAAGAGGCGGGTTGATGTGAAACGGGAGGGCGGAGGTGGAGGAGATGGGGGTGGGATGGGCGCGTGGGCGTGCCTGGGGTGGGTGGACGTGGCGGTTGAATGGGTGGGGGTGGAGGTGAGTCAAGCGGTGGGAGTCGAAGGGAACCCTACTCTCTTTCCCTTGGTCGTCCACGTACACCTTCCTTCCGTTCATTTCCCGCTTCTTCTTCCACCACGGACGAATGGACTCTCTGCCGCCCGTCCTGATCCAAAAGGGGAGAGCGACATACATTTTACCCCTTGGCGAATATTTTTGGCTTTAATACAATTCCAAATTGATATTGATCATTTTCGTGACACTTTACTTTTTGAAATGCCTTTCCCCCGGGTATAAAATTATTTTCTTCGGAATCCGTTGCGATATTTAAAAATTAATGTGGTTTGTTTAAAATTGAATATGATTTCCAGATTTCTTTTTAGAGAAATTTCTGTGTTGTGTTAATGAAAGTGTCTATTATCATATGTCAAAAAATGATGAGTGTATTTTGGTGATTTTTGAAATTTCCGTGTCGCGAAGAATGGAGAAAAAAATGAATTGCAGTGTGGAAGGTGATGAACGTTGAAGTTTGTAAACATAATTGGCGAAGAGAGGAATTTGCTAGGAAGAATGAAACGAAATAGGCTGAAAGATTAGGTGTAGGGTATATCAAACGTATTGGGATGTTGAAAGCTGTGCTGGAATGAATACGTGTTGAGTAAGAGGGGTTGAAGAAAGATGAGTGTGCGAACTTTTTAGACATCATGGAGATAGGCAGATGTTACGAAAAAATGAAGAAAAAGGCAACATAAGACGAAGAAAAGACGAAGTCATCGTAATGCGTAGAAGTACATAGTTGTTAGGGACTGTTCAAAACCTGCCTATAAATAGGCGGAATGTGAAAATGCCCCCTACCTTAGAGGGCTTCTCGATCCCTAACCGAGTCTTTGGAAAAAAAAATTATCGGACTCGTCCTCTCTTTTCAAAAAGAGGTGAAAGTTAACATTGGGTCGCTTTCAAAAGGACTCGTGGGCCACGGAACACACTTAAAGCTATCAAAGACTTGGGAAAGTCAGGACAATTCTAACAGTGCGAGATTCTCGGTGGTATGCCCTTATTCTTACACGGACTTTGCCCGCACCCTGGTAATCTCTTTATGTCGCCAAAGTTCCGAAGTTTGCGTGTCGAAATTCTAAATATAGTCTTAATTCTGTTTCATAAAACACCTTTATGTTTGGTTGGGTTGGTCTCGAACGAATTTCGGGATTTGCGATCGAGTTTAAGGATACATACGTGTATTGTATCACTGCGGATTTGGCACACACATCTGATCTATGGTCTCTATGATTGGCCGGGTGGTTGTCGGTCAGGTATTTTCATCTCGCACATAAATATGGCTCGGCGATATTTTCCCCAAATTGCTAAATTGTTCTTTGCGTTTAATTTACTGGAAATTTACCATCTCGTACCGAATTCGTTATAAGCGGCAGTGTGTGCTTTGTTAGTGGACGAGATGCGCTGTTACTATTTGGTGAGTGTGATCCATTTTTGCATTGTTCTTCATTCCGCAGATTCAATTTCATTCTGGATGCCTTAGGTTTTGTGTAATGGTTAGGAGATTATATGGGAACGTTTCTGACGTTAATTGAACTCGGGAGTTGAAACCTTCGTTACAATGAATTTTATCCCACTCCTGCAGTTAAACATAGTGCCCGTAAAGTGTCTAATTCATACATATTGTTCTTTGTTTTTAATAGCATGCATATATCGTGAAAATATGTGTGGGTGTGTATTATATATATATATATATATATATATACACACACACAAATTTCTCTATAATGTACACAATTTTACCCTATAGCATTTCTCCATGGAAAGTGTCATCGTGGACAGGGGCCCAGTCTAGCAACAATCAGCACACTGTAAATCCTGATCTGCGTTAGTGGCAAAAACATTTTCTACTTATTTTTGGGACGGGCCCTATATGTGTATATATGTCTCCTAATAGTTCATTAACGTTAAAATGTATCTATACGTTCATTCAGAGGTGGCCATTTATCTTTTTTTCCGCGACCTTTTGCAAATTCTTATTGACCTGGTTTGCGAATTGCGTCATTAGAGAATGTGTTATCCAAGCGGCATCCTTTCGCTCAAGCACTTGCTATCCGCCACTTGAACATTGTGAGTGGCCGAATAGGCTTATTATGCTGTCTCGTAAACATTCCACAATATTTATTTGCACCTTATTAATTACGTTAATGCCATACTTATAATATAATTTCTTTATCATTACCTTGTTATGGCTGAACATTTTTGTGTCTGTCACAGTGTAGGCACTCCACCCTTAACCAAACCTCAAACCTCCAACCAAAAAGATGTAGCAATGCTTTTTAATAATTATTTTCGGTTGTGTAAACGTTTTCTAATGAATAGTCACGAAACCTCTGACGTGCCCATCCTACTTGCACATAGCGGTGTCGCCCCCTTTGGTTCTTCTTAAGCTGTGGACGCGGAGCAAGCAATTCTAGAGAAACGGAGACGCATAAATGAATGCTAAATTGATGGGCTCATATCAATTCCCGTGCCGCTGTGAATATTTTAATCTTATCTTGTACCAGTACCGTAATTTGTCTTCCAGATTTGTTGTAACTCTGTAATTGGTGTGTTCAGATGAAGCAAAAACAACATCCGCCTTCCCACAGGGAAGTATGATAGGAGATATGCCACTCCTAATGCACAGTAACGACAAAAGTCCCCATTTTTGAAGCAACACTGGATTGTTTCCGTACCCCTCGGTAGCATGCAAGAGACTCCACTTGCTGGCGGGTGGCACTCTCGCGATTTAGAATACATTTCGGACCTGCGCTATTAATGGAAGGGAATGACATATTTCATCTTATAACTTTTTCAAACATTCGATAAGTGATTGGGCACCATAGATGGAAAATTGAACCAATGAGCCTGATCGATAATCTATTATGGCCTACGAGAAGAAATGCACGAACGCCAAATATTTGCTCAGGCTCTCTACGTGGATTGTAAACAGTACAATGTACAATAACAAGTGAGAGTGAAACGTACAGTAAACAAGAGACAAAGGCACAGCGATAACATGTGATCAAATTCCCAAATTACAAAAGCAAATAAATGTACAATATGTGATATAATGATTTGTGATTTACCAGTTGTACCTGCATTATCGATTTCTGAACTAGATAAGGATGAAGAGAGGAATCTCTAGATTTGGGTAATATAGTTAAGAGAACAAAGTTAAGTGAAATGATGTTACTAGAGAATTAAGACGGGAGAAGACCTTCCTTTCACTCCGATGGAATTATCAGGGTCACACCCTTTATCCGCAGATTAGTCCATCAGCACGAAGCACGGAAAAAATGTTGTGGTTAAAATCCTCCTTAAACCTCGCCTAGTTCGCGATCAGGCCAAAACTATTACAAATTGTGATGAACTAAACCCTCTTCTTGTAATCTGGTGCTCCTTTTACCAGCAGTTGACGTGTTCCCCAATCACATATTCAAAGAGTGATATCCTTACACACCTTGCCACATTTCATCTTGGTGGTTCGAAGAGTTTGGCTTGCTTAGAAAATGCGATCATGCAGATGCAGTCTACTATTCGTCTGTCATGCACGCTCAGTGATGCTTCCTTCACCAAATTCGATATTTTATCGCTATTTTTTCTATCGATTAGGGTGATTTTTAAGCCAAAGGGCGTGATCATTCACCGTTTAAATAATCAGTGCAGTTGTCGGGATAATATTTGGACCGACTGTAATACCTTCAAAATTAATCGATCAAGTGTGATTCGACGTCGATTTTTCGCGTCGATCGACTTTACAGCCGAGCTTTCTGCCACTTAAAGATGGCCTTGAATTGCCTGGGTGTTGCCCCCCGAAGTTCGGGCACCGCACTCGCATTACGAGTGAGCTTGTTTCACGCCTTTCTCTCGGCTTCGGAATGATCGAGTACTTATTAGTGAACCGTAAATTCTCCGACATCCGTGAATAAAGAAAGCTAGAAATGCGAATGGAGTGCGAATAAATTTACTCCTGAATGATGACTGATGTGTTAATATTCTATACCACTGCGTGACACGGATTTATAATGCTTGCAGTCCAGTTAATTAGTTCTCCTGCATAAGTAAACGTGGGCAAAGTCTAATCCGGGATATGGACGAAGTCATTTTAAAACGCATTACACGCCTCATTTGTTCGCCGTGATCTAAACTGTTGGTAAAGATTGCGTTGCAGTGAATATTGTGTCCTCTCGTGTTATGATTCCATACTTTACGCCAATGCACGATCAGCCTTACTTAATATGCCAATGCTCATGAAAGTTCTTTATGAAGATTTTAGAACTTTCGAAGTGTTTTAAATGAAATGTAATCATGCCTTATGTTTTGGTCAAAATAGTTGTTGATGAAATGTGTACTTTCATCTCCCAGTGCCTTAAGCATTACGGAGGTTTTAAAAGAACGCATGGAATGTTTTTTTAGATACGTCTCGTGAGCTGGTGTACCTTTTGCTTGACGTGTTTTATTCGTAGCAACGAGAGATGTACCGACGTTGAGTGGTCTTTCGACGTTGCCCATTCCGCGAAATCGTAAGCATTACTTTCTTGCGAAGTTAATATCCAAATGGAAATGGCGTTCATATTCCACTTACCAGATCACATGACCTGTCCGTGACCTTCATTTATTTAAGTCGTGGAGGCGCGTACGAAGTCGTACATCAGGTTCGTCGTGTTTCATTGGTGCCGGTGGCATTACCTTATTCTTCCGGTTTTTTTTCATCGGGGCGGATATATTGTAAATAGTTTTTGCGATATTTTTCAATCGTATCAGGAGAAGGCGGCTCCGTTTCCCGCGGGACACAATCGTTAATTAACCGTCCTCGCTCCAGGTAGGTGCGCAATTATCCCTTCAATTTTCCATGTCAATGAGTCCGATATCCTCCCCCATTCAGCGTTGGCCGCCCGGTTCTCATAATGATCCCGGATTTTTTTTATTTCATCCAATTATCCCCTAGCCACGTCGTTTCCCGCTCCCTTCGCACGCCACTTATCGATCCACGCCGTCAACTGCTAATCGATTTTCAATCATTCATCTCCTCATCTGCGCCCCCCGCTCTCCCCTCCGGCCCCCTCTGAATTCACAACTCTCTCGAGCCCTTGTTTCTTTGCAAGCTCACTCTCGTGCTCACAGCGAATTTCTCTAGGTGACTCGCACTCGATAATACCCAGTCGTTTCTCATGTCCCGGATCGCAGGCCTTGTTGACCACATCAAATTTATTGGATAGTGCCCCTGTTTCTGTCGCAATAGTGGAATTTGATATTTGTCTCTCTCTCTTAATGCCTCCCAAGGTTATCGTCGATATAAATTGAGACTTCAGTTTTGGAGGTAAATGAGTTTGTAAAGGAGAAACGGATAGTTTTTGAAGTCTGTCTACGTTTCCGCTGATGCTCAGACGTTCTTTTAAGGTTTTAAAATATTCTACCATGAGAACAAGTTTTGAGCTGAAATAATTTCAAATTTAATTTGTGTTACCTGAATGTAAAAATGATTAAGCAAAATTCGTTGTTCCACGGAGGCATGATTTGCGAAACTTCTGTGAAATTACTTGCGTAAAAGTCTTTTTTATGCATTAGATTTGAGTTCGTTGTTCGTTGCCCACGGGTAATATGTCATGTAAAAGAAAAATTCAGTCTGTAGAAATGAAAAAAAAAGAATTTCTGACCCACGTGACTCCCTCGTAAGAAGTCCTGATATCCGAGTGAAATAACTCCTTTTTCACGAAAGGTGGCGTTGCCCGTAGCATCAAATGATGACTGACTGGAACGTTTTAAGGTTCGTGCTGTCCTGTGTTATGCGGCCGTTTGAAAGCAATGGGCTCCCGCGGTTGGCTATCACACTCATTCCCCATAAATCCTTGTCCTCCCTCTCCTATTGCAGTGCATCCGGTTTAATTCCGAATTTGCATGCATGGCCGATGATTCGTGAAGTTATTACGGTGGTGTGTCTATTTTAAGGCCAGAAGTTCTCGCGAAGTGAACCCTGGAAGAGTTTTATCTCTTCAACAATTCCTTAGAAGCTTTGTTTGACTCGTTAATGAAAAATGATCACTATGCGTAGGATTTTTGTTTTTCATGTCGAATTCCATATCGTAAGAACCTTGTATCTAGATAAGAGAGTGGTCGAGGGATTGTCTCTGGTACCGATAGTGCATGGAAGTTAATGGATACTCACTTATTTAATGATATATTTATTTATTTATGTCCCCTGCAAACCTCCTCTAGGGTGTTTGGTAGGGAGTGAATACACACCAGAATAATTTTCCCCGAACATGACCCTACCGCGGTCGGACCCTTATTATGATCTGTTACCATTCTTGGAAAAAATGACATGTTAAAACTATCTGTTCTACACTTGATCTCTCTAATTTTATTGACATATTGACATTGATAAATCCTTATTTTTGTTAGCTTGTCAACAAATTCCCTGCATGTGTTTCAGCCAGGAGAGATCGTGAGTGAGGGTAACGCCTAGGTATTTAATTGAGTTTACACATTTCATATCGGCGTTCCCAATGCAGTAGACGTTCGGGAGGGAATTGCTCTTTTTCCAAAATTTTATCACTACGTGCCTTTTTAAAATTAATTCCAATCGTGTCGCGCCACGGTTGTATATCATTAAGTCATCTGAAAAAGCCGCTTTAGGACGTTCTATGATTGCTTTCCCTACGGTCCTTTCCTCATGTGCCGTTGTCAATTTCTCCTTTAGCGAGTGAAACAGTTCCCAAACGCCTCTCCTGGCCAAAGAATCGGGGGACTTGGTTGCATAAATCCCCCGCAGATTTCAGTGTACATTACGTTTCCTCAATAGCTGAAGTGGTTAGAGAATTGGTTCGGCAAGTCGAAAGATTCGTGATTCAAGTCCCGGTCAAGGACATATATTTACACTTGTTATCTGTTCGATGCCTTCTTTTCCACCTCTCTTGTGTTCGTCTTTTATGTGTTTTCCTATCCCTTTTCCTTGTATCTATATCTGTGACATAATATTTATGGTATACATTATATTTCATCATCATCATCTGCAGCTCTACAGCCTGGTGTGGGCCTTGACTTCCTCTATGATATGCCTCCATTCAGTTCTTATTCTTGCTTTTTCCTTCCATCTTGTAACTCCCATTGCCTTCAAGTCATCCTCCACATCCTGTAGCCATCTCTTCCTTGGTCTACCTCTGCTTCTTACTCCTTCCATCTTGTTATTAGGTATCAGTTTGGGCATTCTGTCATTTTCCATCCTTTCTACATGCCCCAACCACGCCAGCTGCAGTGACTTGGCAAATCTAACTATGTCCTTCCCTTCTAGTAATTCATTTATCTCCATGTTCAATCTAATTCTCCATCTCTCTCCTTCTCTAATTGGGCCATAGATTCTCCTTAACATTTTTCGTTCGAATTTTCTAAGTGTTTCCTCATCCTGACTTGTTAATGTCCATGTTTCAGCTCCATAAGTTACCACGGGTCTAATAAGCGTTTTATAGATCTTCATTTTTGTGTTCCTTGATAGTAACATTGATTTGAGGATTGTTACATTTGCAAAGTATGCCCTGTTACCTTCCATTGCCCTTTGGTTGATCTCCGTGGATATCTTATTTTCATTGTTAAGTCTTACTCCTAGATAGGTAAATTCCTTGACATCCTCAAGCTCAAAATTCCCAATTATTATGTTTTGTAGGTGCCGCTTGTTCTGATGAGCTGACATTTTCAAGTATTTGGTCTTCTCTTCACTAACCTTCAGCCCCACTTCTTTACCAGTGTTTTCTAAAATGTTAAACATTTCTTTTAAGTCATTCACATTCCGTGCAATTAGTGCTATATCATCTGCATATGCAAATCTTTGCTGGGATTTATGCACTATTGTCCCTCTTAGTTTCAATTCTTTCATTGCATTATGTAGGGCCAGGTTGAATAACGTGGCTGTGAGAGCATCTCCTTGTCTTACCCCCGAGGTTATTCACGTCATAAATGCTCTACTTGCTCTACCCCTAATAAAGGCTTTACATTGTGATTCATGCAATGTCAATTGAACCAGTCTAATCAGTACATTATATTTAGGATGATATAATTCACTGGCGAATTAGTTGTTCTAGATGCTACATGTATGGAAAATTTGATTAGGCAAAATTTTTAATTTTGCATGATATTAAATAATATTGCAAAATCCTTTTTCTCATGTTCACTTGTTCGCTTAGAACTCACACTCTGTAACGAATGGCAATGGGGAAAAACAAACAACGTCAGACACGCGACCAGGTGGTGTGAGTGCTTCGACGAGGGTGATAAGGGAATAGAACAATTGGAGGTGCAAGGGAGGAGCGACCCCCGACGGGAAGGAAATTGAAAAGATAGGGATCGAGGTTTTTGCAACGCTGTGGAAGGGGAGATAGGATGCCACTTTTTTTGCGAGCGAGTGGGATTGAAATGAAAATGAGACAAGACCCAAACAGAACTCCATTCGCCCATTCTATCTGTACTTCTTTCCGACGATGATCGTTCCGCGGAGTTTCAGTAATGTAAACTGTTGGGGGGCTGCTACCGATGCTCTTCTCCATTTAGCTCTTCCTCATCTCGGCTCATATTCGTTTCCGACGCGGGGAAAGGTAATCCATTCCCCGGTTGATGTCGATCACCTTGCGATTCTCTGGCCTTGTATCCGGTCTCCATATTTGGGGTCAGAGGAGGTGGAGGTCCACATCCTCTCCATAATGCCCTCGGCCCATCCTGACTGTTCGTCAGCTTCTTCACCCACGACCTTTGGTGATATCGCGAGAGGATCGCATTCGTTCCCCTCACCCTCTTGACTCGCGCGTTTCATTCCTGCTTCTCTTCCTCCTCCCCAGTCCTCCCTCTTTCATTTTGTCACCGACGAAGGATAACACTGCAGCCGTACACCACACGCACCGTTCGCCGCGTTATTCTACTTCATCTGACTGGTACATCGCATCGTATTCGGGCCAGCTAGCGACGTGTACACTCGGATCCCACCGTATAGAAAGAAATAAAGAGAAACGTCGATTGCCGCGAGAGAGACCCCTAAATGAATGGAATGAATTAAGCAAACTGTTCGACCTAGTATAGTCTGTAACCGTTTTCGACAAATTGGATCCGTGAAGGCGACAGGGAACTTGGAATAAGAGCGACATCTAAAACTAAAGTGGACTATGAAGTGGAAATTTTATCAAATTGTAAATAAGCAGTGAAGTATTGACTATAATTGCGAGAGCAATAACAAAAAAATTGAACAAAAAAAAGAAATTTTCAACAGACTAGGAGAGGAATATCCGTTTTATAAATGGCTAATATGAGTCTCCGAGGAATCATTTAAGAGCTGTGGGGATCGTATCAAATCATAGATTTTCTAATGCAATTACGGATTTTTGTAGAAACGGGTTAGTGTTAGGGTTAATACTATCGTCTAATCCCCTGAGTTACTGCTGGAGAGGTAGTAGATTTCGGAAGAAATGTTTTCACGTTTCATTCTGCCAAAACTATCTTATTTGGATTTAAAAAGATTTTTTGAAACCTACCAAAACACAAATATGAAGTGTATGATTTTCCCTTCGACCGGCAATTGAGACGTCACTGGATAGCATTTGAATAATACAGGACGCAAAATTGGGAATATTTTCAATATACGAGAATAGCAGTCCGGTTAATATATTTTTTGAAAATATTGTGCATTTTACGGAATATATCTGTTAATGAGTGCTTATATCTCTTTAACTTATGATGTAAATAAACTCGCAGTTTTTCACAATATTTTGGAAATATGGATATTTCTTTTCTACGATTTCTCTCGTATACGGGTTAATGCCGCCTGTATCAGATCCGAACCGTAACTTTCATGGTTGAATTCACATACTATATATTTATTGGTTACACTAAAACGAGTCTTACTTAGCCTCTTGATTCAATTGAAGTATAGAGTGTTATTACTATTGTTATCAACAAAAAACTACTTCCGATCTGACGCAGAAGGTCGGAAGGCTCAGTTAGATAGAAAGAGCTCTCTCTCTAATGCTCGGGTATTTCGAGGAATTGGCATTGGATCCTCATTTTCCTTTCTCTCTCTATCTCTCCTCAAAATCTGGAGGAAATTTTCTATCCGGATTTTGTTAACCATTGCTTGGTGAAGCAGATGATTACGCTATTCATTTTCACTTATTGAAAACGTACGTATCGGGGGTATTAGAAAAGAGCCCAATTAATTCTCCCTGGCGCATTTTCCTTTTCAGAGGGCGAGTGAAAGACTGGGTGATTTCAATTTAGAACGCTAACATAAACTGACGTGAGTTTCGGAGAATCTAAAGAACCGAAAAGAGGAAAACGCAAGGTGGAAGAGAGGAATATTTACTTCGTACCAACCAGATGGAGGGGGGATTGAATCCAAATTTACCGAAGTTCATGTTGGCTCCGGTTCCGGGCACCTCTTCGGCATCTCCCACGCTCGGCCTCTCCCCTCGGTAGTCTCCTCCTTCCTCCCTCCCCCTCATCGTCTCTTCCATTTCTTATCTCCATCGCACCATCTCAATCACCGGGCGAGCGATACGCTCTGCCGTCTATCCTCAGCCGATCGCTCCCCACCAACTCCCGCACTGCTCGGGCCACTAGCCAAGCTGTTCCCGACTCCACCAGGGATGAGCTAATATAAAAAAAGGAGAGGGGTTGGTAAGTAGGTGGAAAGAGGAAGGAATAACAGTCCGCAAGATATATGGGGCTTCTGTACGCCGCAGGAGAGGCTTAATTACACGGCGGCAGTGGACGTATTCCGTCGGCAAAAATTGTGAAAATCGCCTTTGCCTCTTATCAATGACTTTCTAAGGCCTTTACCTTGTGGACAGAAGAATATTAATGGCGAGGAAAGTAACTTTCTCCCTTTGTTAATGCGGTCAGGTTACGAGAGTGAAGGCTGGCAAGATCATAAAAGTTTAGTTCGCTCCTTAAAAAGAGTTTGAATTTTAGAATTTTTCCGCATTCGAAGTTGACTGCTGGTTTTTCTCCAGTGTCTTCTTCTACCACAGTGATCACCTTAGTGAGCGAAGTTAATCTCTGGAAGCGCCCAACTATATCCATCGCTATAATGATATCCCAACTTCACTTACTGTGGGCTTGGAATCTCCTGGGTAAAGAAGTAGCAAGCAAAATGCTCTACGTGGGCTAGACCTCTGTGGTGTTCTTCCGACCGAGGTTATGTATATATTACTCTTGGCATTCCAGTTGGCTGTTGGTTCATTTTACTAGAGTCAATCCCTGGGAAGGGGATCCAACGAGCTTTTGTTAGGTATTTGGGAGTTAATTCCGAAAATATTAGCAGTAGCATTCATGTGAAGGTATTTTGGGGTAAATTTCGTAATTTGGTATGGGGCAGTTTGGTAAATGTTATCATTAAGTCGCGAAGTAAGATGATAAACCCAAAACCGGTGGTGATATACTTATATTCAAAGGCTTTAAGAGGTTCTTTGTTATCTACATGTCCGATCCGACGGGCGGATTAATATACAGGAAATAGTTTCCGTTTCGTTCCATTCGTAGGCGTTCAGTGGAATTTTGCCGAGAAATCCGCTGCGATGGAAATCCGAACACAGCATCTCAGGGCCATCACAGTCAATGGCCACTTCACCAATCTGATGCGTGTTTCAGGCTTCTTGCTCATCTCTGGCGTATCTCACCTACCATGTCGCCGATCTTATGAAAGCACACGTGTCTCCGTCTTGTTTTTGGAATATTCATCAGTACTTTCGGACTCAATGCCTGGCTAAGAGCATATTTTCAGAGAGGCGCAGGCCTTCTCGATGTATTTTCAACACTTCCACCCCTACGACATTGAAACTGTTTTTGTATTCCTGTTGGCGTTGATTTGGAAACACGAAAAGTTGAGGCTTTTTTCGGGAAGGCCACCCGTGGCGAGGGAGCGAAATAGAGTCAAAAGGTATCCCATGCACGAGGTTCGACCCCGGGTATTGCTTCAGGGCCGTCGCGCAATACAGGGGCTTCGCGACTCACGGCGCTGTGCGGCGTCACAGAGCGTGGTCGGAGGATGGGAGTGGAGGGAGGCGTGGGGGCGGGAGGGTTTGGGGTGGCGTGGGTGGTGGTGATCGTCGTCCAAGGGTGGTTGTATGTACATACAAGACGCCCACCGGCATTCAGCTGTTTCTCTCTCCATCCTCGGCCTGTTGGGAAGGGGGCTGAGCGCGGGAGGGCATTAATCTCCCCGGCGTATCGGACGCCACGCCCTCTTCTTCTCCCTCCGTGCCCACTTCCTCTCCCGTCATCGTCCCGCTTCTCGTCTGACCCTGTTATTCTTCCTTTGCGGCTTCAATCCTGCCTCCCGTCTCTCTCTCTCCCATTTGTGATTTCCTCGCTTCCTTACCTCCGCCCGTCGTTTCCTCTTCCCCGTCAGGTCTCTCCTCTTCTGTTTACGTCTTGCTCAACGCGTGAAAAATGGCCGAAGTTTGTTTTTGCACCGCCTCGTGATTAGTTGGCTCTAGGGTTCCGCAAAAGCCCCCCAACCCCCTTCTCCCTCCCTCTCTCTCTTGTCGGCGTCCCTTCACTCCCCCTCGCCCCTTCTCTCTCTCTCTCTCTCTCTCCCTCATACACTCAAATGAGTCCCGAGCCATTAAATCGACTCGCTTTGCGCTCACGAGGAAAGCGAGTAGTTGATTGTTCGTTATATAATTAAATAAGACAACATGCGGGCCTAGTCTTCCGCTTCCAGACCCTTTCCGTTCGAATGCTATTTTCGCTACTTCCTCAGCGATGTGAAAAGACATTTGTGTTGCATAATGCATCCCGCCATGTGTTGTCATCGCTTTTATAAACTATTATCCGGTGGAATTGCGTCGAGGGTGCATTTGATGCTAGTACGTTGAAGCTCTCGAACTTCATCTTCGAGTAGTCGAAAGTGGGAACCGTCGCATCATGTCGCGAATCACCGAGTTACATCCAGCGTAATAATCACATAACATTTCTCGTAATAATCGATGTGCGTCCTGACTGGAGATAATGCACCATGCTTAAAGTTACGCAAAAGTGCTATCAGAAGTTTTAAGTAATACGTTTTGATTTTAAGTATTCAACCTGGGAATATGACAGTGGTTAATAACGCAGTCAATGTGATAAGGTTGGGTATAAAATGCCCGAATTACAGTTTCACTCAATCCTCCACATTAACATGTTTAGGCCCCCGACGCATTTTTATGGGCGCTTACCGAACATTGTATCCTTGCCATATCATGGCTGTGACGTTTTCCTTATTGCGTAACGCATAATTCCCGAGGAAACGCATAAATTTGGCCGAAGGAGTTCGTTAGCGAGTCTTTCATCCCGTTTTGTCAAATCCACGCCGGTTGGCCTGCCTGGGTCTTTATTTCCTCTCGCTTGGCTTTGAGGATGTGCTTCGTATGCAATTCGTTATCTATGCCTCGCCCACGGAAAGCTTAACGGACTGGATCCGACAGCGGGAGACGACGCATTTTGTAAATTCCGACTTCGAGAATTGCCGTCTCCCTCTCTCTCGGCAAATAATGGCGGGAAGAAATTTCTTTCCCGCGGGGCGTCTTCAGGACATTTCCGCCGACGCCCAACATCGTCTCGACTGTAAACTAATTTCCATATAGAAGACGTCGTCCACGCACATTTCATTCTGGATGTAGGAGGCATTCCACCGTCGGCCCGCGCGCGCGCGCCTCCGTGCAGAAGCGGTGATTCATTCCACCGAAGCCGTCTCGGGAAAGACTTTCTCGTTCTCATTGTAGGTCAGTGAGCTACTTCGGTCTTTTCTTCTTCACGGCTCGTGTTTATCTGCGTGCTGCTGTTTGTTTACTTCTTTGGATCGGTGACCGGGTCAATTCTTTTTTCATCCCCCCCCCCCCTTATCGCGTTTCATCCCCTTTCAACGGCCTGTTTCTGTTTCACTCGGGTGTCCGTAGATGCGGTTTCTTAACCTTGAAATGAAGATATAGGAGTCATCAACACCCACTGCGCTATATGCAGCCTGCATTGGTCCGACGTTGCGGAGCCCTGAGCAGAGGTCTGTATGAAATCCGTCTTGCACTGCGTTAATAGTTCAGCCGGGTTATCTCCAGAAGGAAGCTGGTCACATAATTTTCCATTCTCTCTCAAACGTATACTGACATTTATTTATTGCCCACGATATCTTTTTACGCCTTCCCTTTATTTTCCTACCCATTATACTTATTATTGCCAGATAAAGGCTTTTTGTTTCGTAAAAAAGTACAGAATCCAAATGTTTTACGGCGAATCGACTCCCACATTGTATATTTCCGGAGATGAGCTGCTACGTTGAAGTAGAGTTTATTTGGCCATAGTTTCACTCTTGACAGTATTAGCCGCATTCAACTGTGGGTATCACATAATCTGTCAAAGGAAAAGTGTTCTTTTTGTTCAATGGAAGAAGTTGCAAAGCCTTAGCGAGTCAAGTATCGAATTATAATTTATTATAGATACAAGATACCAAGGTCCCGGTCGTCCTTTGGATTATTTCATGGTTAATCAATCAGTTAAAAGTCATGATCATATTTTCGTATATGTTCATTTACATTCACTTTTGTTGAATAGAACTGTTCGATTTAATAAAAGGCGTCCCATAGTTAATCACTTTTGTGTTTCAGTAGCATGTGGCAATTAGTTTTTCTATTAAATAACCGTGGAAGATATGCCATCAAGGTGTATGTTGCGATCGAATTCATACAACGAGCAGAGTGTTAATAGTAAGCTACATTGAGGTCCTCATGACATCTGAGGAGTTGTAAGGAAACATCCCTTGAGTGTGGCTTTTTGGCATTGGGTTACACTTTGGTGTGGCAACCCACTAATGCAGCCGTTCCCCATCGCTTCATGCCAGGAGTTAAGCCGCTCTAGGCAAATTAACAGTTCCTTCAGACCGTAAAGAGCAATTTATTGCACACTAACAGCGCTGGGAATATTTATTTCTTCTCGCAGACAATCGAAATCCTGCATCAATCGGATGAACTGGCGATGGAGCGCGCGCGGGGAAGAGGCCAGCCGACGCGACGTCTCGATATTTATCCCGCGATGTTTCTCTTCCTCCGTCTCCGGCGCGGAGATAAATGTCTTCCAATGCCTTCAAGACATTCGAGGTCACGATCTATGAAGTCATAGCCGCAGCTTTTATGTTTCTCCTAAGTCCTGCCAATTTCTGAATGAGGTATTTCACGCCCACACACCTTCACTCCTCTTTCTCCTTCGTCTCTCTCCTGAATCCATCCCCCCCCCCTTTTGTGCGCTCGCCCTCTCAATGTCTTCGTGGGAGTACGCCTACTGAGAACAAATTCAACAAACTCGACTTAGTGTTTCCCATGACTTTGAGCTCGGATTTTTTTCTAGATTACTCTTGCTCCTTTTCTGTTTTCTATCTCTTTTGCTCATTAGAATTCAATACCGTATCCTCCGATATGTTTTTTGTAGCCGATCGTTCGCCTTGACATATATTGCGCGTAAACCTGTGCTAATAAGCAACGAATTGGAGATACTACTAAGCAGAGATTCGGAATTGTACACCTGTGCTTATGCCTACAGGTAACATGAAGGCCTGAATGATCGCAGCTTTTATTGGCGCTTATTGAATTGAATACATCACGTGATGCGCGAGTTGAAAAAATAATATTTTATGTATTACGTGGATATAATTGACATTAATTATTTTTTGCGTCATCATTAAACTTTGTTCGTCTAACTTCGTTCGTTAAACTTCGTTTGTCAAGTTTTCCCTTCGATACAATTTAACTGTTACATAGTTAATTTATATCCGAGATCTGAAGCTTGATTCCAGTTGGGGCGGAACACAGTTCAGAACAGATTCCAGTTGGTATAAAACGTTGTTGTTAGACAATTTTTGTTCTTAAAGTTAAGCAGAAAATAATGTATACGTATCCATAAAATGCTAGGTTTTAATTATGCTATCATTTACTAGTTACCCTTGTGCAAATCCCTCGAAAAAAATACTCTAGGTTGAGTTTTCGTGCTTCAGAGTAAGTGGGCCAAATCGTAGACAAATAAATTCGTTCACATTCAGGAAACTTCATTTAAATATAGTTCCCAAGAAATAAATACTGTGTATCATTTTCTACTGTTGATTTAGCTTGCGTTATTTGAATAAAAACATTTATTGACGCACTTTTCAAAGAGGTTTTTACTTCTCGATTGCCCATTGCAACAGGCTTGCTAATCTTTCCTTGAATCCTGTCAACTACCCAGCTCTACCGAGCATCTCACCGCAAGAAAAAAAATCAAAGCTTAATGAAAACGGGCATGCCCTGTTGGAGAAGTTCAGCGAATTTTTTTTGTCCTTATCCCTTCGGATCGTCAGAGTTCGACTCCTCCTTGATCCGTCCGCTCCCTAAGCATTGCGCAATTCCTTCTTTGTTTCGACCCCGTCCGCGTGTCCCTTGTGTCAATCCCCATCTCGGGTTCATTTCCGAGCGCCTGGGATTTGACCTCTCGCATCCCCCGATATGGGCTCAGAGGCGGCAGCTGCTTCGATTCCCATCTGTGGGAATGCGTCGCACATAGCTGCCGCGTCCGTTCGGTCAGCTCGCGTGCGTGCATGTGTCGATTTGTGCATGCGTGGGAATCGGAGAGAGCAGGGGTGAACTGATGGGAATGGGCGAGGGAGCGGCGGGGCGGTGTGGGGGGTGGGTATCTCAACGGCAGCGCTTCAATTTCACATCGCCGTGCTATGATTCGGCGCACTGGACTGATAAAAGATATTCCTTGATGCTCGCCTCTGGAAGATGAGAGGTAACGCGCTATTCATGTGTTAACCTAAGTAAAGATGAGCCATGTCGACCGGTAATCCTTTCGATCAGTTATGGAACAGAAGCCTCTCTCGATCTCAGAGCATCGTGTCTTTCATTCGTTGGTCCTGGAGAATATCCATCCAAGGTGAAGACTTAACAGAGGATTTTTTAAATTTGCATTTATTTTTTTAGCATGTTTATCTCTACTTTAATTATTTATAAGGATGTGTTAAACATCCCGAGGGTATTTTGATTCCAATTTAAGTTACCTAGTTTAATTCAAGTTAAATATTGTACACATTTAATAATTAATCGCAGTAATTTTTTTTAAATCATCACAAAATTAATTCCTGTGTTGTTAACGTGGGCATTTGAGCATAGTGCATAAAATTTCGAAATATCAGGGCGACCTATCCATCGGTACAGAATGGAGCAAATCTGATTTTTATTTAAAACTTGAATAACTACGAAAGATTTCATTTTTTGCATGCAAATACTAAGTAAAACTAAAGCGTAAGTTATGTAAATGTTCCCCCAATTGGATTAGCGTGAATGATATTTGAGGAAGCATTTATTGAGTCGTCTACCAGTCGAGTCAGGCTTTTAATGGATCCACTACACAAGTACTGTTACATTTCTAAACTCCGCCTAACAAGACACTGAGTACGCACACTACATAAAACCTTCATTGCCGGAAAAAATTCTTCGGCTTCGCAGAGACTTCCTTGCTCTCTTCATTCCGACCGGCATTCTGGGTATTCTTATGGCGAGGCATATCCCGATAAAAAAAATTCGGAGCCCCGTAACCTGTTGTCCGAAATCGCAAACGTTTCCCAAACGATTCCATAGCGCCCGAGGCAAAGATGAACGGCTGTGAGGGGAACTAGTGCGCCAACTCTGTGAACGCGAAAGGTGCAGAAATGGCAACACTGTTCTCGCGTCCGCTTACTCCTCCGCACCCGTCGGGAGTCGTTTTTTTTAATTTTTCGCAAATGGCGCCGTCCATGAATGGAACAGGCGTGAGTCACGCACGCGGTGTCCCTCCCTCCGGTGTGGGGGCCGAGGGATACAGAAGGTGTAGCGGGGCAATGTGAGTGTGTGTGGGACCACCTCCTCCGTGAGAGAGCCAACCAACTCTGGGTGATGCTGGGAAAGGGGGGAGGGGGTGAAAGATTAAGATGGCGGAGGGGGGAGAAGCGAGACGGGGGTGCCCTCGCTTATACGGGCATCACGCCCTTTTCTCTGGTGACCCTGGCTGGGGAGGGGAGGGACACGTAGGCCGGAGGGTGGTAATTTCCAAACCCCCCCACGACAATCCTTCCCTTACCGTTTCTCTCAGGATCGCTCGTTGCCAGTCGTTCTCGGGTCCAGCGAGAAAAAACGCTGATGGAAGAGGCAGATGATGACACCCGTCATCTATTCATGCTACTGCCTCAGGAAGAACTCTCCTTACCTCGCAGTGCGCAAAAAAGCAATAATTGATGCTGCGGTGTGCTTGAAAAACGTGAACATGACTTCCGGTGCGCTACCAAAAGGCTATCTTCGTGAAGTGCGTTGGCGACAGTAGTTCCCACTTAAAGCAGCAACCCTCGATTGTTTCCCGCATGGCAAGGTCTTGTTACACAAGCCATTACTTTTAGGAGTACCTAATAAAAATAAGTCATAATTCCATAGGTTCCATGAATGATGTAATTTCGGTTCAGGAAATAATTTTTGAATTTGTTACCTCTGTTTTTATTTTTCACATGGTTTAATTTACACAATTATCGATTGAAATTAAAAGTAGGCAATTATGTGCGACGGGGGAAATTTTTTCATTAAATCTGCTTTTGGAATGGCGATTGACAATTCATTTCAGTCAGTTGATTGGATTGGTATTTTCCGGGACTTGTCTCTTGTTACTTGTTGCAGTGACACTTTTCTAAATGACTCGTACGACAAAAGGAAATCCATTTTCCATGAAAATATTTTAGTGTTATTTAAAATAATGAGAACAGTATGGATGAATGTTGCGTTACTGATGTAAGCACATTCCCAAAGAAATTTTGTGTTCAGATATTATCCCGAATCCGTGAAATTCAGTGATTGAGCACATGAAATGCCATCTTGTTAAGCTCTATAGTTAATAAACTATAAATACAGGCAATTAATCTCTGTCTGATATGCCGATGAGTAAAAGATATTAGTTCGTGTTCCGATCTGTGTTTTTTCCATGAATCGATAATTTAAAATAAGAAATTTTTTTCCTTATTTTTCGAAATCGAAACAGCTTTATTTTTTGCTCCTGTGAGCATGTCATTGTTTTTCTTTAGAAATTACTTCCTCAGATAATAGCTATAAAATTTTTGTAGGTGGCATTGCTTTCCGTGCCACCGGACTATTCTTGGCTGTGAAAAAAATCTTTCAAAATTCTTAGATAGGTATACCTTTTAGGTTTTCTTATAGAATAATTTTGCACACGAATTTGCTTTGTAATAACGAGGTTGTAAGACAATGTAAATCACTTGAACATCCTCTACAGATGTACGGAGATAAAAGTTGCTGCCTTTCTTAATCATTCTTAAAGTCTGACGTAATCGATCCATGTGAGTTTATCTCAGATAAAGTGGTGGTTTAAATTCTAAGTTTGAATGCAATGCAAGGAACGAACGAATTTTTGCTGCTCGGAGAGCCGAGAGTAGTTGATTCCCTGACCGGTGACGGGAAGTCTTGCTTCCAGATGGAATCGGACTTGCGGTATGTGCAAAGGTGACTGGCAATGCTGGACGGGCACCGGGGGGGGAAGAGCCCCCGGGAGATTTGGAGGTGTCGGGAGGTAGTTTGGCTACCAGTGTCTGGGGGGGGAGTGATTTAGGGGGAGAGGGGTGCGGTGTCGGGTCGGATAGAAGACGCCACGTTTCGTGTGCACTGCCACACTTAACACGTGTTGTTCGGTGTTGTTCATTTCCTGGTATTGACTGATAACTAGATATGATTTTTTAAAATGATTTTTGGTAATTATTGTTGGTCATATTCCGTGTTAATATACGATCAAGTTTGTATCGTATCGATAATTTCCTAACTTTTTCGCGAGGATACAGACACGTCTGAAGCCACTGAGAATTGAATTAGGTTAATTGAAATCACTGTAACCTAACTTTTTACTATTATATTTTATTATGTCACTACTTTGTGCAGATGCTACATATTTTTTAATGGTTGTTTTTTTCAAACCATAGTGCGGCTAAATTTAAAAAAGAAATATTTCTAGATCCACGTTTGGAAAACATTTAGTTTTTGTAGATATCTAAGTAGGAATATAAAATTGACTGCCGTTAATATGTGTGTGTGTATTCCGTTCATTTATGTGTGAAAGTTTCCGACTCAGAATATTTCAGAAAATTGTCTTGTATCTTTGTTAGGTCGGAAACCTTTCAGACACACCCTTGTGTGTGTGTGTGTGTGTGTGTATATATATATATATATATATATATATATAATATAATGTTGTCTATTGACTTTGATGATTTCGAAAATATGAAATACACCAATTAGTAGTAATTCATGAAATTATTTTTTTTCAAGTTCGGAGTAGCGCTATAAGATCCGAGGAGAGGTCAAATCCGACTTGTAGACGACAGCGTTTTCCTCAAAGAGTGATGTGTTTTGTGAAAAATAAAGTAATTCTGCGGTGTGAGGCATCATGATGGTAATTGATTAAGAGCGGCATGCATAACTTTCACGGTCTTCGTTGATTGGTTAGAGGCGATCCCGACTACTGTTGGTCAACTTTTAATCTCTGCACGGTCCTCGGGGCGCCTGTGTTTTGAGAGCCACGTGCACCTCCCCCTCCCCTGCCCCCGCCCCCAATTTTGGGACGCTCTCTCTTGCCCCTCGCCCCTCTGCCCCAACCCGTCTCCTCCTCCTCTCCTCTGATGCGTACTATGAAGAGGTTGTTAAACCCGACTCGACCGCTCCGTCTCTTCATTCTGCCCTCTTAACTCAACCTATAATGTTGGCCATCTCTTTCCCTCTCTCGCTCTCTCTCTCTTACCTTTCGTTGTGGTCGTGAACGAACTTCGGAACTGCATCCTACGCTCCAAAGACGGGACGTGTCCTCTCTTGAAATGTATGTCCGGTGGAAGTTTCGCGTTCTTGTAACTCCTACTCACACGAATGCCTTTATCGTTTTTTCCCCTCCATCCTATTCCCTCCTCTACTCCATAACTCTCAAAGGATATATCTGGTAAAATCAGGGAGTGCTGCAAAGTAAGCAGAAAACAGACAAACTACCGCGTGTAAAGTTATTTCCTTACAGGATAAGATTTCTCAATGCACAGATTTGGTAACAATTTATATTTATGCGTGTGTGTGTATATATATGTATACAAACATGTATACATGTGTTAATTCACATGGAAATAGATATAGTTAACACATGTGAATTAATATTTGTTCGACGTATGGCGGGATTTCGTGTTTCAATATGTATATATATATATATATACACATATATATATATACACATATATATATATATGGAGTAAATAACCAAATGTTAATGTATAAATAAAACAGTTTCTGACGTAATTTGGTGGAAAATCTTCATATTGACATTTGAAAAAAAAACAACTTGGCTTTTCCACTTAACATATTTTATTCTCACGACCTAGGTTAAAAAAAAATTAGTGGAAAAGCCAAGTTGTTTTTTTTCAAATGTCAATAATGTTAATATTTTAACCAACATAATTCATCTCGCATTTATGCATACAGCGGGCTCTGTTCGACCTGTGTGTAGGGCTCGTAATCGATCTAAATGTTGACCATTTTGCAAATTGCATGTTACTCAACACGAACAGCGGGATTTTTCTGTTGCATTTTGTCAACCATTATTACATTGACTTAATCAATTGGAACTGATTTCGTCAATTTCCGCCGTTGACATAAGCCTTCTAGGATTGTGCCCATTCCATCAAGCTCAGTATCTTCAGAAAGTACGTCCTGTCATTCATTCATCGAAGAGACCCCTTGGCTTTTCTTCTCTTAAGCCAAACAAGGTTATTGGGTAGGTCCCATATAGAACACGTGATTTTGTCGGCTACGGGACCTTTAGAGAGATCACATGACCTCGTCACCGGCAAGGAATCACTAACCGTCTTCGATTTTCGTTCTGTTATGGATCGCTTTCTTAGCTGGATAATTCGCGGTATTTTTTATGAGTGGATGTCTTACGACAGCTCTTATTTATGGGGCACTTCCCACTTTACCATCCTTTCTTCAGGGTGCTGGCCCGTATTTAAAGCCCTTCGATTTCGCCTTGAAAAGAGAGTGAGTATTAGATCCCCATAGCGGGGAAACTACTATCTGTTGCCGATAAAGATTAATACTTCATTCCCCCTTCCTCTCCATATCTGCCCCTTATCTTAATTTCCTTGAGCGTTTTTATCTTCGGGACGCCTCGACTACCTCGCAGTTGCACGAGGGAGGTCTGCGCGGGAGGTGTGTCGTGTAAGGTGGCGTGACGGAACGGGAAGGGTAGCAGAAAAAAACGCGATAATTCTCTGCGAACTCTTCTCTTGGTGTCGGGTTCCTAGTGGATTTTTTCGGGAAGGGGGCGGGGGTGAGGTGGTTTCCGCCCGCAGGTATCAACGCCCAGCCTCCCCCGCGAGTCGTTTCACCATCGGCGGTTGGCAACCCTGGTTCGCGGTGTGGGCCCACCTGCTGCTTCCTCTCCCGCCGCTCCTTCTGCTGGTCCATATCTTCTTCTTCCTCCGATTCACTCCTCGCTGGGCCCCCCTTCCACCCCCTCCCCCCCTCTTCCTCCCTCCCACGCCACGCATCGCAATCTTGTCGCCGTCGTCCCCCAGTTGGCGTAGCGACCGTCACCTGTTATAGGGCGGGAGGGGGTAAGGGAAAATAAACCATTCCTTCGAGCGTTCGACGTCGAATATTGTGGAATACATACTGTGTGTGTTGTGACTCTTCGTTCGTGGACCTCCTGCTCACATCTCTTGGAGACGGGGATGTACGTGTTTTACGAAGCATGTGAGTACCGCAACCTCGGAAATGAATCACCAGAAGGTTGATTTTGATCGATGTGTCGAATTAAATGGCCGTGCAAACCCTTGTGTGGTCTTCCAAAGCCCTTGTGGTGCGTGGGCATATTATATTCTGTGCTTATTGGACCCTGCTCTGCTCCTTTTCATGGTTCCGCCAGAAATTGCCCACAAAATGCTAATTTCCAGAAAGTCGCAAATGCCGGGTTTTAGCTCGGCCTGACTATTGGTTTGGCCCAGAAATGGGATGCACGGCCCCACCCCATATCAGTCCGCCAGCCTTGGAGTCATCAATCGCAGTGTCGCGAGTGCGTTATTTAGTTAATGAGAGATAGGTGGACGGTGGCTGCTTGAATGCATTATGGGCATTACGGCCATACATTACTGCGGTTAGCAGGAGTGGTCTCGTGCATCGTGGTACTTGGGACTGGCGTGTGGCAACCGGAGAGCGACGCGCGCGTGAGGAGATTGAGTGGAGTGCCGGTAACCTGTCGTCTGCCGTTCCGCGGACGTCTCCAGGGAGACGGTATGGGGTTTATCCCCCCCAATCAACTGTCTGGGAACGGCTCACGCTTGAATTCCGTACCCCTAGCGTACATGTACATTCCTCCGGTAGTTAACGTGACCACTGTAGTCAACGCGGAGAAATGCGGCCTCAAGTCAAGTGAGACAAGTGCCTACGCCAAGGAAACTTCTTTTCCTATTCGGACTATGTAGATGAATTAAAACTGTGTGCTATTACTTATTGTTTAAATGGATCGGAAGTTGGCATTTACAGAATCCTTTGGTTAAAAATTGTTTCTGCCATGCGCCGTATTTATTAACGCCATCTACGGATGTGTTCGTCTTTTTTCTGTCGATGGACGTCTTCTGGCGATCCAGACTGCCGCTTTCTAAATGTTAGCTTATCGAGAGTTTTCTCGGAATTGGTATTTAGTTAAAATTCAATTTTGATTTCCCTTTTTTAGAATATCTGTTGTTTGAATGTTAAGAAGCTAATAATTGGTCAAATATTTCGTATTATTTAATCTGGCATCTTTTATACGCATGTAGGGGTTGTATCGATGATGATATGGTCTTAATAATCTTGTGCCATTATGGTCACCACTTTTTCTCGTTTCTCACCTGACTGAAGGGGCTCGGTATCGAATGTGGTATCTTTATTTTTTCCCAAATTTTCTAGGGGGCGTTAAGTGATTAGATGTCACCGAGAAAACCACTATGGCGTAAAAATAAAATTTGGCTCTCCTCGAAACGCGATGTTGATGTAAGAAAAAACTTAGTATAGCATCACAGCGTGCGTCACGTTGTGTAGTCTGAATAACCGTTTCCATTAGGAATGTTTCCTCAACGCTGAATTGAATTTTGTGCGAATGGTCCGCTTTCTCAAGAAACACAAGAAGTCTTAAAAGGAATCGCAGAAGAAACGACCAAAATAATCCCATAAATCGATTTGGACTCCACTCGCACCGAGCGATTCCGCTGCCAAAATGTCACCGCAGCTAGACGAGTCCATTGTTTTTTTCCCTATTTTCGTTTGTCGGAGTTTCCGGTTGGGCTGAAAACACAGTCTGGCACGTGTTCCCCTTGGGCCAGCGAGTTGGCCGACGCCGTGCACGAAATTGGTGGAATATACTCAAGGGAGTCCCCGATCTTGTGTCGGGGGCGTTGGGAAAATAAAAAACCCCAGGCTTCGTTCGGGATTGAAAAAGAAAGGCAGCTTTAGATGGAAAAAAATTAGACATGTCGTGGAGATTCGTTGGCTTCTTTTAGGCCACATAAACTTGCTTGCGCACGGTAATTTAGTTCCGTCGTCCCCTCACTTCGCGTATTTTACGTTTCTTCAAAGGGGGAGCAGCTGTCGCGCGACGTTTATTGCATCAAATCTTGGCTATTTTGAGGATATTTCGTAATTCTTTTTATATTCTGTGTGAATCGAATGTTGAGTGGAAGGATATCTTCAGCTCATTTTTGGTATTTTCGTCGGTTTTGGGTGTTTTACGACTTTGGATTCGTGGAAAATTATGGTGATTTTCCTGTCGACGGCTGCTTATTACACATCATCTCCAATCATTTATATCTTTATTGAACCATCTAAATATGAGTTTCGCATTTTGCTTTGGTTTGACTGTTGTTTTCTCATATTTCAACGCTGCCTTTGCTTGTCACTATACGTGTTGATGTTGTTGGATTGGATCTTGTATTTTCGTTGCCCTGATATTAAGGGAAGGACGGCCTTTTTCTTCTCGGGGTGCTTTCCTCGTAGCACTTCAAGTGACGATCGGGACATGTCTGAAATATTCTACCGCTACCGTGATTCGAACCTGGCCTCTCTGTGTAGAGGCACGATGCGTCCTCAGCCAAATCATCCCGACCCACTCCCGAAAGAATTTTCATGCGTTTTTGCCTACCAAGTGAAAAAGTGAAAGTTACGACCATGTAATGAATAGTTTCAGGCGTAACATTGTGGAATTCTTCCATAATGATTAATTTAAAAACAACACCTTGTAACTCCATGGAAAATAAGCTTTTTTGCGTCCTAGGTTTCAATACGATGTAGCTTGCGAGCCTGAAGATGCTGCACCGTAGTGAAACCTAAGTCGGAAGGAAGCTTATTTTTTTGTGGAATTCCGAAGTTTTGTTTTAAAATTACTCGTTATGGCCGAGGACGGAGCATCTAGAAAAAACTGCTGAGAAGAATTCGAAGAATGAATGAATGAGATATAGGGCAGTAGCGGAATATTTAGGATAGTGATTAAATGGATGCAATCCAAGGAGGAAGTAATAGGAATTTTTGACTTTAGGAAAGGTAGTTGATATTATATGAATCTAAAGATAGAATTAATATGCGGGGAAAGGAGTAATATTGCAAAAATTTCAGAATCCCAAGGGGATGTGGGATTTGTTTCAGTCTATCTCTAATCGGAAGGGTGTGATCTAACAAGGGGACTTTGGTCCTAATAATGCCTGTTGAAAAATGTTCGTTTTTCCATGAAATAAATGTGACATTTGCTTAACACTTTTAGGCTTCACTTCGAGGAATTCTCTCTCACTTTTACCCCTACCCCTTCCATGCCCCGGACCAGGCCCAATGCCTAGCAATAACCAAGGCGCCACTGCCTCTCCTTCCCTTAACCGAAGAAAAGCCCGACCACCGACTTTGACGTCCCGAAAAACCCGACCCCCCCCGCCTTCAACTTTCCACCCTCCCTCTCCTCTGTCTGAAGGGTATATATTCAACAACCTGATGATGCTACAAGTCAGTGAAACGTTTTGTACCTTAAAATAAAGTCTGTGGAAAATTACTAACTTATTTAAATGAGACATATCTTCTTGTTCACTCTTAAGACGTAGTCGTGAGGTTAATCTTCCTCAATTTTCGCAGAAGTGCCTTTGTTTGATTTGACTATTAAAATAATGCAATTCCTCTTAAAAGTCGAGTCATTCATTAATCATTATCATTAGAATTATTTTATCATTTCAGCTCGCTTTTTATTTGGTATCAATCACCCAGTGCGGTGGACTTAAAAAAATGGCATATTCTTGAAGCAGGTTCGTTGTCACAACTCGCGGCGTCGTCCGGTCGAAGGGGCTTCAACATTTTTGCCATTGTCGTCGCTCTTTCTGTCCTTAGCGGGTTCGGTGTGCAAAGGGCATCCTCGGGAGAGAAAAAAAGCAGCCATCCTTTTGTTTTTTTTCTTTTCGAAGGACAAGGGCCGAAGACCGCGCGCGCGTGCTCTTGTATTGCTTTCTTACGTGTGTATGTATTCGAGACGCTGCTGATGATGGCGACACGCACGGCGACTTGATTTTCTTCTTTTCCACGAGGGAAGGAGTGGAGAGGGCGAAGAATCGACGCGCTTCCGTGGTTGGAGAGGTGGGGGGGGAGGGGAGGGGTGTGAGCGAAGACAAAAAGAAATGGGAGCGGATTTGGGGAGTTCGTCGTGGGGAAAAAAAGAAGATCTCGAGGCGACCGGTGGGAGTGAGTGGGAAGTGCTCGCGGGTGTCGCGAAGTTTTTATTTTTGTGTGACCTCGGCGTCGGTAACGACGGCTGTTGAATTGACCCCGCGTATAAAAATGACGACGGGAAACGAACGGCCTCATTGGTCCTCCTCCATCCCGTCCCATTGCGCTCTAGAAGCGGCGGACATAAGTTCTCCTTCCGTAACTGTACACGAGGCACGTGTAAGGGGAGGGTTCCTCAATGAGTGCTTCCTCCTGACTCCTCTGGAGAGAGGATTTTTTTCCCGTCCGAAGTATCTCTCTTGACACTTGGCAGAGTCTAAATAATTCGATCACTTCCTTTCAAAATAGACTTGTTTTACTACACCACGGATGACTTCAGTCAAATCAAGTCCGTAGCATTCGTCTTCATTTGCCCTCTTCAAGTCTGCATTATTGTGATGCATTCATCGAACATAACATATGCTAATCCGAGAATTTCACAGTGTATAACTAATTCTCCTTGCCCGGTTACATTCCGGTCCAAGGGAATAATTTTTGCATCGCGACTACTGACTATCGCAAGTACTTCGTTTGTGTGCTTATTTGTGGGTGAGTCCATTAAAACAGCTGGTGCGGTAATACTTAGAATTTAAATGTATTCTGTTTTATCTTCTTAGATTAGTGCGTTCGTTGCCTTAAGCGGAAAATATTTTGGTCCATAATTATTAATAGACATGTGGAGTATCGAGTGGGGAATACTTAAAGTATTTTCATTTCTCTGCCAACTATAGTGTGTAAGATGTTAAGGTATAGAACTCGGGAGTTGGGCACTTTATTTTCAGGTGGTATCATTGTTAATGGGTTAAAATATCCCTGGCCTTGCGTATTGCGGAGAAATATCTCAGTGCAGTCTCCGCATTGTTGGTGGTGATTAGGGGGAGGTGGGATGATTGTGAGAAGAGGGCATTGTTTTTCAGAAGGCAGGGAGTTGGAGGGAGGGGACCGTGTATAAGATGCGAGGAGGGACGGCGGACACCCCCCGTGTCCCCCATGGGATGAGAAAGTGAAGAACGGAAGCTGGGGACTCAGGAAGAGGGATAGAGACAGGCTGGATGTGGCCACTCCTTGATTTCCTTCCTCCACCCATTCCATTATTTGCATTTTTTCCTTATTTTATTTTCATTCCCCTTGCCATTTCTCACCGTCGTAAAGTATTTAGCCCTTTATTAAGTAACTTCTTGAAATTTTACGTTCCAGCGGTTTAGTTTTGTTATTAATAGCTTTAGGTTCCATGTCGATGAGTGCGGGTACCTTCCACGTTACACTTAAAGGGTTAATTAAATTGTGCGGAACTAATTAATAAGAACACCGCGAGATAAAAATGTTTGAGAGCAATTTGTTTTTCAGTTGAATTCTACATTCCTATAACACGATAAGTCCCACAGATTGGCGAGTGAAAGATGTTTCAGCAAATTCACGAGTGGAAAACGCTTTGGAAATTACATTGTAATTACATTGTACAGTATTCTTTTGGAAGAAAGTCAAGAGGTCACGATGCCACATTTTTCATGTAATATGAAGTGTTAGTAGTTGTGGTCGATTAAATGATTTTATTTTATAAATGCCTGAAAATTCTTCGCGACTGTGTCTCATTGGCTTAAATAGGTATTATACGTGTTACTGAACGTGATTTTGATACATCCTAGGATTATGGTAAATGCATAATAAATTTTATATAGTGCCTAGACTATATTTCAAAATTTTCATATTGTTTGCATTTAAGTATTAGCTAGCTAAAACATAAAATTACCAAATTCATTGTACGATATTGCAAATAATTAATTGGTTTTTACACTTCCCACGAAGACCTGGAATTCTAGCATTAATGGAAGTAAGCAGGTCTTCCCGACTCCGATGAAAAATTGCCGTTGCGACACCTACGTCCAAGTGTCAAGTTAAGTAGTTGCAGTGAAATAATTGCGGGGACACTCGGCCTCTCTCTCTCTCGTTCTCTGACAAAAGACGAGACTTGCGTCGCAATTTCTCACCTCGGAGGACATTCGTCAAGGGGAACGTTTTTAACGCCGTTTCCTTTCCTCCATCCAACTCCCCCTACCCACCCTCTCGGTGCATTTATGGTGTATTTAGGGGGGGGAGGAGGGGGAGACGAAGGTGCAACGCACTTTTGAGGGACGTTCCTTGCCGAGGGCGCCCCTCGAGTGCGGTCAGCGGGAACAGGGGCGTGTGGATGGGATGAGGAAGGGGGGCGTGTTTATGTATCCGGAGCGAGGTCTCGTTAAGGGGCTTGTTGCTGCATCCTTCCTCACGTTTCACCTCAATATCAAAAGAACCCCTTCCACACCAAATATTCTTTAGTTTTGCATCATCTCTCCTTTTTTCCTCCTCTAGTGCCATCTCCGTCTTCTTCCTTTCTCCATCTCTTTACACTCCTTCGCTGTCGCTCACACCACCGGCACTAATATATATTTATATATATATATGTATTTTAAGTGCCGGGGGTCAGTGGGTACTTCACAAACGAGGGAAGACAGGAATAGAGAGGATGGGAAGAGGGGAAAAAAAGTAAGAGGAGGGAGGGGTTCCGCCGCGAGAGAAAATTACCCTCTCAGCAGAGGAGGGGAAGAGGAAGTATAACGGTCTGCCCTCCCTCCCGCCTGTCTCTTTCTCCTCGCGATCTTAGGCGTGGGGTAAGGAAGGGTGGGGGAATGGATACAGACAGACACACAGGCACATACGCTCACACAGGAGAAGAAGAGATGAAGATGTGAGATTGCTCAGTGGGAGAGGGAAGAAGAATAAAAATAATAATAAAACTAGACTCAAGATGTGGGAGGAGGACGGAGGGGAAGCCTCGGTGTTTATTTCGTCTTCACTTATCCCTTGCGTTTTACTCGTTCCCACCGTCGGAGAGGGGATCCCGCGAGAGCGCACGGGGTTGTGCCTCGGACTCGGGGAGGCCGTAATCTCGCGGCCTGGGAGGGAGGGGCGGGAGGAAAAGGAGGAGAGGTGGTGTTGCGCGACCAGAGAGAATCGGTCAAGTAAGATTAGGTACTTCAGTGGTGCGGCCGCGTGTCGGTCTGGGAATACGAGTCCTCTTGAAGGAGCAGGGGTTGTGTGGGGATGCTGTGTGCGCGGAGGAGGAAGGAAGACGAGCTGTTTGGGGGGGCACGGTGGTTCGCGGTCGGGAGTGGAAATACACGACGGGGGAACATGGAAAGGGAGTGCAGGTTGAGTCTTGCGGGTCCGCTTGAGTGGTGCGTTCCCACTCGATCCTGTGTGCATATAAAAAAAAGAAACGTTCTTGTCCTCCCTTTCTTACGGAGTTCGAACCTTAATTGCTCGAAACTTTATGCACTTCAGCCACCATCAAATAGATTCTCAGGATACGGGATGCAATGGCAAAGGAACGCAATACCAGAGTGTGTTTGCATCCAAAGTATTTTTTTGTGTAACTTTATCTCTGTATTAAGAAATTGCACAGCTCTCCTTAACCATTCTCTCTGCGATTTGATAAAAGGAGATAAGTGATACCATGTGATATGAAGTTGAGGAAGCATAGTATGGGGGAAATTAAGAGATTACCAATTGTGCCGGTTTAATTGTTAATGCATTCGCTGTCCGACTGCTATTAAACCTAAGTTTCCGCGACTGCGTGCCACTGTGTCGTGACTACATGGAGATTTTGTTGCATTATCGAAAGTTTCAATGGATTTATTCTTTTTTTGTTCCTGACATATGTACAGATAGAGAGGAATAGTCCTGGAAAATAAATTTAACTGAGGTAGTTTCGCATTCGAATACGGAAAGGTCCGTCGGAACTCTTTTTATTTTCGACCTGTTTTTGCTCCATCGTAAATTTTGAAAACGGAAAGGTGTAAGTAAATATTCGTGTTTGAACGACTGAATATGCGACGGAAAATGTTGTTTACTTTTCGACATTTGGAAGACACACAAAATGCACGAGAATCGATTCGGTGTGCGTGGGAACCCAGGAAAAGAGAATGATTCTCCGATTCGTTCCTACGAAGGAATCGATATCCCGTTCCGGAGCGCTCGTCTTCTCCCCGCGGGGAATACGAGTTTTTATCGGTGTGCGCTGGTCGGGAGGGGGGTAAGTAATGGCTAAGGAAAAGGGACGACTCGTAGAAACAAGAGAGAGCCAGTAAACGGTGGGGTTAGAGGGGAAGGGAGAGATGGGTGGCGGGGCGGAGGGGGTCTTGTGGGATATCTCGAACTGGTCCATGAGTCACCGGCGGCAGTAAAGCGGGGTGCCGCCAAGGAGCGTCTGGGTTGGGCGGGGAAGGGAAGGGGGAGGAGAGCATCCTTTGGGAAGGGTTATAAGGGAAGGCGCCACCGAGAGTTTAGGGGGGAGGGGTGGCAGAAGATTCGCACTCGGTTGTCTCCGCTCTGGGCTTAGGGAGCAGGGTTGCCAACTTTCCCGAGTGGGAAAACTTCCGACGTCTCACGTTGGCAAATTCGAATTGAGTTGACGAAGTGGAATGGCAAATCGCGTGCTCGCACCGGCCGGCCTCTTTGCCGATGCCGGCTAACGGTACATATATGCAGCTCACGTTTGGTTTATGGAGTGGATGGTTTTCGGTACCCGACTCTTTTGTGCTTGGGTTTTTTTTGTTTTGATCCGCTTGTACCGACCCAGTTGTAATACGCCGTTGAAGACCATGATGGAAGGATCACGCTAAGCGGTTTACAGCTTGTTTTTATTTGGTTGGGCGTTTGTGGGTCATGACGAATTCGATTGTTTTGACGACACTGAACTCGTTCGGTGCTATCACACACTCGAGATGTTATCGTTCCTTCTTTCTCTCTCCTCGAGGCTATCCGTTTCATTGAAAATTTGCGACACGAGTAAAACCTTTTTTTTTCTCTTCTGGAATGCTTTATTTCCATTGTAGCTTGCAGCATCGGTCGTGAAAAAAACACCAATCCTGCGCTCTATTTCTTTGGCTGAAATGTGTCGCCAAATCAGTGAATTTCTGAATTCTGTTCTGTAGCTCCAGACAAAATTTCAATCAGGATTAGAAAGTAAGCATTAGTCAGATCTAATTGTAATTGAAACACCGTTATTATTAGCGCCCTTTTTTATTTTGAACGCGAATATTTCGGCGATAAATCTAGTTTTTAAACCACTCAGTCCAAGCGTGCTCATCTTGCCTTATAAAGAATTTTTATCTCCCGCAAATGCTTCATGAAGCTGAGATTATATGCTTACTATGAAGAGTTTCGAACCGGATGAAAAATGTAGATAATTCATGTTACAAAAGTGTTTTAGCACTTCCGGGACAGTAGTTGATTTTCTCATCATTTTCCTCTCTAATCGAATTAATTCTTCAAAATGCCAACGTAATTTTCTCTTTTCATTTATATCAGGCTCAAGCGTACGAACATTCGTCTTGAGGAAGAAGTCAAACTTAATCAAATTCACTAAATGTTTTTATTAATCAAACTTTTTGATGAATTTTGCTTTGTCTTATGCCTAATAATTTTTTTTGGATTATATTTAATGAAATCGATGGTTTCCGGTCGTAGTTTTCGAAAATTAATACTCACATGATTAATTAAACTTAGTATTTTGTCACACTAAAATTTATTACTCTACTACCAGTTTCGACGCATAGGCGATATCATCAGGTGTAACGTACGAAATACCTAATGGTTTCGCCCAAGCGTCAAAAACCGTTAGTAGTGTGATCAATTTTAGTGTGAACAAATATTAATTTTACTTATTTTTCAAACTATTCAGAGGGAATAACTTAGGTTTCGCATGTTTAACCACTTTGCTCATCTTTAACCTCTTGAGGAATTTTTTTAATACTTGGTTAATTCTTTTGTATGATTTACGTAAAATCCTCATAAACTTTTTTTCTCGCTCTCCCTCTGTCGCTCCCCTACGCTCGCATGTATATGCACCCAAGTGTTAAAAGTGCTTTAGTTGGCGATAAAGCGACAATTGTGTCGGTGGTGCTGACACGCAAGCCAAAATTCGCACCGCACTGCCTCTCTCATCGAAGCCGAAGGAACTCTCGAGGGTGGTCCCAGATCCTCCTTTATTTCTTCTCCCTTCTTGTTCTTCCTCTTCCCTTCTTTTTATTTATATGGCTCGGGGGAGAGGCGGTTGTGTGAGATATCCCGGACGATTTATTCGCCCCCCTCCCTGCTCTTTTCTCCCCAGCCGAATGGTTTTCTTTCGTCTCCCTCTCCAGTTCGGCTGTGCACCGTTATTGGCGTGTTTATCAGGCTCGGCGTGGGCGACTACGATGGCGAGAATCCGTCACGATCGCTCTCGATTCGAAAGGCATTCGAACGTAAGTTCAAATCTCGTGACCCGGGGATGTTTCGGAAGTAAGTAGGAGGTCATACTATCGGATTCTTTTTCAATGAAGTAGTTTTTGAGCTGACCTTGGTGTGTTCTATCATTCAGTCGCTCTTTTGCATCCGGAGAAATTCATTGTTTTGCTGTCAAAAATTGGAATTCTCCCGTTCTCCATCTGAATTTTTTATCGATATCCTTGGGAATCATTATCACTAGGACGGAAAAGTTGTTAGAGAGACTGAGAGAGATTTGTTGCTCAAAATTCGGATTTTCGTGGCATATCTAATAAATGGTATGATGTGGTATGTCATAGGTATACCAGTCACTCGCTAATTTTTTTTGGCGCGGCTTATTTCTGACGCATGAGGAATAGATCCGGAAGAAAAAAATCTATTCACTTTGGTTTGCTTATGACGTTGAAACGTATTTCTACTTGGACATTCTTAATTTTGGGTGTTTAAGTGCGAATAATATTTCTTGCCATGAAATATTTCTCTCCGACTTCCAGCCTCAAAAGATGGGGTCTGTTGGGTTCTCACGTCCGCGGCTTGGAAATTATGGTCGCGTCTCCCCCCACCCCAAGAATCTTAAAAGCTTTTTTGGACGATTTGTTTTGATGCCGCTTCACTCAAGGGAGGAAAAATAGGAAAAAAGGGGGGGAGGGTGGTTATTGCTCCTTTCTGATGATACACTTTCTGCCAAGAGTTTCCGTCTAGCTCCAAAATAAATTTCGTTACGAGATGTGCACCTGGCCTCCGATTCGTCTCCTCCACAAGTTATTAACGATTCATACGTCTCAGTTTGTTTCCAGCTCGTTTCATTGGTCAATAATGAAATATGTATTATATTCGATTATTTATTGCCCCGCGGTACGTATATCCTCTTGGAGTGTGGAAAGCCAAGATTTGGCTAAGGAGTTAGGAGCTCCGTTGACGTCCATAGCGGGAGAGAGAAGGGTGACCGTTTATTGCACCCGGGCGAATGGCTCAGTGCTAGGTGTACTAAGCTACACTTATCTAGTTCACAAATGGGTAGTGACTCAAGAGAGGCGTTTCTATTTTAACTGGTACATTATCCTAGGGGCTCACTACTATTGCCGCAAATGTTTTTAAGTTGATGAATTTTGTTAGTGTCGGAAGATGTGATTCTCAAAGGTGAACCATTGTAACTGGAGGTGACGGCAAGATTGATTCTCGTTAATTTCGAGTGTTTAATGTATTTGACTGTATAATCTAAGGGAAAATGCAATTGGCATCCTGTTGTCTTTCCATGAATGCAGGATGAAATGCTGCCACGTTGGTTAAGTTATTTTAGAGATTTCCACTCCGGGGATGAAATTATGTTATTTATATATATTTATTCCGCGTTATTAAAAATGATTATTTTTGGAAATGGCATTCTCCTTTAAAACGGCAAGAATATAGTGTATCCCTGGACATTAATTTGCCCAACTCCTTAATCGCGGCTAATATTGTACGTAGGTATTGGTAATGACTTATGACTTGATTTTGGTAATTCCTTGGCAATAGAGTATTTTTGCATTGCAAGTGATGGTTTCATAAAATTCAACTATTTTCGAGTCCAGGGTCATTTTCCTATTAGAATTTAATCTAAATTTTATAATAGTTAAATAATTATTCTACTGTTCCTAAAATGTTTCAATGGCTAACGGTTTCTTTGAAATGTATTTACATTTTCTTATATTTTACCACGGATGTTGAGAACGGAAGAATCATAGATTTTTTCAGTAATTGATTTTAGTTGTCTGCCGCTATTCTATTCTGTCGACCTCATAGTTCACCCTACCTGTGAATTTATTGTTGTGAAAGCCGTAATTACATTACTTAAGGAAGGGAGTATTTTACATTCCGGGGATATCGGTAAACCTTTTGGTAGAGAGAAATTCGTCCCCCTGCGTGCTCATCCATCATCCAGCATGGATCGTTGCAGTACCTATGATCGTTCGATACATCCGTGAAAAATTAAGATGAGCCGGTCAGTATTGTCTGGACGGGAATCGTTAACAAAAATCTATAAATCCATTTTCGCTTTCCTTCTTTCTGAACGACGTTGATTGCGTGGCGAATGTCAGCATTTGTCGGATCGACTATGAAATTTTCCGGTTATGTTACATGGGTGTCCGGAGAATAGTAAGATGGCGAATGCATGTAGCGTTCGAGTAATTAGAGAGCGCGAGGCAAGCAGTGCTCGGCGGCAAGTGGGGTGGAAACGGAACACTCTTTGAGAGATCGTGTGCTTTTGGCGTCTCGTGTTCCTCTTCATTTCGCCTCCCTCCTCCCTGGCATTCGGCACGTCCGGCTCCTCGGACGTTAACGAGAGCGTGCTCCTCAGTCACCGCGAAGGAGTTTACGTACAGCGCCAAGTGCACTTCCACGTCCACTTGCACTCTTCCTTCCTCTCTCCCCGGCTAGACAATTCTCTGGTAGCCTCATCGGCGCCCACTCCAGACTTCTTTTACTTTGCTAAGCACGAGGGACGTGGGGTTGTATCACATCCGTGCTCCACGCCTGAATTACTTATTTTCTTTACGTGTGCACTATTGGTGAGTATAGCATTTGTCGACACCCCGGTGGTGGCGGGGTAACGCCCTCGCCTTACAGAGGTCGCGGGTTCAATTCCCGCCCAGGTTGGTTTTTCTCCATCTCGAGCTAGGGTTTTTCTAATTGTTTATATATATATATATATATATATATATATATATATATTGAGCGGTAGTGGAATGTTGAAGAAGGTAATAGAGGGGAGAATGTTGGGCAAGCGAGGTAAGGGCAGGAACAGGATAGGGATGTTGGACGGGATGAAGGGAGGAAAGAAGTACACCGAGATGAAGAGGGACCTGATATAGATTAGTTTGCTAGGTGGGGAGTCACAAAATGTTTATTTGATAGTTGTGTCCATCCAAAAAACTACCTTAACAGGTAGATTACCTTTAAATATATATATATATATATATATATATATATATATATATATGCACACACACACACACAAACCATAAATAGTAATCAACCCGAAGGTCGGTTTAGTAGGTGATGGTAGAGTTGACCCAGTAGTCGGGCGTGTGAATATTCACACATCAGCGTAGGGGAGCCAGTTCCTTTCCCGGTGCCGGTCATTGTTTCCCAGTAAGATTTGGTACCCAAAAAATCACATAGCTTGGGTGGAGCTGCAGGTGCCCAGAGAGGCTTGCCCGGCAATCGAACCCGGCCAGTAGTCCAACGCTCTACCCCTGGACTACCGCAACCCACACACACGCACATACGTGTATATGTATGTACGTATGACATTGTTAAAAGTCCAATGTAAAGGCCAAAGTGCCGTTTTCGGTTGAATGCGAAACAATAAACTGTGATTTCAAGTTTTGTGAAAAATATCCAAAATCAAGATAAGGAAATGTTTGTCTATGCATTGATATTTACCCTTGAAATGATTAGGAAATGGAATTTAAAAATTATTATTACTATTAATTGGTAATTTCCCTAATTGAAGGGAGACTTCGAAAGGACCGGCTGAAAAGCGCTACAGTTTCAATTCTCACTTAACAGGGCACAGTCCCACTCTGCAATAAACCTTTCATTCCGTCCGCCAATGTCTATTCTTATCTACTCCGCCTACCCCACTCGTCTAGCATTCTCTCCTCTATCGCAATTCCAATAAAAATGCTCTTCATCCACGTTTACTGCATTCTTTAGATTTATTTAGAAAATTCTAAAGTCGTCAACGACGTATCGATTTCTTCGCTGTTGTTTTTTGCATAAATTAATTTGCATCATGCATAAATTACGAATATTGAACAAAACGGTATTTTTGCGCTCCTTTTCAGTCGAGTTGTTCCAACTATGATTAATTTCAAAATCCTTTTTTCATTAGGTCACGTGTTAAAAAAATACTGAAAAGGTGCTTAGCGCCCTCGTGGAATATTCGCTCTTTCAGCGGTCCAAGTATATCCTGAACGAGCTTAAAAAACATTGCTAGGCCTTAAAGGTAATCGCTGTGCTCTCCTTTGCAGTTGCTCATTTTCTCTCTCCACTATTATTCAGCAAACCTCTTTCCTCCTCCTTCCCTCCCACACACACGTCTCAAGAAGAGCAGGGCCGAGGCCAATACCTCGTGTGCAGGCCGACAAGGTGGTAATGAATGCCTGAGGTTTAGACTGTGCTCGCCCCGAAGTCGTAACTCAACCTTTTGGGCATCGGGGGAACTCGACCGGACTGCTAACCGGGCGTGAGGGGAGGGCCTTTGTCTTTAGAGGTTTTGGGAGCTGCCTGCCTTTCTTTCTCTTTCGGACGCCACCTTTTTCATTTGGAATTATTTGTTTTCGTCGTTCGGCTCCCTTTAATTGTAGGAACACCATCGTTTTCAGGTAGGTGTAGTAGGGACTGTGCGGGTGTTCGGGAGCCATATAATAGGCGTAATGCGTAGACGCGTAATCTTCACTGCCTCACAGTATTCTGGTACGTGTGACCGTGATTTTGCTTAACCCGTCGGTTATCGTATCAGATGATGCTATATTTGCAATTTAGTGGGTCGGTGCACGAGGGGGTTTGTGTAAAGTCTCGGTGGTTTTCAATGTACTGTATATTGAAGGAGGTGTAGAATGGAACAACGCAGGGGCCATTTTGTCTGCGTAATGTAATGCTTACGTTTAGAGGGGAGGCATTGAATTCGTGACGACAAGAATCTAACCCCGTTTGTATTTTGTTTCTCGCGTTACCGGTGAATGTGTACCACATAATTCGCGTCGTATTATTATGCACCCTAAACCCTTGGGTTGATGAGTTGCACACGTGCAAGGTTAGTTTGCTTTGACGTCGGATTGTCAATTGTTTATGAATAAATTAAGTGGCGAGATTATCCCAATTATTATCTACTCGTCTTCGTGTTCCAATAGTGCATGAGGATTAATTTTTTCCGCATCGTAATTATATCAATGTCTGTCATCGTATCATCGTATGTATCGAATGACTATTTTTAAGCAGTGCATCAAGGATGAGGGATGTAGCCCATCACTTCACACTCCACGTTATTTCATCACCAATTTGAATGGCTCGCCTACCGAGTAGCAAACAGACTTTTCGGTTTCGAAGGCTTGGTACTCAATTTCCATTTTTGTAACAAAACATCGATTGATGATTTTCGCAGACATCAATCGATGCAATCAGTGATGGTGAGCTTCAAGTACATTGCACACGGAGTAATTGCTTCAACATTAGCTCGCTGCTCGTTCCCTGAGGTCTCTCTCGACCTGGCATCCTGACATCTCATATGGAGTTATCATTTCGATGAGCCATGAAGATTTGGTTGACAATCGTTATAGAAATACACGCATACTTATTACGTACGAACTTACCTTTCTTTTAGTGCCCAATGTTGTATTTCATAATGCGTAACTGATTTACTAAGGTAAATGTGGGTCTTGTCTTTGTAATACTTTTTATGTTTTTATTTCTGTTTCAAAAAGAGCTCTGCGTGAAGTGAGTGTGTGTGAGAGAGGGAGAGACGGTGAGGTGTCAGGGTTGAAAACTTCCCACTTAATTATGATGCTTATTGAACATCATAGATGGTATCATTGTAAACGTGCTTTTGACCCCCTGTAATATCCACCGTTCGAACCGCCCCGGGTCTCTCTCTCTCTCTCGTATGTCACTATCCCTTCTGCCGCTCCTTCGAAGTAATAAGAGGCCTGGAATCGGTCGAGAAAAACACTCTCCAGAGGGGTGTGTATGTACACTCGGACGGCACGGAGGGCGGGGGAGGAAAGCGCTGCGGCCGTGGGGCACCCGTGCACCTCCACGCCCCCGCGTCTCCAAAGCAGCCAGCCACCAACTCTCTCTTTCCGTTTTCCACTATTTACTCTCCCTCCCCGCCGCTTCCCATCCCCCTTCTCTCGATCTCAATAAAAGAGGAGGAGGGAGGAGAGAAAACGTTCGGCCGGCAGGAGTGAAAACAATCAAGGGAGCGGTCCCTTAAAGCCACGCCCACCCCCCCAGTAGTGTTCTCCTTCTCTCTCTCTCTTATTTCTCTCCCTCTTCTCTTTCGTCTTTGTTATTTTTTTTCTGCGACTCCGGGGGCGGCAGAGGAAGGCGGAAGGTCATATTTTTACCACGTGGGAGTGAATGGTGGTGGTAGGAGCGAGGGGGGCGGGAGACGTCATGGGCGGAGTGGTGCAGGAGTGATATAGTAGGGGCGTAGTGCACACATACAAACACACACACACAGTCGGGCAAAAGGGCGTGGTGTGAGGTGGGGTGTAGGGTCAGGGCGGTGCCTTATCGAGGAGGGGTGGAGGGTAGTTGGTGTAGTGGGGAGGTGACAGGCTTCCGTACACCGCGCTTCAACCCCTTTCTTCCCTGACCCCCCCACCCACACGCATCCCCCCACTTTCCCAATCCCCCGGAATCAGCCTCCTTATTCCACATTCTTGACCCTTGACACTTATCCCCTTCTCTCTCTTTCTCCCTCCCTCTCGATCTCTCCTCGACCTCCCTTTCCTCACCTCATGCGAGTCTCCGGTTTTATTACCTCTCGGGACTCCTGTGGCGATGGGCATTGCTGATAATAATATCGATTTCTCTGACTTCAGTGTTTGAAAATACTAATCGCTTTCACATCTGAATGGGCATACTCTTTATTTTCACCTGAGAGCAAACGAGTTATTCTCCAGAGTGAAAAAGGGAGGAAGAATGCTTTTAGTAAAATTGAAAGATCAGAGAGAAGTAGTAATATAAATCTACTTTGCGGTCGTGACACTTGTTTGAATTTCATCGGCGCAAGAGAGCCGCCGTTTTCACCGTGGCCACAGTGGCCGTGACGCCTGGTCACTCTTTATCTCATGTATACATGTTTCTTAATGGATCAGTAATGTATCACTGGCCTTCAGAAAATGTTCCCACATGGCGGGCATCGGCGCTCGTCTTTCTCCTGACAGTGAGCGTCTGAAGAAGCTTCGGAGGGAATTTCGTGATGCCTCGGCGAGAAGAGTTTCTAGTGTTCAAGTCAATTCGGTGAAACTTTTCAGTGTTTCCAAATGTAGGCCATTGCGTAAAACATCAGTTGTTTTACAGATTCCTTAAGGTGCATGTTGAGTGAACCGTAGTAGTGAATTCGTCCAATGCGTGCATCAAAGGAAAGAATATCCCTTTTAGATGATGGGGACCGTATTGAAATGGATATTAAACAAAATAACGTTGTAGATATTTTGGAAAACTTCCTCCTTTTGAATACCTTTCGCCTATATTTGACATTTTATATGCGGGTGTAGTTTAAAAATTAAGTTTAACCCCAACGCGTCGTCCTGATGTTATTCAATTTGTATGTTTGCTATGATTTTAGGTATGTTAGTGAATCGCATTTATTTAAGGGGGTTACTATTACTTCACTTTACTCGTTAATAAAAACTATATCCAACTATTAGTGTGTCGAGTGCATCGGCATGTTTGTCTCAGCACATCGGGACGGATGTAACAATTGGTTTTATGAAGGCACAAGAAATATCGGCTATTCCGTCGCTAACCTAGATATTTAACGCCCGGCCGCGGTAGTCTCCCCTTCCGCTTTGAGACCCCAGATCTCTTTCTATCTTCGTCAAACTTCCGCGAGTCAGTGCCGTAAGGTGGTCGACACCAATGGTGGACCCTGGTAACAATAGGTTAATTATAGGATTATTTTATGCTTGAGATATACTCTTATTAAAAGTATTGTTAGAATATCTCTTTAACTCCAATAAAGAAAATGTAGTTCGTCAAAAACTTCACAATGGAACAATTTGATTATAATTTAACATAAGTGTTATTGTATTAGGAGAGTAAAGAGACACTTTTCATATAGTTATTGTGGTGAGAACTAGTTGTTGTAACTCTTTGCTAACATTAACCTTCTTAATATTTTACCTAAATGCATTTATCAGGTGTGATATACAGTTGATAAAATGATAAGGATGCATAAGTAGGAGGAAATTCCAATTATGGAAGGAAAAATGGTTTTACAGAAAAACAATAATCGAACAAACAGAACGAAAAACGAATGAACCAATACAGTCTTACTAATGAAAGGGTATGGGAAGAAATAGTTTTTAGAAAAGGAATTTAGTGGATTAGTATTCGGTAGTGCTATTTCAAAGTTCACCTGAGATGACCTTTCGATAGGAGCTGTCACTGAAATGTAAAATAACTACGTGTGTTTCCTAGATGTTGTCGAGGCCTAATATTTTACCGTTTTGCTTTTGCGTACCCCACCGATGTGATAATTGTATATTTTACGATTAACCGGCTGTTACATGCCCCTTCACAAACGTTTTCGGCCTCCCAATTCACAACATTATTGGGTCGTGACGACTGAACTCTTGTATGCATTCTTTCCAGAAAACGTCCGCATTGGTGTCCGTGTCTCGGAGGATTCGACGTGAAGTTCTCCACATCTGCGGAATTATTACAGTGTAGATTTCTTTCGCCTTTTTTTCCTGGGCTTAGCTTCCGTCTTCATATCGTTCCCCATTTTCGCTCCCACCCACCGCGCCTCGGTTGCATCACTCCCGTCTTTCCCTCCGGAGCAGTTCTCATTCCCGCAGTTTCCGTTAGGTTTATTTTTATTACGGGCGTGGTTCTCGTTCCAAAGGCGGGGGCGTTTAGAAGCAGCCTTTTTTTTCTTTCTCCGCCTCCTTATTGCTCTATATCTCTCGGCGAGAGCGGGATTTTTAAAATCACGATCCTCAATCGCTCCCTGTCGCCTGCGGAGGAGATTGATTTTTATTTCCACTGGACCTCTCTATCTCTCTCCCTCCCCACCCTCAATCGCTCTGTTGGTTTTTGTTCTTTGGCTTATGTCTCTTCGGCCAGCGCACGTGCGTGCTGCAGCAGCTGTTTTCATCGAATGGCCAGAGAGGGAGAGAACATGAGTTTTCGATCACATTCGATCGTCGGCTCGGATCTCTCCGTTCGTTTTCTACCATGGACTTAATGGAGTTTACGACGAGGGTGGGCTGTTAAACCACTGAAAAATTGCTCTTGTCAGCTCGGCGATAAATCAAGCTGCAAAGGGATTGGAATCGCGAGGTCCTCGAGGTTTCACCTTCGTGTGTGGGGCCGGGTTCGTTTACCGCGGGCGACGTTGGTCCGTCTTCCCTCATCTGCTGCAGCCTCCGATTGTTGATTTCTTCTGGATTGCCAACGGTTCCTTGCGATCTTCTCTGAAGGGGAAATCAAATCCGCAAATATTTTTTTTCAAAAGGGGACGGAACGCGCTGCTACCGGGAGTCTTCCTCTCCCTTATTGTCTCATTTTTCTCTCTTTTCCGTATTTGTATTCTCTCCTGTTGTTTTTAAGTTACGTTTTATTCTTTGAGCCGCTTGAGCAAATTTATTTGATTATTTAACATCTGGGCGGTGGTGAAGTTATTTTATTTCACTTAGATCTACGCATATCCATCTGTTGATCATTTGAACACGTTTGTTTACATGTGACCGATCTCGTAGGACTGCGGCAATCAACGCGTATGTTTTAGATAGATCGAGGGTAGAGTTAAACTCGGAAAAAAATTCAAAATGTTGTATATAATGTCACGATTGGACTAGTGGCCATTTCCCTACCCTGTGTCGCCTGCGTTTGCTCGTGAAGCTCGGGTATCCAGAGAAGTGCACCCAGTGAACTTTAGATGGGGTTGTCTAAGGACGCAGCCCGGAATTTGAACGCTGAGCCGTATGGTACATATATGCAAATCAACTAGATTAGCACACCGCCGTGTCTTTGGGCTACGTATTTTTTTTACTGCTACGCGGCTATGTACCTATTCGAACTTTTATCTCGGCTCATTTCGGATAGACAATATTTCTCACAACCGCACCCGAACTCATTAAAAGTGACTCACGAGTCCCGTCATTGTTTTTCTGTGCCCTATTTTTTTATAACCTTGCTGTGTACGATAGCCGCTTTTCTCTGATAACATAAATGATTCAGTCATTGAACGCTATCCAATTACCACCCTTTGACGTCATTGATTGATAAAGAAAATCATCGTGAATGGAGAAAAATCAACTTGGTCCACAGCATTGGAAAATTCAAGCCAAGTGAATAATATTTTTGGAAATCATGAACTGGGACAAAAGTAAACTTGAATAATTAATATTTTGAGATTAAAGTCTTGCATGTTAAACCTGTTCATCTGTGCCTCCTCTCACTGTTCGAGTAATTGTCATGTGGAAAAATTTAAATTATTGTTTGAAGTCAGGGAATTGCGTTTATCCAGAACTGGCAATCCTACATTTTGTCGTAATATTATTTTTCAGGTTACTTTATTTCTCCAGTCGTGTCGTTGTGAACATCTGGTGTGTTTTGTTCAGTTTTCTCCACTCGTAATCGTGATTTGCTTGTTGCATTCACAATTAAAAAACCACCGTTTTCGTGAAAAAAACTAAAATATGAGTTTTCGACTCAGTCGACGATCTTTATGAAATTAAACATTTTTGTAGTGTGTGGAGAAAGGATTTTTGAAGTTGTGGACGTATGTGAAAATTAATTTAATGCATATTGAGGAAGATGTGCAAATGCTGTAGTCATTTTCACCATTAACCGCAGTTGTGTTATCATTGTTAGGAAGGAAGTATAGGAAGGAGGAGGAGGAGATTCCGGCTCAAGCCCTACTATTGGATGGTCTTACGAGATATATCCAAAATGAGCCTGACAAAGATCGGAATGCTGGAAGAGGGAGCTTGCTGGTGGTTAGTTCAAACTTAGGAATAGCATGTTGGATCCTTAAATCCGTCCGATTCTACAGCAACGTATCCCTCGTATCTCTTCTTGGAGAGACTAGTCTAGGAAGTTGAGCACTTCTTGTGCTCCGACGCCTCGATTCAGTGTGGCCGAACGATGGCTTGCATTTCTGAATGCGCTCTCGCTTCGTAGAGAAGGGAAATTGATTTTTCGCTTTTCGCGGTTTTAATTCGCGCGAGAGGCTCCACTGGAGCGCATCCGCCGCGCAAATCGGAAGAAATGGCGACTCGCATCCCGTCCCTCCCGTCTACTTCCATCCGCCGGCCGGTCGGGTCCACCACCAGCCGTCCCCCGGGGCGAATCGCCTCCGTCCGGCAGGTCCGGGCCGATCCGAGCGGGTCGCCTCTCGATGCCCACTTGACATCCTCATTCCACTTCTCCATTTTACCTCCCCTTCAGTTTTAGGACGGCTACTAACGACCCCCCTCTCCCCCACCATGCCTGTTTCTCTAATCCTTCTCCCGCCCCCGGCAGTCCCTGGGGATGCTATTTTTGCGTCTTCATTTGGCCCCGGGCCCACGAAAAGAGGGTGGAGGACAGGGGCTTGAAGCCAGGGAGAGGCCCTGAAGAGGCGAGTTTGTCCCTGCAAAGTTTTTGGTTCCCGTCACCTTTTCCGTGTCAATTAAGGGACCGGTAGTCTCTTTACACCTTGAGTTATCCTTAAAAAAAGCAGTTTAGGGGCCGTCCAGGGGTGACGTCTATTGATATGAGGGGATGTTTGAAATATGTCTAAGTGAGAAAGTGGGACTCGCGGAGGGATATGTACTTCAGGAGGATCAAGCATTTTACGCGAATACTTTTATAAAAATCATTCAAAATAATTGGCATGATTTGTTCACTTCTTGAGAAATTCCATTGGAAATATGAGTAAGGTGGAGTGCGTCTGGAAAACCGAAGTATTGAACGTTTTTCTGTTCTGTAAGTCAGCTCATTTCGTTTTAGCTTTTAAACCTTATCGTTCAATTCTCCCAACTGAATTGAAATTCGAGGAAAAACATTCAAATAGTTTTTTCTCCCACACAATTTCGCTCATTTTATCGCATTTAATGGGCTTTTGTAGACTGGGAGAGCGGCTGTCTTTAATACTGATTTCTTATACTAGTAGCAGTAAAATGAAAACCGAACACCCGCCATAACGCACAGTCCGCTAAAGGTTAGAATGTAGCTTTGTACGTATCGATACTGCCGTCACTGTGGTAAGAAAATTGCATGGTGGCGACTCACAGGGGCACCCAGTTGCTGGGTTATGTCCTCGTTGGTGCGCGGAGTGCTTTTTGTAGCGAGTGTTTGGTTTTCATTTGACATGCCCTCATATTTTACTTTTTCGTCAAGTTGTGTGTGCATCTTCTATGTCCGTATTTTGTTTTCATCCTTATGCGGAAGCTTTAAAACAGACTGTGTTTTTAATAACCTAATTTAAAATTTACGAAGTTATCCGTGTATGTTTTCGAAAACGATACTGAAAAATGTTAGCCGTTAAGGATATTTAAAACTTCCACTTGTGACTCCAAACTCTTGGACGTATTTTCAGCCCCCTTAGTCTCCGGAGAACGTGACTGTCGTATATCTCCTGAGAAGTGCCTAAGGCTGCATCAGGGTTTGTTAAACCCATCCCTTGACTTGATGCAGTGTCCGCAGGTGATTGGAGTTTGAGATCACATGACTGGTTTTGAAAATGACACGTTTTAACTGAAATATGGTAGCAGATTTTTAATAATGCAATTGTCTTAATTCACCTCTTTGCCATGCGTTATTGTATTTGTAAAGTTAACATTATTTTCCTCAGTTGAGTAGAAGAAGTGAGTTGCACTGATCACTTTGGGGAAATTAAAATATCCCCTTTTACTTATCTCATAGCTTGGAGTACTAATACATGGAATTCATTAAATGTATTTAATCGAGATATTGTGAGGGTGCCCAAAATAATCATTCCCAATATAAGGATAATCGCGACAAATTCAAATTAGGGTGATGTCCTGCTTTTAATAATAGGTTGTATTTTTTAACAGAATTCGGAAATAAATGGAACGAACCTCCTTCTGCCGATGACATGAAGGTGTTAACGGTACTTTCCATTTACTTAGTGCGTAAAATACTCAAAAACGAGGAGTCCTCCACAGTTGCCTCGCCCGTAATTTAATTAATCATTTTCCGATCGAATGTTTCGGAGTCAATTTTGAAAATTGGCATTGTGGTGCATGTTGAATTATCTGTGGTAGCCATCTCGCTGGTGTAGTGTGTTGCTTTAGATTATTGTTGTGGATTGGGCGACATGTCTTGATTTCTTTCATGCCTCGCTGGAGAAATCTATCCACTCCGAATTTCTCTTCCGTACCACTCTTTCTTCAGGGGAGGGCGATGTGAGTTTTTTCCCATTGTTCAATTAAGCGTGACGCTCAGAACACCGGAGAGGTCTACCGAACATCCCCGCGAAAAAAAAGTCGAGCGAAAGTTCGATATAGGTTAGACCCTGGTCGGACTACTATTTTGGTCGAATGGTTGGTTATATGAATACATTTCCTCCACTTAAGGATAGCTTTGGTTTTTTTTCTGAAGGAAAGGCACTCCTTCAATATCTTGCGTGATTTACGGTTGCGGTTTAATTTAATTTTCCTTAGAAAGGAGCTGAGAGAAAATGAAAAGACAAATGGACCACCGTAGGGTAGTTTTCCTGGAGCGACTTGGTCATCGACCCGTGTTCCAGATCCGTTCCTCAGCGGGCGTGTGTCGGTTCAGCATCTTTTGCAATCGTCACAGTGCCTCGGGGGTTTGGTGGCGGGCATGGGGAGAGACGGCGTCGTCTCCACGATGGGTAAGAACGGCAAGTTCAAGGGTCAAAAAAATCCTTTAAAAATATACATTTTCAATTGTATGTGCTACCTGTGTTTTGTGGAATTCTTTTCCAACTCTTAAAGCTTATTACTCCGGCGTTATTCGTTTATCCTCGTACTAATGCCATTGTCACTCACTCAATGTACTCGTGTCCATTTAAAAAAATGTTTAATTAGATACTTATCATTATGAAGGATGTCGCGGAATGTTGGAAGTTCCGTGTCATTTGGAAGCGTGGCCATAATTGTAAGCCCCACCCAACTTTACGCTGGTCACCCTCGCACAGTATTGCTGGAAATCATTTGTTCCAGTTCCGCGTACTTTCTACCTTTCATTCTAAATAGGTGGGCAATATGGGTAAATAAGTAGAGTCCTACGGCAGCAACCTTCGGAGTCTTAGAGAGAGACGTACGTAAGTGGTGGGAGAGGGTTTTTCTAGACGGTAGTTAAGGCGCTGGGGAAGGCGAGTGGGAAATGATCCATTCGGGGTCAGTCACGGTCGCAAGAGGTGGGCGCGGCCCAGAAGCTTGGGAGGTCTCTTGGGAGGTATCAGTTGATGGGGGATTTTATTTTTTGGAAGAAGTGTGCCGCTGCTAAGTGGTTAGAGGCGGCGGGGTGTGTTTGTTCTTGAGGGGGTTGCGAGGGGATATATCCGTCGGGGAGCCCACGTGTGTTATTAGTGGCGATGTCATCACGGTGTTTCCCCGGGGGGGGGGGGGGGGACAACAGGCGCCGCGGTAAGACCGCGGGCAGGGCTGGGAATAAGGATTGTGGGGCGCGGGGCGCTTGTTAATGGGAGTGAGCGGATAGTGGGCCTCGCGAATATTGGGAATTGCGCTCTCTCATCCCTTATTTCGGCTGTCACTTCCGTCATTGCTTCGGCGCCGTTCCTTTCATTCAATTTCCGTTCTCTTCTCTCCCATCCCTCTTTGTGTCTGGAGTTGAATTTGCCCCGTAATTGCCCTAATGCGAAAGATGCCACGAGGCCCAGTCCAAACCAACATGAGGGAAAACGATTTATTTTCTCTTCTCAGGTCCTGCTTGTTTAGAGTGTCCCTTGCCGTCATTATTCCTACCCTTTCATTCAATTCTACGGATTAGCGGTAAGGAGCGAGAAACAAAGATTTATCTGATGGAGCTCAATCGAAAAGTTTCGTGATTACAAAATATATTGACCTGCACTTTCAAATGAAAAATAACATTTGGGCAATGAATAAATCATGCTACATTACTCGTGTTAGTTAAATTTCATGCTTGATTTAACATTAATCGTTCAGAGCAATGAATGTTTTTTTTTATTTATGAATCATTACTTTTCCCGTTGACATACGAGTATAGAAATACCTGTATACCATATTTAGGTCATTGCTGAGTTGGGACTCTTTTTCCTTCATGAACCTCTGGTACGGTAATTATTTCCCTTTGCTTAAACTCGATCTGAAAAAAATACAGTTCCTTGTTCCATTTTTCTCAGTTTGAGCAACCAGCTACTTTATGGCTTGGAAAGAGTAACGGCAAATACCAACGTAACGATGGGGCTCTTACTCAAGTTTCATTGCACATTTCGTATTATATTTCGGCGGCATTTTTTTGTTACCGTAAAGATGCTTCTTGAATGTTCGCACTGGAATCAGCGACAGCAACCTGTTGGATATCTGAGATGGCATCAATCAGACAAACTCACTCATTCCTACGAGGAATGCCCTAGATCCAAAGTAAATTCAACTGAATCGTTATTATTTCAAGTATTTTTATATGCATGCTTTCCTACATGCCTCAGGCTATATTTTTGTTTTATCCAAGTGGCACGTTACAATGAATGTGTGTGCAATCCAAAACATTTACCGCATAAACTGTTGCGCGCGAGTTTTTTTTCGTTTACTTCTCCGAAGGAAAACGTTCATTTAAAAGAGTTAACCAAAACCTCGTCGCTTAAACAGATCTCATGCATATAACCGGAGCTCGGCTTTGGGAAAACATTTAAAAAACCGATTGGAATGAGGAATCACGAAATTGGCGTGGTGTATAGAATGTTATGTAAGTTTGATAAAGGTACTATCTATTAATAATATCACGAAAAGTGACTCTACTGATATAAAATAAATACACAAATAAGTATTCGCGGATTATCGACAGGAATTCCTTATTACCGAAGAAATCAGGATTTCAGAATAAAAATATGGTACTTTGTTAAAAATTTACTCTTGTCTACTTCAATTGATGACGGGAAGGGAATCCGCTCACATGACGCGAGTCGCACATACGGGGATATCGCGGTCATGTGTGCAATGGCGCCGTAGAAAAGTTAGATTTCAACTCACCATACTTCTGTAATATTGCTCCACCCTTTCCTGTTCTCTAAAAATGTCAAGAATGCGAAATTATCTTTTCGCCAAATAGGTTTGTGGGAGGAAGGGGGCACGAAAGCAACCCGCTCCCCTTCGGTTTAGCAATCAAGTAATTAAGGCCCTGCCGGGGGGGAACTTCTGAGGCGAACAATGTGAGGAGAGGGTGGGTGGCGCCTCCATTTCTCATTTCTCAATTCCCGTCGCCCCAACCAATCCCTCCCCTCGCCCATCCATTCATTCCCAGGGAGGGAGTGCGAGGGTGGGTGGGTGGGTCGACGCGCTGCGATCGTGTATTGTCGCGATGTCGCATCTCCCGTATCCCGCCCGCTCCGCCAATCCGCTTAACGGATTTCCGTGTCCGCGTTTCCTTCCTTTTGGGCGTCACCCCCGGGACGGGATCGCGAGGGGGAGAGGGGTAAGGCGGCGAGGGTAGAAGCAAGCCCTGGAGTGAATTAAAGATTTTTTTGGGTGCAGGGCGAGTGGGAGGGAGGGTCTTGGGGAGGATGGAGCCGTTGATGCGGTTGAGTCGAAGAAGATCACCCGAGTTAGGAGACTTGACGACCATACCATGTTCTTCGTGAAAATGTCGCACGGAAATGAACGATTCGTGTTGCCAATGAGCGGAAGCCATCGGAAGTGTCAAAGAGCTACAAGTTCGGGAGTGGTAATCAAGGCTTAAATTTTCTCTGGGGTGGCTCGTAATATTCATTATGGTCGTTTGTTTCCTGTGAAGCGATATCCTTCCGCGGTATTCCGCCCAGGATACGAAGATGTGTGTTCCGCTCAGTCTCCTACTAGTCTCCGATAAAAGGGGAATCGTGCATGTGAAGTATCCATCAAAATTTGTTTTGAGGCTCTCCGACGACCATTATTAGTGGGATATTATCGGCAATACACCTAATATTTCCATAGGCGGAAGCAATTTTTCAGAAATCGGAAGCTATCAGTCGAGCCATATTTCAAGGAACAAATTTAATCGCCTATATCTTCGGCCACGTTTTGCATATGCAGTAAACGAACGGAAAGCTTCACAGAGTAGGAACTAATGTAGTGGTAGAATCGTGGAACATTTAAAAAAATATTATTATTTCTATTTTGAGCACAAATGTATTGCACTTTATTACTGGATTAGAATAAATTCATAATAATTAATGAAAGATAATGCATATACGTGTGGAGATAATCAGTGAAAAAAATAGTGTGTCTTGAGTGGGAAACGAGCATCCGAATCCGAATCTCTCCAGTTGCCTTTCGTTTTAGTTTGAAACCGTTTAAATTTTAAAGTAAATATCAACATTTATGGACGTAGATGTAAGACATGAATACAAATATTATTGATATAGATACAGGTATTATTAGATAAAACTATTTAGAAGATCGAACATTGTAAGAATATATCTAAAGAATCCAGATATTAGCTTTCTTGTCTAACCCATCCATTGAAAGCACTCACGAGGAAGAGGGTGTGAAAGACATGCGGTAACACCGTTGATATCTTAATGGAGGCAGTGGAATCAACACAGTGTAGAGAATCATTATTTGTTTGTCAAAAATATAGAGGTGACCACGTTTTAAAAGTGATTTTCAGCAATATGCTGACTCCACTGGTTGTGGCTGGAGTTAAACTACAGGTTTTCACTCGTCTTTCCCATGTACATCCTCGTTCACGGGTCGGCAGCAGTTTACCGAGGAAGAATTTAAATACGATGGCGGATGTTAGGCTAGCAGTTAGGGGTGAATTGGAATGGGCCGTCCGATGGGCCGCATCAGGTGCGTCCTCCTCCTTCTTAAGTTGATCCAGCTCTCTCCGCGGGGTCCCGTGGGGTCCCCGTGGACCCCGTGCGAGAGGGAAAGTGTGCCGTGGCGCCTCACGGCAGGCAGGGTGAGGAGGGAGACCCCGTCCTTCTCCCCAAAGCCCCCCTTAATTCCCTCTCGCCATTCCGCCATCCATTCTCGCCTCTCCCCGCGCCAAGGCGGCGTCCTGCTCCCCCCCCTACAGCCACTCCCTCGCGGACGCCACCTCATCTTTCGGGGTGGGGGCGCATAAACCTCCCGCCCACGCCCTCCTCCCTCTCCTGGCGGCGGGCAACAATGATGGATGATCTCGGGGAGTGCCATCTCCGACGTGTTGTGTTGGGGGAGGGTTGGATGGCGGTCGGTGGAGGGGGTGAGGTTTGGTGGGTCGGGGAAGGGAAGGAGTTGGTCGTCGGATATGAATTCTCCACATCCTTCCCTCCTCCCTCGCGACCGTCGGCGGAGAGGGGGGGGTCGGACGTGTACTGCGCGGGCTTGTATCTCCTCCTAATGCGCCCCTAACCCCCCCCCCCCCTGCTCCTTCCCTCATCCTCCCCACACCATTCTCTCCCCGCTTTTTCCTTTTCACATCGGTATTTCGCCGCATTGCCGGGACAATCTTCTCCCGTTGGACACCCAAGGGGGTGTCGTTGTTGGAGAGAATATATTGCGCAAATTTTGGGCTATTGCGTTAAAGGGCGCAATGCATTCTTTCAGATCGAGCTGTGTTGCATCGACAAAAATGCTAGTTTCACTGTGTACCGATCCCACTTGTCCCTAATCCTGTGCCTAACCACTCCTTTGGGAAATGCGGATTGCTACGAGGGAATATGATTTTCAAAATGATTTGAGAAAATTGCGGGGCAAAAACATAAGAATATGCGTCTAATTTTAAAAAATCATTGTCCGAGACACTTTTGCTGAAGATGTATTAATTCTTGATGAATGCTTTATTGCTTATTTAAATCACTAAATTCATGTCGCTTGCGATTTTAGTTCTATAAGCATACCTCTAAAACTAATTATCCAACAGATATAATACATGTAAATTGTTATATATTTGCTGAAATATTTTGTCGTTCTGAATTAATTTCCTTTATTGACCCCTTATTCCTAGAGTAGTCTTTAGTTGAGGTACATAAGATTAGTTGGCCAAAAACGTTGTGGAATCCTTCGACTCTCTTATTACTTGTCCGCGAATAGTAATCACCATACGTCATTGAAACGTGGTGTACTATGAGGAGTATGTGCATTGGTCTCCCAGTGGATTGCTCGATTTCTTTTCATAAATTAGGATTCGGTGGGGTCCACGTCATCCTCACTCAGCACGGCCCGTCAGCATTGATGTCTCCAACCCCCGTCGCCAGGGTTTGCCAGATGCCCTTCGCAGTGTCTTGTGGGCCTTAACCCTAGGCGTCCCTCCCCTCCTCCCGTCGCTCTCTCTCTCTCTCTCTCGAGTCTCTCTTGTGAGACAAGACGATTATTACATAAGCTTCCCAGTGGTCTCACCAATGGAAAGTCGCCGGTAATTAAGGGCGCGCCCATTAAAGCCAACTTTGTCGTCGTGACATTCCTACCCTCTTCACCCTTGTGTGAAGAAATTCTCGCTTCGAATTAATTTAATCCCTTAAAAAGTCATTAGTGCCATTAGCATTTTTTCGCCAAAGAAGAATAACGGGATTGAATCGAAGCTGTTTTGTTCATTCCCCGGATTCCTTGTGTTGTTTAGTGCATTCTCGTTTCCATTTGGCTTTTCAGTTTGGCTTTCTTTTCTGTATGATTTATATTTCTCCGTAATTTTTGGCAAATTGTGGGATTTTGTAAAGGATTTGTGGTCATTGTCTTGAACATTCCCCATTGTTTCAGTCAAGAACTTGGACAATATTAATTTTTTTACAGTGCTAATGGGTAATTTCAAAGGCTAGTGGTGGTTACGAGGTTAAAAGAAGTTAAGTTGATAAGATTTGATGAATCATTCCACAATATTTAATTTTGAAAAATATTTTTCAGAATTTTTAAGAAGATATTTTCAGAATTTTTAAGAAGACATTGAAAAATATTTTTCAATGTCTTCTTAAAAAAACACGGATGATTTTTATGTTGAACATGTAAAATAGCCGTTACAAGATATGAAGTACCTGCGGTAAAAAAGGGTTTGTTAATATTATCTCTGAAAATGTTTTCCTTGTTCGTTGATTTCTCTTCAGGTGATGAAGGGGTAGTCGGTAAGGTACCCAGATGTGGTACTGAACACTCGCGGGGTGTGATCCTTCTTCGGCCGTGGATACTGTTGACTACTTGAGGTTTGGCTATTTAGTCGGTGCTGTCAACCCTTAGCTGAAGATATCAATTGCCCGAAATGCGATTTGTTTTTGTGCTATTTCTTCCTTTCTTGTATTCGTCCTCCGCTTGCTTTCGCTTGAATTTTTGGCGAGATATGGCCTTGACGTAGTGGCGCATCGAACCGAGAAATCCACTTATTTTACAAATGTCTTGCTGCATGTTTATTTCTCATCGATGGCATCGAGTCAGTGCCCAAGTCCCCTGCCAGTTAACGCACCCTGAACTGGACATTTTTCTACCGAATCAATCGCTCGGGCGATCCCAGATGAATGGATTGCTCGGGAAGGAGAGGGTTGATCTCTCTGCAAATCAATCGGAATCCGAAAATTCCGGAGGATCAGGAGGTGGCGGAGAGGGGGCGCGTTTGGCTCTGGAGCGCGGTGCTATTGTTGTTGATGTGCGAGTCGGATTGTGGACTCAAACGCGAGGGGAGGAGGGTCATTCCCTCCTCTCGACTACCGGAGCCGTCCTACCCTCCTCCCCCCCTCCCTCGATGGGGCACTCGGTCTTCCTGCCCTCCCGACCCCCTCCCAATCCCCCCTTTTGTGACCTGAAATGCGTCGCTAATGTGGGCGACGGAATAGTCGCGTCGGCGGATGATTGATTACACGTGCGGAGGTAAGGACTCAGAGCGGCGCGTGTTAAGGCCTCTGGGTGGAGGAATCGCGGGGGAAGGGGGTTCGTCGGCGGCAGGGTAGAGAGAGAGAGGCAGGTCATTCCGTTGAGTGCGCCGCACCCCTCGTGACCCTCCTTGTGGACTAATGTTTTGTCGACATGCATCGATTCTCGAATGGACATCCGCGCACGAAATTGATGCGGTGGATTGCTCTTGGTTTCCTCCGCTCGGCTGTCAGCCACCTACCCCTTTCCCCACCCCCATCCTCCCCCTCACCTAAAGTTCCCGAGGAGTAAATGAGGCTCATAACTTTTTTCCCTACCCTCTCTCGGAGGTCGTGTTCGAATTTTTATCGTGGCTCACTTCCCTGTGGCCACCGCCGCTCGTAATTCCATTGTGCGGTCGGTGAATGTATTAAGTTATTCGGCTCCGAGACCGGCGGTCACTTTTTTTCCGTTGCGGGTACCTTTTATTGCTCGATCTGAATTTCCTCGTGTAATTACGGGAGTGGGAAGAGGGATAGGTAATGGTCGGGGTGATATGGGGGGAAGGAGTGACGGGGAACGGGAACACTTACTTCCAGCCCGCTTGGTATTCGGATCGAATCGCAGGGGCGTCGTTAGGTAGACCTAGCTTTTGCAAGTAATCAAGCAATAATTGAGGAAAAAAACGGTGGCGTGAGTCGTCCGTTGAACACTTCTATGTAGTTTCTTTGGAGGCTTCCGTCTTAAAAGAGAACTTAAAAGGATGAACGGTATATCTATTTTCATTCAGACCTGTGTCGGTTCCAGAGAAAGAAAATAAGAATTGGGTCGTCTTTTTATAAAACCTTCGGCACCTTCATTATGTTTGTGTGAAAATTAAAGCGACTCGACTTTCATTCATTTTTTTATGTTCAAGACAAACGCAAATCATTGTAAAGGAAGCAATTAATGATAAGGATTTACCGGTCCTACTCATGGACGTTGCTGGGAACAGCACGTGACAAATAAGCACAGATATGCCAGGATAACACTTTAGATGTAATTATATGGTCATCGGAGGTTATTTTGCATGTTTAAGGTGAGTTGAGTCATAGTCTTGGTTTTTAGTAAAAATATTTCGCTAATAAACTGAACTTGGCGAAGGATTTCGAGTTGGTTGACGTGGAGGCAAAATCTATAAAAAGTGGCTTGAGAAGTTCTTCCTGCAACTGTGTGTACTCAAAGGTTTATTTCACCGCTAAAAATTAGGCCTCATGTATTAGAACCTCGGGCGGATGAATTGGGACTTCCGAAAGAGGCGTCTGTAATCTGACACCTCGTCGTGGGCCCGAGAGGAGAAAAGGGAGTCTCGTTTCCATTTTCCATCGCGCTCTCCTATAATTGAGTCATTACATTCTTATGGAGCGTATCGTAATTTTTTTCGCAACGCTTTAATTCGGTTAGGGAGGAGGCATTAATTGGGCCAAGTCTAATCCTCCCCCGCCCTTTTCGGTTATGGGGGGCGAGAAAGAGGAACGCCCATGTTGCGTGATTTCCAAATGGCGCTTTGAATAAGTCCGCTTATCTTCGGACCCATCTGGCTGCCAACCCTTTCATCCGCCCCAGGTTCGGGTCGGCCTTCCCGTCCCCCACGTCTCCCCTCGCCTCCTCTCTCCCTCCCTCCCCCGTGCCTCCCCATCCGCCGTCTCCACCCGCGCGTACCTTAATTCTCTCTCCTATCGCCCAACCATCAGCAGTCTACTTGTTTATCAGGGCAATCGACGTCCGGATCAAGATGTGCGTAAAAATGTGCCAAGTTCTCGAAGTAGGAAGTTAATATAAATGCGCCAGCCAAACGTCAGAGGGCACAGCAGCGACATCAGCCGAGAATCTTTATGGTATCGTGAATATTTGCATTCATAATGAAGACCTTGGTGGTTCAGTTTTTTCATAATCTTCCTAAATTTTTGGTGCGCGATGAGTTTTTCGCATTTTCTTTCAGTTCTAATATGCGCTTCCTATTCAATTTTCTTTCTGATAACTTAAAGATAGAAATCATATCTACTTCTTAATGCTGCGGTTATGAGGGAAATTCTTGGTTGGAGTTTTATTTTCATGCTTAAGTTATCGGGAATATCTCTCAAAGCCGTTAGGGTTATTCTTTTGGCTTGTTGACCCCTTGACAGCACTCGTGGGTCATGGGATCAAATTTTTATTTCACGGAAGTTACTCCAAAACTGATTGGCATTGAAAAGGATGAAATACTGGCACATTTCTAAACTTAATACATTTTCGTATTTCCATTTCTCTTGTGGTAGTCTATACCTTAATATGCAGCCTTCTCCGTTTTGGGAAATGGACGAACCTGAAAGTATTAAACTATGTCACAATGGAGATTATAGCATACGGTTTTATTTTATGGGCATTCATTGAAACTTTTTTATTATATGTAATGCGAAAAAGGATATTTCACACAGTGGTGTTCCATTTTGCTTAACGTCTCATCGACGTGTGTTTCCCCTTTGAAATTCAGAACGATTTAGATTTTCATAGTGCTGCGTTCCACAGGAATGGAAAATGTCATGATAGCCTCTGTTGGTCGGGCTTCCAGTTGCAATGGGTAGTCAACCCCATAATTCTTGCTCACGTGTTTTGTAATGGCCCTCATGATCCGGCCAGAACCGCAGTCGGAGTCCCTCGGTCTCTATCTGATCCTACTGCCACTCCGGTCCCCCCACACCCTCCCACTCCCAACTCCTGATTCCCCGCCACCCCCCGGGTGGCGTCTCCCCCATACCCCCCTCCTTCCCGCCCATCCCCCCCCCCGCCTTCGCTGCGGCGCGTGCCCAGGTTGCTTGGTAACAATGGGTGCGGAGGAGGGGAGGTGGCTGGCGCCTTTGAGGTGGCCCGCGCTTCGACTACCGACGGGGGCGCACTCGAGGAGCCCGCTACTTGGTAGTCACCGTTCGAAGGGAGGCGAGATCAAACCATTCGTCCCCACCCTCCTACTCCATTTTGTAGTTGGGGTAAATAGAGCGTGGTAACGGTTTTAAATCGGGAGATTGAACGCAACTCATTAATACTCCAGTCGTATTCTTTAGCGTCGTTTAAATATACTTTAGATCTTAAATATAATTAATATCTTTACGAGTAATTTTCGTAATGCGTCTTAAAAATGTATATCGTGCGTCTCTGTACGTCTTTGTATTATATGAGGGACATCGCAGCCAAAATCCCGCTACAGAAAAGCACGACTATATTGCTAAGTAATTAATTTTCTGTGGCAGTTTACAGGGCTTTGGTTTTCAATGCGATCGCTTGTCCTTTTTACTCTAATTTTAGGAAATCAAAGAGCCCGAGAAACGGATGTTCCGAAATCAGCCTCGAATTATATCGCAACTCCTATGTATTTCCAAAAACGATTTATGGTTGGTATACACCTATACGTACTCGTTTATTCAGCATCCGTTCCTTTTTTACTGTACGGCTTATCATGAGAACGACGAATTTCTAAGTTAAATTAATGAAATGTGTACCATTGTTTGGTATTTATATGTTACTCGCATTTCATTGTACTGATAATGACAATAGTAGTTTGAATTAAGGATTTATAACATACCGCATTTAGCTAATTAGATTAGAAGAAATCCACATTTCGGGCGTAATGCATAATTTTAAATGCTTTTAATTCCTTAAGAGTTTTGAAGAGAACGGTGTCGGTGAATACGGCAATTAAGTTGCTAAATGAAGAAGAAAAAAATATTGGTGCAAAAGTAAAAGAGTCGAGCTCTTAAATTGTAACATAGATGAAGTGTAGCTTTCATTATTTCAACCGTGTGGTACTATTATTGCTCATTATTTTACCACTTATCAACATCATCATTTTTTATTTCCTTCATAAAACGGGTTCCGGATCACCTCACGCCTTCCTTTTTGTCCTTTTAATCCGTGAGGTATTTTTAACTTATGGAGGGTCTAACATGGGGGTGTTACTCTCGGGAGCAACAATCCCTCCCCACTCTTGAGTAGGTGAGGGGGAGGAGTTTTCTCGGTCGGTCGATTGGTCGCAGTTTCTCCGGATCCTGGAGCACGCCGTGGGCGCGTCTATCGAGTACCGAGGCGAGACTGATGTTAAGGCAGCCATGTGGGTGGAGGGAAAGATGCCGAGGTCTGCCTCTTATCGGGTGCCCCTGGCGAGATCATTTCGGAAGGTGATGGATTTAAGTTTTAGCGCGGCCCGACTCTTTGCCCCGTCGCCTGGAAAGATTTGTAATCGGCCAATCCGCAATCGGCCTGCGGGGTACCTGGGCGGGTCAAACCGTGAGTCGGCATTGCATCCTAATATTCAAAAAGAAAATTGCCCCTTGGCACCCTTAGCCATGGAATCGGTTGGACTTTCTCCAAAATCATTCTCAAAGGTTGTACGTATAAGAGGGCTTACAAAACCCGTCAATTGGCCTAGGTTTGGTTTTGATCAATCCTAGTAAATGCTGTTAGGTGGAAATTCTTCTTCTGTTTATTCATGTTACTCTGTTTGCGCTGGCCCTTTTTCTCCTAACTCCTTTTTCGAAGTTCTTTCTTGGCGTTTGAGTTTATGAATGATCCTCCGATGCATATTTTTTTCTCGGAAATTTGAAAAATCCGCGTAATCTATTTCATTTTTGGACCGAAGGACTCAAATTGCGTAGTTTCAGACGTGAAATGGTGGAATTAGAACTTACTAACGAACAAATTAGAACACTTTCAATGTATATTGGTTTACTACAAGACTCGTTTCGATGTACTGCATCATCTTCAGGGCTACTCACCTAAAGATGATGTATAAAGTAAAAAACCTGTCTTGGATTAACTCAATGTTTAGTGGAAAAGTCTTCTAATTTGCTCGTTATTAATTAATGGCACGATTGAATTTTTTTAGAAACATTTGCGAATAGTTAATTGAGTTTCATTTTCGTATAAAATCTTGTGAAAGTAAGTTCAGTGATAAGTCTTAAGGTCATACAGTCTGGACTCCTTTTTTTAGAAAATGTCCCAATTATTAGAAGCATAAAAAAGTAGGCCCCAAATTGGACTTCTATGTTATAGTTTTTTTCTTGGAGAATTATTGATTTGTAAGTTATGAAGACTTCATCCATTGAAATCATACTTAAGTTCCCCTCTTAACTTATGCAAGAGCTTTGATTTCAATGTAATTTCCCGTTAATGAAATCTTGACAACCCTAGCGAGAACTCCCCCTCCCTCACCTGACCCATCGCATAGGAGCACATTTACAATATTCCATTGTTCTAAGAAAAGAAATAATAAATAGAATGTGCGCAGTTTTCGCTGTGCGCAAAGAAAAGCGTACGCAGTTGCATTATGAAAATTATTTACCTTGGCACAGAAAGTGGGAGGCACTTGTGTGATGGACCAGCTTCTTCAATCGCCGTTTCGTGAAGAATGGTGAAGGAGCGAAAGTGGGGAATGTGATCTGGGAGGAAATCACTGGCGAGTCAGGCAGAAGGATGGTTTGCGTTAAGTGGCCGCCACGGCTTGTTGTTAATCCGCTGGGAAGCACAACACGAGGCCAGCCGCATTGAAAAATGTGTTTACGAGAGTGGGCACGCGTTCATTCGCCTGGCGTCAAGTCTTGAGCAGTGGCGTGTGTGCGAGGCGGTGGAAGCAGTGCTTTATGGTGATGGAAGTCATGCGGTCTCCGTCATATTTTAAGAATCCTCTTCCTACCCTGAGTGGCGGTTTCCTTTTTTCCATTCTACTTCGATACATATCATCCAGGGATGTTCTCTTCCGCGTGTGCTCGTCACGCTAAGGCTAATATGTAGTAAAGTTGCATGATAAGGCAAGTGCTCTTCTTCCGACGTTTTTCAAAGCAGTGTCGAATCTATGCGACGTAGTTTTTTGATTTACTCCCTTAATGGTCGACGCATAACGCTTCCATTGGCCAATTTGGTTCAGGATGTGGTATTGTTTTTCCTTATTGTCGCCGTGAGGTCTTATAGCAGGGAAAGCATACGGTCACATTACATCCCATGCGAAGTATTATAAAATCCTTAACTGTTTTTTTTTTACTTTCGAAAGCATAAAAATATATGCAGTTCTATAACTAGTACTTTTTTGCCTCTTTCGGATTAACCGGATGGTTCGCAATGTGCGAGACGCTTTGCATTTTCTCGTGAGGGGCAATTTCTGATAAATCATTTTCCCGTTACACTATAATCCGCTCGTCGGTGAGGCCCGAATGATTAAAAAAAGAGAACCGAATTCTGGAGCCACTCGATAATTTGTTTCTGGGTCCAGTTCGGTGCTGAAGGATAGATTAGAAGACTCCACTTTAGGAAAAGTGCTCTCAAATGGGGTGGGGTGGGGGTGGCGGCGGAGGCGAGAGGTGGTTTGCTCCGCGTTATCCTCCTCCTCCCGCGCTCAGCCGCGTCGCAGCCTTCCTCTCCCCATCGGCGCAGAAAGTTCGCTCTCGAAAACTATGGCAGTGCTGATCGCAATGATGTAACGATGATGTTGCGAAAACGGGAATTCGTCGAAGTCCCTAACCTTTGATCTTTCGTAGCCTCGGGTCAACGAAAGACGTAATCCTTGACTCCAATTTTAATTAGCAAATCATGGCGTAAACTGGATGGTATAAATCCTCATCAAGCTTTGAAATAAAAATGACTTGGTTAGAAAGTAGTCCTGCGTGAATACGGAAAATTGATGGAATCTTTATTAAAAATGGCATATTTAGCGGATGGCGTCCGCTGACATCCTGAACAGGATTTAAATTCTTGCAGAAGTAATAATGCAGGACAGGACAGGAAAAATTATAGAAAGAGTTTTTTATTCTCAGTTCAACTTACGGAGTTCCAGCTCCTTTAAAAAATTGAAAGTTTGATACCCTTCGTGAATGGTTTTCGTGGATCTTTTGTGAAATAATAAATTTATGTTTTCGTATTTTCATTCTTTTCCTTAAGTCTACCGATAAGAATTTTTCTAAATTAATCTTCAAATCCACTTTCTCAGTTCTTTATGCATAAGTTCGTGCCTCGTTCTTGTGGAAAGGCCCTTTGTGAATGAAAATTCATGTATGAAGTTCCGGAAGGAGTCGACCCGTAGTTTGGAAACCCTTTTTTATCTTTATTTACTGATATTATTTTATTTAATCAACTTGTAATCAACAGCTTGCCGTACCGTCAATTCCTCTGACGGAGACTGATGCGGTAGACAGCTTTGATAATCATTACTTTCCACGAAGCGGCGGTACATGGTTAATTAGACGAGGCGACCGACAGATGATGTCATCTACTCCATTTCGGATAGGTAGAATTAAGGGAGTAGAGGAATGGCTGACAGGAACATGGCGTCGGAATTGACTTACAGGTTAACGAAAGCCACCAAGGGGTTCAACCGCCACTCGCTAGTAAAGTGCCTTGCGTCATATCTTTACCCTTTAATCCCTCCTTCAAATGCTGGAGTTTCACCCGGCTCACGCAATAAAGATATGATTTTTTTTCTCGATATGCATGGTTGCTTCTCTATATATCTTTGGCCTGACATTTTCAGATATTAAACATAGTATTTCATTCATTACTCTTGCTATATCTTTCCTTATTGCTGGTTGCTGTTACACCTTTTCCATTCCGTAGTCATTTTGTCACCCCGCCTCCTCAACCTCTGCCTCGCCTTCCTTAAACCCACTCTCCGGATGGGACCATAAATATAAATACGCCGCGGTGCCGAGTCCTCGCTGTTTGCGTTCGCGTTCTCGTCTGCCAGAAGCTCACCCACTTACTAAGTGACGTGGCCCTGCCAAAATGTAAGGGTAAAATGAGTAAATGGGTGCCTGAAAAGAGCGCTTCTCCTCCACTCCAGACAGCAATAGTCTTAATATGCTTCTTTACATAAATATTTATTTACAGATCATATTGTATTTTATCAACTTCTATTGAGCAGCTTTGCGCTCAGTTGATTCGTATGACAGAGACTTGTTAGGTGTTGCTTGTTTTTTATGTATTTTAATGATAATTATATTTATGAAGAAAGTTATTAAGGCTATTACTTTGTGTGTGTGTTAGTGTATGGACATATATTTTTTTAAGCCTTAAATTATGTAATTATTAATGAGTTTATACATGCATGTAAGGTCTTATTTAAAAAAATGAAGGAAGTAGGTTCTACTGTTTCAATGTTTACTTAACAGGCCCTTCATTATGATGAATTATGAGGCATATATTTTTTTAAGCCTTAAATTATGTAATTATTAATGAGTTTATATATGCACAAGGAGGAAGAAGTCGATAGGATGTATGATGAGTTAGAGGATATCATCGCGAGTGTTCCTGCAGGGAAACATTTGATAGTGATGGGGGATTGGAATGCGACGGTAGGCGAAGGAAGAGATGGTGGTGAGGTGGGGGACTATGGGTTAGGCACGAGGAATGAACGCGGAGAGAAAGCAATTGAATTCTGCAGGAGACAGGGGTTAGTCATCACTAACGCATGGTTTAGACACCACAAAAGGCGTAGGTATACATGGAAAATGCCAGGTGACTCAGAAAGGTATCAGTTAGATTATATTATGGTTAGGCACAGGTTTAGGAACAGTGTGATAAATTCGCACAGTTTCCCAGGAGCGGATGCGGACTCTGACCACAATTTAGTTGTTATGAAATGTAATGTTCGTTTCAAGAAGATAAGGCAAGGGCGGCGGGTTAGAAAATGGAATTTAGAAGCAGTAAATGAATTAACGAGGAAGGAGTATCAGGAGGCTGTAGAGAAAATGATGGATGACGGTAAAGAACTGAGTGCTATCGAAGAAAAAAGGGGAATGTATCAAGAAAGGGATATTGGAAGCCGCTAAAGACACTATAGGAACCGTTAACGGGAAAAGGATAAGGAAACCATGGGTAACGGATGAGATGATTGCAAAGATGGATGAGAGAAGAAGATGGAAAAATGTAAACACAGAGTTAGGCAAAATGAAGTACAAAGAGTTAAACAATAAATTGAGAAGGGCCACAAATAAAGCAAAAGAAGAATGGTGGAAAACGCAATGCGAGGATATGGAAAGTTTACAGAAGAAGGGTGAAATTGGTGCTCTATACAGCAAGGTTAAGTTATTATCGGGAAGTAAGAAGACAAGATCTGTGCTAACAATTAAAGATAAATGGGGTAAGATAATAGTTGAACCAGGAAAAATCCAAGAGAGATGGAAGGAATATATAGAAACACTGTATGGTAAAGAACTTAGGCCGACAAAGTTAGACATAGAAAAGGAACATGACGTAGAAGAAGATAGCTTAGGTCCAGGCATACTCGACGATGAAATAGAAAGGGCATTAAAGGAGATGAAAGCAAATAAGGCTGTGGGGGTGGACAATATTCCTGCAGAAATGTTGAAATGGTTAGGGAAAGGTGGGAAGAAGGCCATATATGGACTGATTCGTAGTATCTATGAGGAAGGAATCTGGCCGGAAGATTTTGTGAGATCGGTGTTAGTTCCTATTCCAAAAAAGGCAAAGGCTTCGTCATGTGAGGATTACAGAACAATAAGTTTGATATCCCACGCAGCTAAAGTTATTCTCAGGATCATCAACAAAAGGATAGAGAGTAAGGCAAATGATTACTTAGGGGATGATCAGTTTGGGTTCAGGAAAGGAAGAGGTACGCGTGATGCCATTGCAGTAATGAGATCACTAGTCGAGAGGAATATAGAATACAATCAGGACGTTTTTGCCTGTTTTGTAGATTTCGAAAAAGCGTTTGATAGAGTGAATTGGGAAAAATTAATGCGTATATTGCAGAAAATAGGAATGGATTGGAGGGACAGGAGACTGATCCGCAACCTGTACATGTCTCAGACTGCTCAGGTGCGAGTGGGGAACGGAGAGTCCGGATGGGCAGTGTTAGGAAGAGGTGTAAGGCAGGGTTGCCCATTGTCACCGGTACTGTTCAACGTATATGTAGAGGAAATGATTAAAGAGGCATGGGAAGAACTGGAGGTAGGAATGAAAGTCGGAGGGGAATTGGTAAAATCGGTTAGGTTTGCTGATGACCAAGCATTAGTTGCTCAGTCAGCCAAGGGGTTGCAAGCACTGCTGAGTGAATTGGAGGTTCAGTGCGATAAATATGGGATGAGAATAAATATTAATGAAACAAAGGTTATGCGATTTTCCAGAAAGAAAAAGGCTAAGCTAAATATTAAAATAGGCGGGGAAAGAATAGAGCAGGTAGAGCAGTTTACATATCTCGGAAGTGTTTTGGACCAATACGATCAAAGTGGTAGGGACGTAAGGAGAAGAATTGCGCTAGGCAAGGAGGCTTTCTCAAGGAGGAGGGAGTTGATGACGGGGACGTTGAGTAGGGACGTTAAGACAAGACTCGTAAAAACTCTGATATGGAGCGTAGCTATGTTCGGCGCGGAAACGTGGTCGCTGAAGCAGGAGGATAGACGTAGATTGGAGGCTTTTGAAATGTGGGTGTGGAGAAGAATGGAGAAGGTGAAATGGACCGAAAGGAAAACAAATGAGGAAGTACTAGAGATGGTGGGGGAGGAGAGGGGTTTGTTGAGAGAAATCCTATGGAGGCAGGAAAAATGGATGAAAGGCGTATTGAGCGGTAGTGGAATGTTGAAGAGGGTAATAGAGGGGAGAATGTTGGGCAGGCGTGGCAAGGGTAGGAACAGGATAGGGATGTTGGACGGGATGAAGGGAGGAAGGAGGTACACCGAGATGAAGAGGGACCTGATGTAGATTAGTTGCTAGGTGGGGAGTCACAAAATGTTTATTTGATAGTTGTGTCCATCCAAAAACCTACCTTAACCGGTAGATTACCTAATAATAAAATATGCATGTAAGGTCTTATTTTAAAAAAATGAAGGAAGTAGGTTCTACTGTTTCCAATGTTTACTTAACAGGCCCTTCATTATGATGAATTATGAGGAAACGTTCATTCGAGTGAGTATTACCATCCTTTTGTGAAATCGTGAGTTCACAGAATGGGTTTTTCTGGGTTTTTTGAGTTTTTTTTAGAGTAACGTTTGTAAGTTCTTCATTATTTTCTGTGGCGCTTCGGCCAATTGTATATATTTCTTCAGGTCTTTAGGGTCTTTACGGAGGCAAAATTTTCCAAATTTCCACCCCCCCCAATTCCCCGCATGTGCTCGGATCAAATTCATCGGTTTGCCTCACGACGTATCTCCCTCCTCTTGCAGTCCGGTCGTTCGTCTCCTTGTCTCAATCCTTCCCTCAGCGGCATTGTTCCCTTTTCGCTTCGATTCGCTCGACGGGGAAAGTGGTTGTCTCACGCGGCCGTGACCTCCTTTGCCGTTTAATTTTTATCTTTCGGGCAACTAGCTGTTCGGCCGGAAGAATTTTTCATTCCTGAAGGAATCTATTTATATCTATCACACGCCCGCGGTTATGAATGCGTGAGACCTCTTAACCTCCGTCCCCTTCCACCCACTTCTTATTAAAGACTTTCGCGAGGACTTGGATCGTTTTTATTCTTTCCTTTGGTTCTCTCTTTTCGTTTAACGTAAATCACTGACGTCGGATTTCGTTGCTCTCCCTGATGTCGAATTAATCGCGTTTGGGTGACCCGATGGCACGTGAGCTGCGCAAGAGGTGGGCGCTTCTCCCTTGGAGTAGGCATGGATTCGGAAGAGGGGGACGTCGTGCCACTGTCCAAACAACCCCCGTCGTTCGGAGGTGCAGGGCGTCACGGCCGGGAGAAGAGGGAACCTTCTGAGACGAATTATGAGTAACTTTCGTGAGATTTTCTTTTTGTGCGTGGTCAGATAAGGTAGCGTTCTTGGTGAACGTGGGTGGGCAGGTATCCGGGTTGACCGTAAGAATTAGATGGGACTGGGGTGTGTTTAGTTCAAGAAGGTGCTAAACCTTGTGATTAAATTTTGCAGGTCACGTCCAAAATGTCAACTTTCCTCGCTAAAAAAAAACAGGATGATGTGTTCTTCCTTCAATAGGCCCCACGCACGGTGGAGTAACGTTTTTGATCACTTTTAATACTTGCCCAGAAAAATACTTATTTGGTATCGCAGTTTTGACACGTCTTATTTTTATAGAATGCACAAATTCAGGTCTGATAAAATCACGTCTCAAAATACAGGGTGCGGCAACAGAACTTCCTTTTTCAAAGGGACTTTGCTTTAGGAAGTTATGTTGCTGCACCCTTTATTGGAACGGATTTGTGTCCAGAGAAGAAATTAGTAGGCAATGGTTTCATTGAATTTTTGTTGATTTTTGATTCAATTTTGGTCAATTGATTCATTGAAAGTTTCATTGTTTATTAGTTCGGAAATATATTTGAATCGTGACCGAAAAGGAAACGCACAGTAGTGAAACGGATAAATCAAACCGCGTAAGGAAATTCACCTGAAAAAAGGGAAAGTTGTATGTTTTAAAATGGATTTATTGCAAGGGAAAGTATTTTGTTATTTCTCTCTTTCGGACATTTAGTCAACTCACCCCGGCTGTGCGAGGGAGTGGCGTTTATGGCTTCGTTAGCATCTAAATCCTTCTTATCGTTCGACTTCGGAGAGGTCGAAATTGAATCTGTCAAATAGGACGGGCATTCTTCCCTTCGATCCATCGACGTTGATTTATGAATCGACTGCGTAGACTTGCGTTGTCAGATAAGGTCATTAGCGCTGGAGGATTGTGGGAAGGGGACACGTGGGCTTGCCGCTACGCTGTTGATGTCGCAGTCAACTCAGCGTGCGGGGCGTATATCGGGCAAACGTTAATCAAGAAGACCTAGATCAGTCCACGGGGCACGCTCAAAAAATTTGGAGGAAATACGTGAGGCGTGACGGTCACGGACAGGAAAACAAGCTCTCTCGTCTAGGCTCGAAGGCTCTCTCGCGTTGGGCACCACCACCGGGAAGCAAGGATTCTTCCATGGCCATGGATTGGCAATGGAACTTGCGGATTAATCGAGGTGGAACGGTGGAATTTGGAAACTAAAAATTTGGTACTGTGCTAATCATTGTTTTGAGAAAAACATGGCGTCATGCGCGGGAGTAAACAATTTTATTTTTTTTCGACTTAATTGGGCGAGCATGAGACTTTTATTTCCTTGTTCCACCTAACCCTTCCACATTACTTGAAGACAATTATATACACCCAAGCCGTGGGTGGGGGACCATCCACGTATGCGGGAATCGAACCCGTGACCTCTGGGTTGGCAGACAAGGACGTTACCCCGCCGCCACTTGGGCTAGACTATTAAAAGTTAAAGGATTCAAACAGTTCATTCATGGCCTTTGGTCTTTCCAGTGACTATAATTACTATATTGCACCGGGAAAACCGATTGCCGACAATGAGAGATTTCTCTCGATCAAAAAATCACAAAGTTTGAATGAGGATGGCATCCTTAGCAATTTGATTGACTCTGAAGATCGAGGAACCTACTTTTATATATTTTTGGATAAGCAACTCGCGGCATCGTGAACTTCGTTCAATCGTGATAGAATTTTCTCTTGTCCGTTCTAGAACTGAAGTAAATCGTTACTAATACAAATTTCGAACGTGCGGAGCGTGTCTCGTTCTGATCTCTTCAAGCACAAGCATGCGATCGCTGACGAACTAACGTCATCCAAAAATGAATTCAATGACTCGACAGAGTCCTACTGAATTTGCTTGAGTTGAACCATATGCTCAAAATAACTATTTGCCGAGGTTTACCTTCTAAAACCATAGAAATAAATTGTAAAACAATATTTTAACTTCCATTGCAGCAGCTATCTATTTTCACAGAGCCAGTTACTATATATTTTCACCGAATACAATCGGAGGTTTCAATGAGGCCAACCTGTTTAGGTTTTTTGAGTGGAAAGAGGTGGGGATTCGGACAGGTGAAGGCCTTAATGGCAATTCTCTCCTCAGCCGGAGATTCGACGCTCTAACACACCTCTTCAAACGAGTCCAGGGTCAGAAAATCTGGTAAGAAATTTCCTTCCACCTCTAAATAAATTTAATTCGTCCGAGACATGTCAGAGAAGGCCGCACGTGTATCGCCAAACGCTTTATTGCCAGCAATAAAGTGGTCTTAAATGGTGAATAAATAAATACATAAATAAATAAACAAATATATCTCTCCAAGTTTTTGGTTAACATCGATGGAACGGTGTCGTAATAATGTGCTTTCTGTTTCAATCTCCAGTATTTTGGAAGATTTGTCAAAAGTCGAGAGAATCATTATTCCATCAAAGCACACGTGTTCAAGGAGCAATTACGAAGTAATATTTAGTATTAATGAAATTACTTTTCATGAATAAGGTGAAATGGAACTTAAACTTCCCTCTAATTTTCAATGACTCCAAAACCTTCATTTAATACTCCCAAGTGCACGAAACAGTTAAAATGGCCAAATATTAATGGAATAACCCGAAGGAAATTCCAATAATCCAGTACAACATTTTCTTTTGTGATAGTTACCTAATCTTTTACTTTCCTGATAGGAGATGGGTCATGATGCAGGCAGTAGGAATTCAATGCTGTTTTAATTTACTTCTACATAGCTTACCCCATTTGATAGTTGTGTCCATCCAAAAACCTACCTTAACCGGTAGATTACCTAATAATAATAATATAATAGCTTACCCCGTGAAAATTCACAATGGAGAAAGATATATCATGAAGAGAAAAATGCATCTGTTAAATGATTTCTGCACATTTCGTGGAAAACAAGAGGCCCAATTCTTTATGACCTAAGAGAGATTATCTTCGCGAATTTGTTAATCCTTACATGTGCGATGAATCGGGTGGAAGTTAGACTTTTGGTAGTTGCTTGCGTCCTCCCGACAGAGGCCTCACTGAAGGAGGCCTCTGAATCGTTGTCTGAAATGAGGTGATCTCGTACACGTTAAAAATTAATTTCCTCATTTTGCATTACCTAACCTTAAATTAGACCATCATACATTGCACGTAGCTCAGGGTCGTGATGTCGCGATTTATTTTATTTTCGTATGTACCCTGCCTAATTTGGTATAGTTTTTTTTAACTATAGCAAAATCTCAGAAAGTGAAACCTTCAAGTTTTTTCACTTTTTAGTACACTGCTTGTATACTGCTTGAACATGGGTATGATATAGTTTTTTTTCTGATGTCTAAAGCCAGTATTAAGAACATTATACAGAACTGCACTCATCAGGTGAAAATGGGACAGGTCACTGCGCCTTCCGCAGGAAATCTTTTGTTCGTATTGACGTCGATTCCTGGTGGAATAGAATTAATCGTGACGTTGACCACCATTATTTTATAGTTGTAAATTCAAGTAGCATTTGTTTCTTCTACTTTTAGCTGCTCGCCAGTTGGTAAATTGTAATCTCCGTGGACGAGCGTATTTTTAGGGTCGCAGTCATAGTATTAAGTGTCTGTGTTTTCTGAAAAATTGGGGCTGGTGAGTCATCTGCGTCTGAGCGTTAATGCTCAGATGATTTTCGTTCACACTTGGTCTATTGCTCGAGATAAACGTGGCCACATGTGCTTTATGTCTCGTGTCAAGTATTTTGTTTTCTCAACACTACGGCGATGATTTCAACGGCTTCGGGAGGCAAGTTTTCGAAATTCGTCGGCCAGGACGTTGCCTCCGACAGGGGAGGGGAGAGTATTAAAAAAAGTAATTGATTGGCATTTTTCCAACACATCGCTCGGAACATGACTGCGGATTTTCTACATTTACGACCGTATTACATATACGTACTCATATACATTTGTGTGCAATTTTTTTTATTCCTCCCGACCGCATCAACTGGCACGGCCGTGTGGGCGGCCAAAATACGTGCGTCTTGCGTCATATCCCTCGCCCCACCCACCCATCCACACCCTCCATCTCTCTCACTCTCTTTCCTTAACGCCGTAACGAATTGAGCTTCATTCTAAAAATGAGTCGGTGAAGGGCCATCACATTGGTTTTGATGGAACCGGTTTCGTTTCCTCCCTCGCTCCCCTCTCTTTCTTTCTTCGCTGTCCTCATCCGTCGCCGCTTCGAAATGGTGGCGGGATGTGTGAATATCACGCCCTCGGATCCGTGGTTCGGATTTGTTTTAAATTGACGGTAAGGAGTGGGGAGAGGGTGTTGGAGTCGATGTTGGTTTATAGGCTTTCTCGGCCGTCGGTAATTTCTGTAATACGCGGATACCCTTTGTTTTTAATCGCTTTGTACGTGTACATCGATATCGTTATGTGGATATCGTTTTTTGGGTAATTTATGTGTGTTTATATTGTTTTTGGTGGCGGGCGTCTCTCGATTAGCATCGACCCCCGCAAATTAGCTGCGCGTTTGCATAAAAAACCTCCATTTCGGATGGTTTCAGAGCGGGAGGTCCTCTGGTTTCGCGAAAACCCGAGGTGTTTGCTTGTTCAAGATTCGGGACGTGATCTAATTTCGCAATGCATGCCCGCTGTCTCCTTCGTGTGATTCGGGGACAAAAAAAATTTTCATTCCTCGTGGATCTTCACGAATCATTTTCGAATCGCAACCTTGACAACCACGTTTGGAGACGAAATGGATCCCTCTGTTTAACGGATGACAATCTTGCAGAATCCTTATCAAATACGCCTTGAGTCTCTCGGTGATCTATACTAGATACTATATTCTCTACTACCATCCGACAATTTAGGCCGTCAGTGGTTTTTCTTTGGACCAAACTCGGTTCGAGATAATTCGCTATTCCAAGTTCCAGTGGTCAATGGAAGTAGATTTAGTGCACGTGCAGAAGCAAATCTGCGGTTTGAATGTGCGTATGAGGTTTAAAAGGTGTTTCAGATAATTCCAGTAGTTTCATCCAGTAGACATATTCCTGTCGTGATAAACAACAAGAAATTAATATTGAATTTGAAGTTCGCCGTTTCGTCGATGAATTTATTATTAGATAATATGGATCTTAAACATGTCCAGAGCCATACCGTTAGAATAGACAGGCCGTGTACTACTTCACGATTTATTTATCAGCAACTCGAGTCAAACTTGAAGGTAGGAGCCGTCAGTTTATTCTTGTTGATAAAGAAAGGTGGAAGTGTTTTTCTCGATTCATAATGGAGATTGGAAAAGTGAGCGTCGAATGAAAGTTGTATTTCGTTTGTTGCCCACAGTAATAAATATTTTTATTTAATATCGATGAACTTACAAAGAGAGATTTTATTTTGATGTCGCCGTTCGGGAATTTTAAACTTTTATTGGCTTATCATTGGCCGTGAAAACGTTCAAATTAAGTCAATTTCGTTTGCACCCGTCGAACAAAATTCTCGCTGCCCTCCCGACCAATTTTTGATTTGATGTTGGTATTTATTTGTATTTCGTTCATTCATTCATTTCATTGTCACTTCAAGAAGGTTTTGATGTACGCGCCATCACCCAATGTATTTTTTTCCTCTCATGTCGACCAATCGGAGTGATTTCAGAGGGTAACGCAGGTAGAAGCATCGGTCACTCAGGAGCGCGTTTGACATCACTTCCGCTGGGGCCAAGATGTATTAGTGACGATGTGTGAGCGATGCCGTCCCCCGGCATATTAATCGGGCGGGGGAGTGCGAGGGGAGCTGTCTTTTTTATTGACGCCCACCTCCCCGCACTTTCTCCCCTCCCCACCCAGATCTTTCCCTCCCGAGAGAGAGAGACAGTTGAACGGATATAAATCGAAGATATTGCACGGTCACGACGTTCCTAGCTTCCCCTAGAGCTAGGATCGCGAACAAAACCGCACCAATGGCTTATTCGGTTACGTAACCGACACCACTTGAAGGGAAATGCTTTAGTAAAGGATTGGTAGAGGGTTTTATTTTGTGGAAACGTTCCATATGAAACTTGACAGATCATTTTTGTTTTTCACCTAGTTTATTTTGCCAATTTATTTTACTGCCATTTCATAATGGGAAATGGGCAGTGGTCTTGAATTGGTTGTTATCTTTCGGTAGTAAATAAATTAACTAGCATATTCGGTTACGTCATAATGCGTTCATTTTATTAAGTATCAGTTTAGGCTTGGCTTCGGACTGGTTTCATACTCATTCATTTCTGTTCAGTTATTGCGTCCGAGACTATTTTATGCTGGCTTTAATGTTCCGGTGTCTGTTCTAACTTAGGTTTATGTTTGAATGCAGAATGGGCGCTGGGAGTAGAAGGTTTCGCTGCGAACCCGCTCAACGGAATTAGTCCCTTCGTTCCGACGATCGATCAACTTCAATCCTCACAGACCTTTGCTGAATCCCACTTGAATTCATCCAAATATTTCCTCTCGGTATTCCTCTTCAGGTGACCTTCCTCGCTATTTTTTCCTTACGAAGCCATTGGTCTCAAGATGTTCACTCCTCTTGGTTCTTCTTTTTCTTGTAGTAGGTACTTCTCATGGTCTTTTCCGCCTTTACTCTGTTGCTAAATTCCCATATTTTAATTTTATCAGTCTATTATTTCATCTTTTGGATCCACCCCCTGCACCATATTCTTCTTCAGCTTTTCCAATTGACGCTAATCCATGACATGTGACACTCCACACAAATTATTTTTGGTACTGTTTCCTTGTTAAGGAACTGGATCTTCTGTGAGCTCGTAAATTGTTCCTTTATCATGACAACCTTCTCATCTTCACGTGATTTTAGCTGCATGAACTTTAGACATCCTCCGTCTCATTCCGGACAGCAAAGTATGTCAGGTGGTGCTTCCGAGGTGGTGGTGGTTTTACTTTCCCTCGGTGCAACGTGAATTTCGCCATAAGCTTTCATCTTCCGAGATCTTGGGAATTTAGTTTCCTTAATTTTCATTTTCCTATTATTCCTTCACGAGTATCCAAAGGGACAAATGTATCGTGTGTGCACACCTTCGCATCCTTTGATGTTGCGAGAATTTGCAGTTACATTGTACGTGAAACTGTAGCTTCTTGGACTCATATTGTACTCTATAGCTTTCCCATCCCGGTGGAATCGATTGACACAAATTCCAATTCAGCCCTCTTCATAGTTTTTGCTCCCCCAAGAACGCCTGTTCCACTGCCCAGCAGAACTTAGTTGACGTCCATGAAAAGTAATCTACATTTTTGTCTGGTTCACGAATCCGTTCCTAGTTCCTTCACGGAAGATGAGTGAGTCCTTCTGGCAAAGCCATGAGGCGATACATGTACGGTTTATGTTCGCAGCCTTGCCTCCTCTTCCCCAATGCTGTACTTAGGCATCGTGCGGAGGTATTCTCGGGATTCCTGGCTCCTTGTCTGCACGCCCCGCGTCGGCCGGCGGCTTTCGAATCACTCGCGCCCTCTTGAATGTTAATCGGGGTCCTTTTCCGGATCGGAGTCATCATGCCACCCATCCTCGGCATGTTTCCCTCCTTTGTTCCCTTTTTATCTCCGTTTGATTTTTTCGAGCACGAATCGTACTCCTCCCTCACCCCCCCCTTTCCCTCCGAACCCCGGCCAGGGCCGTGCGCCTCTTCTTCTCGGATTCAGCCCTCGGGCAGCGTGTCCCCCCCCCCCGCCCCCCCTCCCGTCAGCCATAGGCCACCGATATTTGAAGCTCGAATGGAGAGGGGGTGGGGTGGTTGCTGCGCGGGATTGGAATGGGTCTCGAGGAAGACGTCCGTGCTTCCATTACGCATACGCAGTCGATCACACTAAACACTTACCGGAGCCACTGGCTCGTTTGAGAACCCACGTCACGGTGCGAGCTGCGGCCTCAGGGGGGCGGGAGGGGGGGCATAAAGGGGGGGAGACGGTGTATGGGATGAGGGATTGGGGGTTGTATATACGCGGTGTGCGTGTTGAGGAAGGGAGGAGGCGGACGTGGAAAGCGCCCTCGTATCTCCTTCCCTTTCCGTTCCCCACCTCCCGCGTCGGGCATCCAGGAAGGGGACGCCGGCTGTACTCGTGGAGGGAACAATTCATGGAGGTCAAAATATTATCACCATCATCCATAGGCACGCATTTATGCATCGAAAGGGCGCTTAATATTTCCTCATCCCCTGAATTTATGGGGGTGAAGTCTTGAGCGCAAGAAGAAACGGGACTGTAGAACGTCGGAAAGTGTCGTTTTCACTTTGTGGCGAGGTCTGAAACTTAGCAGTTGGTCGAGTTCAGTAGGAAATTTGAATATGTGCATCTGCTCAAACTTTTTTTTATCTCGTGAAGCAGTTTGAATCCAGCCAGGGCAGTATTGATGCGACCGTCGTTGAGTTGATTGAAAATTTCACATTCGTCCTGATGAGTGGATTTATATAGCCCTCTTTGTTACGAGCGAAGTTTTAAATGCATTTCCCTGATTAGATTTGTGCAACCAGGTTTTCATCGCCTCATCTAGATTTTGCCTCGCCTAACGATATCACTAAGGTTAAACAGTCATTGGATTAGTCACTGTCAGTCATTGGATCACCCGGGTTAAACAGTCATGCGTTCGCATCGGCCCTCCATTCGTATTCTGATCGATTCAGGGGTGGCGGTTTGATTCCCTCGATTTGATTAGCGTGCTCACCACTGAGTTGGGTGGATCTTTCGCCTTCCTTAGAGATTCGTTTATGAATGCCGGCAAAGTCACCACAAGTTTTGCGAAATTCGTCGCAGAGCGTCTCCAATTCGATCGCCGTCCTCTCCCTCTCCTCTAAACTGGAATGAGATTTTTCATCAAACCCATCCGTTTCAGGACATCCCTGAACGAAGTTTAACCGGTCAACTTTTATTGCGGTCTTTCACGCGTGCTTTTTTTCTCCTTTTCTTCTTTTGCTGTTCGCGCCATTTCCGTCCTTCGCTCCTGCTGTTCTTGAATTCTCGGTGATTTATTTAGCCTGAAAATTTCAATGGCCGTTCGCAATCGGAAACAGCGGGTTGTCGATATTTTTCATCTGAATTTCATGCCATATAAATCTAATCGATAGAATCTAAATAATATCAACTGCTCAATTCGTCGAATATATCTAGTCCATTAAGTCGTCATAAACAAATCATACAAAATAGTGGGATCGTCGAAAACATCGATTGACCTGGACTGGTCATATCGACTGAAATCATCGATTAATCGTAATTATCGAATCCTCCTCACAATCGAATCATTGCATAATCGTTATTATAAGGAAAGTATGAAAGAAGTGTTAATCGAAATTCGAGTAATCGGATCATCGGAAAGGTTGGCTTCCTGAAAACTGTCGACTTTCACTTCCCCGTCCCCCTCTCAGCGTGATTCCCCCCACCCCATTCACCCTTTTATTTATTTCAAGAGGTATCTCCCGTAGAGAGTGCGTGTGCGGGCGCAAGAGCGTGCGTCCCTTCCGGTCCATTCCGTGATGCGCCGGACTCCCCTGGAGTCCCCACGTTCTTCTCAAGGAGAGCGTCGGCGGAGTGTAGCGAGGGAGGGAGGGGGATGGGGCTTTGGGCGGAGTTCGTTGACTCTTTCAGACTGCCTCCAGGGAGCGAGCGGGGTGGAGCAGCAGATCGGAAGGGGGGGGGACAAGAGTGAGTGGCGGCGACGGGAGGAGGGAATGGCTTCTTCTCCTCCTCCCTTTTATTCTCCTTCTGGTTCCCCTCCGCCAAGTGAGTGTGTCTGAGGTTGGGCAGTCGGTGAATGTTAAATGGCCTCGGGGAGGTGTGGGTTTGAACCAAGTGTCCAGGGTATTTCCCCCCCCCCCTCCTACTACTCCTCTTCTTTATTGAATAGTCCCTGTGAGTGTGTGTCTGTGTGTGCGCATCGGAAATACATGAACGTATCCAACTTCTTTATTTTCAACCCCGAGTCCCCTCCTCACTCATTGTTTCGTTGTCCAACGCGCCCCGAGAAGTAGGGACGGTTTCATAGGGTTAAGGGGTCGCGTGGTCTCCTAAATCTTTTGCTCAGGGCCAGTGAGACTCTCTGTTGCATTTTACACTTGCATGGAGATTCACGTAAAGTGAAGAGTAATAACTAAATCTAACTAAACACATCTGTTTCTACAAGTATACATACAAAGCACCCCTACTAGCTAGTCAGACCTGAAGAAGGCCAAAAGATTGAATTTTCTGAAATGTATCCTTTTGTGTGTTATCTGTTTTATTTTTGTCTTATATTGTGCTGACCACATGATATATATGTATATATATACATATACATATATATATATACATATATATATATACATACATACATATTAATATATGATGAAGAGGGACCTGATGTAGAGTAGGTTTTCTTAGGAGTCACAAAATATTTATTTGATAGTAATATCCATCCGAAAACCTACCTTAACCGGTAGATTACCTAGATATGATATATATGATATATAAAAACCATAAACACAGTAATCAACCCGAAGGTCGGTTTAGTAGGTGATGGTAGAGCTCACCCATGTACCAAGCCCGACGGCGTGTGAATATTCACACATCAGGCTAGGGGGGCCAGTTCCTTTCCCTGTGCCGGTTATAGTTTCTCAGGAAGATCTGGTACCCGAAAAATCAACTAGCTTGGGTGGAGCTGCAGGTGCCCAAAGTGCCTTGCTCGGAATCGAACCCGGGACCCTCCGGTCAGTAGTCCAACGCTCTACCCACTGGACCATCGCGAAAAAAAAATATATATATATATATATATATATATTTTAATTCTGGTTATCGATTCTGCCAATATAGCTTGGTGCTATAACAATTCCTTTGTTTACACGAGTCGATGGCGTTGTACCTTTCTAAGATTTTTAAGTCTTGCCTGGTGTCTTCGTGAATCAAGTTACTCAACATAATTCCTCCAATGGACCCGCCACATTTACTCTTTTCTCGTAGCAACTGTTAACAAATCTGTCGGATTTTCTCTGAATCTTTTCCAATTCTTTAATTGACGTTTTTACCCATGGACTCCCAAATACTTACTCGTAGAGCGAAATAACATCTCTCTTTTACCTTTATCAATACATTTTCCTTCAAATCGTTTATTGAAACCTAGTTTCTTCAAGGCTGAACCCAGGGATCTAAAGTTCTAAACTACTGGGTTCTACAAAGCACTACTGACCTCAGGTCTAATAGTCATTGCTTTGTTTTTCTTTATGATTCGATCTTTCCGACCTCCTGTTTGATTGCGTCTCAAGTGACTGCCTAGTTTCCTGTCGTAGGTATCTATGATGGTGTTTCCTCGGTGCTTCGGTACTTACAAAAGGGAAGTCATAGATGCATTAAATCCCAAAGCTGAAACCTTCAGTCGAGCATTTCCTGTGAATGAGCCCGGACAGGTGTTGGATAACTTTGCGTTTTCCGCTCCATTAAAATAAAACCCTTCCATCCCTTCTAAGCATTCTGTTCCATCATCATGGACGATTGCCCAAATTGTTAACGTTTTTTTGTTGCGATTGCCCAGATTTCTATACTTTCGCTACATTTTTTCTCTCTCTGTTTCCCTTTCCGCATCATTGCTTTCCCTTCCATTCGTTGACTTGTTGCGAGATACCGACGCCTGTAAATCATTATAAAGCGATTGCAGGAGGTGATTTTGTCCGGTTGTGTTTCCGCGAATACGTATCACGAAGGTAAAATGCTTGTTTTCTAAGTTATCGCTGTCCGTCATTGGTGCCGTGTTCATACCTCCGCGAACGTGGTGTGGGGGAAAAGCGGCCTCGCAATGAGGAACTCAATTGGGAATGGAAATTAAGACACGTGAGCGAAAAGTTATCCATGACACCGAGCACATTGTGTCGAGTCTAACAAATGCGCGCTATAAGCACGGAATAATTCTTAAACAGGGGAGGGAGTTTAATAGGGATGTTTTTGACTCAGTATCTACTGATTTAACGTTCTAATAAGTTTGTTTGAACTAAATTTAAATTTAAGTGGGCGCTACGTTGCGTTGCCGCTGATATTGTAATCAGTATAAATTGTTCTAGACTGTTATACCTCTCTGCCGTGATATAAATACCCCAATGTGCAAAAATAATAAATTTTGCACGATATTATTTTATTCCATACATAATTTTACAATGCCAATATCCTCGATTTTGTGGGGTTTGTAACTGAACCAAACTTGGAATTAAAAATTCACTGTTCGCCATGCGTAAATGAATGATTGTACAACATTATCGTTTATAGACAAGTAATCATATTGAAATGTCTATTGGTATACTAATTATGAAAGAAGAAGTAACCACTGTAATTAAAAAAACAGAATAGCTCCAAAGATGTCTCGGGTGGTAGAATTAACGACGGTGATGATTAAATGATGGATATCTCCAGCAAATCGTGCTGTTCCCTCAATCTTTTAAATTGGCATTAATTAGTGGGTAGGTGCATGAGAAAAAACTCATAAAGACATCATTTGAGCTGAGTAAGGAGGATATAGTCGCTAATAATGGTTACACGTGCCCTTACGTGGCATTGGGATTGGCCATAATTCAACCCTTGAGGTGCAGCTTAATGGTTGTTTTTTCACACTAATTTAAAATGAATGTTTTCCGCGTGGAAACAACCACCAATCCATCTTATTTTGATAGTTTTCTTTCCACACTACTTCCTTATCGACCTTGTTGTCTTTTGGCACCGCAATCCAGTGGGAGGGATACATCCGCATTTAATGAGGTCTCGTAAATAGCCAGTTATGAAAATTGCTCCAATATTGTTACGGCAATAGTCGTTACGTAGACATCTTCAATGTGATAATCAGGCCGAAACCCCATCTCTGGTTTTCATGTATCTTTTAAGTTTTCTGGAAGAAGGACGTGGATAAAGGATTCAGGGTGACATCGCATGGATGAACTACTCAGGGTCGGGAATCCAGAAAAAATTCATCGTCAGTTAAAAGATTTTTTGGGTACTATTCCCAAATGATAGTGTTGATGAAGGTATTACAAAAATGATCATTTTGTGAATTATTAATTTCGAAATATTAAGCCTTCGGTAGCCATGAGTGTTATTACAGAATGATTTTATTACTCAAGTGGTTAGATTAATCCGTAGCAGTGCATGCGCATAAATTAACCACTTCTAATGAATAATAATATATGTTAGATAAAGGGCATTAGAATACGAATTTTCCACTCGCAAAAAATTTTTCCGGGGACGTTAGTCTAAAAAACTGGAAAATTCTAATGTTGCCCATATCCGTCTATCCGGATTTGCAAAAAAAATGTAAAATTCTAATGTTGCCCATATCCGTGTATCCGGATTTGCAAAAAAATGTAAAATGGCAAATATTTTTGTGGATGAATATACTGCGTGTTTCCAGAGAACAGGGATGATTCATGTGAGGCAATTTCTTCCAAAATTCACGTTATATCCCGATATTTTGGGCAAACTGTGCAGGTCATTTCACCCTTACCACTGTCGTTTATTTGTTAAGTAGTGTGCGCCTTGTGCGAGTAGCGAAGACCCTCGCTGACCGCTAATTCCAAGACGTGCATACCTTGTATTTTGTGGTCGATGAGAAAACCTTGCGGCATGGGAATGAAGGCTTTTATCCTGGGACTGCGGAATGATATTTATTGCACAGAATGAAAGCCATTGTAGGGTGCAGAGTTTGTTGCAGAAATTGCAGCGTTTTTTGATGAAAAAGCTGGCATGCAGCCTAACGAAATTCACGCTCGACGAAACTCATACCTAATATTGGTTGTAACATTTCTGTTAGTGAGTGTTCTAGGGATGTGTCATCGATGTCGTAAGAAATTCGCTTCTTAATTGTTTCATCAATGGATGAAATAGAGAGCTTAAATTTCAAAGCTGAGGCAGTTAGTTCATTTGGTTGCTTGAGACTTGGTTTATTCCTTTTTTTAATTGGAACCTGAATTTAATTCTGTTTGAGAAATGCATTTCAGTATTCTTCTCTATTTAAAAGACATATATGAGGTGTTCAAGTAAGCGAGTCATCAGGGAAAGTTCTAACTTTCCCCCATGTTCCTCCCGCTCTAATCAACCTCCCATCTCTCCTCTTGTGTGATTGCAGGTAGTCCGCTGGCAGCCGGCAAGATTTCCTCACCGTGGGCCCCGTCGAGCGCCGGCCCTCCGCCGCCGCCGCCTCCGCCCCCGGCCCCCGCCTCGGCCGGCGCGGACACCAATGGGTCTGGTGGCTCCGACTCCAAGCACCTCGATGTCGGGGAGGTGAGTTTCCCGGGCGCCGCCACCCAGCGCAGCGTCCCCCGCCTACTTGCCCGCGTTCGTGACGGGCGTTGCTCTGATTTATCACGCGTTTCAATTTCGCGATATTCGAACGACGGCGTTAAACGTGGCCCCCGAAATCAAGATAGTTCGGCCCACATAAAACTGCCACTACCCTTTACATCCCATCTTGGTCTCGTCTTAATTACTCTGTCGTTCTCTCTCTTAAAATTGTATTTTTTTCAAATTGATACTTCTCCTCTTCCACAAAGAGCACGTCCCTAAATGTTGTCTGTGCACAAATCTCCTTCCCGTTCGTCACAATCGCTGGAAGTAATTGAATGTTCATGTTCAACTTATTATTTTCAATTTATTGATATAATCGTTATCTTATCGACCAATATTTTTTAACATATGATGGTTGGCCAGTTGACTTGGTGGAAATTCATGTCAGCAAGTAAAAACCTTTTTTAATATGCTATACAATTCAATAAACTGACCTGCTTCTATGCTTACGCACCGTCATCATGAGGTTAAAGTAATATTAACCCCTGAATGGTACAAGTATGAATGAGACGGGTGATTATCTGTCTATGAAATTTGTAGAACTTTTCTTGGTCATCATTTCTTTTCATGATTAAGATAATAATTTCTCGTAATAATTTATGGAAACTTATTTTTAGTACTGCATCGCTTCTCTGAATAATCAATTTGTTAATTCTCCATATTATTCTGGTTATTCCTCAGAAAAATTCTTTTATTGCCGTAATAACAGATCCTAATTTGATGGGAATGTTCTTCAAACCGTGTAATTCGCACTTAATGAATAGAACTGCTCTTTTTTTTAATGTGCGCGAGTCATTATCGGTTTTTCGTATTCTCCGTATTCCAGCATAGATGTTGACCAAGAATGAAAACGTTTTGCTCAAAAATGCATCCCTTTCATCACCCTGAAACAAGATCAGAGATCGTTTCGACACTTGTATGACCGCGGTCCCCGTCATCAAAGCATGCCCGTCCATTCCCACCTCTCTCCTTGTTGTTCCCGAGGTAACGACGGCGTTGTCGTTACAGGACGACAAAGACCTCTCGGCGTCGGACGCCGAGGGTGTGTGGAGTCCAGACATCGAACAGAGCTTCCAGGAGGCGCTGGCCATATATCCACCGTGCGGTCGGCGGAAAATCATTCTCTCGGACGAGGGGAAGATGTACGGTGAGTACCAATTCCACTTCGAACTCCAATGGCGTTGTTTCTTTAATGTATTGTCCACTTACGCCGATGGTAACACGCTAAACTGAAAATAATGGCGGCTTCATTTATGGTATGTCGATAATTCCGCTTTAGCTTCGTGTGGTTCTTACTCACCTTGAACACGTTTGTCGTCTTCCCGGTTTTTCGTTTAAAGTCTTACCGGTCCCGAAAATACGAAAGTTATTAAATATGTAGGGTCCAAAAAAAACAACTTCGCGTCCAGCACCGGTTACACTTTTGTTTTCATTTCCAGGTTTTCCAATCGCTATTCTTCAAAATACTATATTATCATCGGTAATTATTTCGCCAGAAGCAATCAGAAGCCACAATCACCATTCTGTCATTTAAGAAGTCAGTATTTTTCTTGTGTTTCATTCTGAACTGGCAAAAATCTTCAGTTATACTATACTAATACTAAATGGTATTATTAAACTCCAATGAAATTTAAAAAGAATCTGATAATCAAATTCAGTATCTCACGGTAGGGATTGCGGTTAATTCAACCCCAGATATTGCCATATTATCCTGAAATTGGAGGCGTTGTGTCTTAGATGAAGATGCTGAACATTTTTTCGGCGTTGATCTACTACCTTTTGGGTGGTTTCTTTTCCTTCATGAAGGAGATGAGAGTTGTGGGTATAGGAAATGGAATAAAATGTCAAATGTAGGTGGGCGGATCCAGAGGGGACGGCGAGAGGGGCAGATATTGGAAGACGGATGAAGACCGCCCTTTGTCGCAAAGGTCACCCTCCCGTATTTGTTCGCTGGGCATCATCAAGTAGGGCGGGAACATAAGTATCAATACGTTACCTTTCAGTGATTATGGATAATATACGTTGTAGCGTAAATTACGTTGTAGCAACTAGTGTTCAAACGAAAAGCCATAAGTGTAAAAGTGTACTTCATGCATTTCACCAATTACCATCGCCATCATTGTGTGTCTATGCGGGAATAATTGGAATTGACCTTCCATGATAGTAAAACAAATCCAGGAAAGTATAATGTATTCCCTATAGTAAACATAACGTTGACATTATAACTCCAGTATATTAATGAAATATCTTATTATTTGAAATAATTGTCGTTTTGCTTTTTGATTGTCAGTATAATATTTGAAAAGTGTGCATGAGTTCGTTTCTATTGCTTGCAACGTGATATATCAGGTGTCGTTTATTAAAATTTCTGATATCCATGGTTATATGATGACTGTAAATTTTCACGTTTGATTCTTCAGAACTAACCGACCATGATTTCGAGAAACTAGTGTCATTATCAAGATAACACTGGTTGTTTAAGTAATAAAATACAATGAGAAACCTTGCAGAGTTTTACAGGAATTTTCAGGCATTGGTAACCCTAATAACTCCATAAATAGGCTTGTTTGGCATGCACTAGAATCAAGAAATTGGGAAACAGGAATATATGGAGCAAACGCGAACGGTGTGAAATTATATTTTTTGGCGTAAAGCCTGTGAAGATTTAATATAATTCTCATCATACTGCATGCCTGTCAATAGTTTAAAGCAACTATGTAATAGGAAATTCCTGACGTCGGTCACCTCAATGTTTTAGTAGGAAATGCTGATGTCTAATCGTCTAATGACTCCGGGGTTGTGCGAAACTTAAATTTAGCACTGTCACTTGAGGAAGGAATTTACTTCAATTTCGAAGCGCGAATCGGCGGATTTCCGCAAACTTTCCAACTCCGCCATTCTTTCGAGGTTAAAGTGCAGTAAAATCATTCTGATCTCCGCACCGGTTTGGACACCCCCCACCTCCCGCCGGCTGTGTCAGACAGTGCTGATACCAAAGGACACTGAAAAGTCATTGAGCCGCTGACTCTGCATTTGATGGCGGCTTGCTGTTCCACGGATTCCCATCCGTGACACGTGATTCGAGGGTCGTCGACCTTATTGGCACTATTCACGTTGTAACTAAATTGACGATCATTTTTGCATTTTTCCATGGAGGCATATGTCTACTGGTAGTGCATTCCATATACTAGGCGAAGTAATTATTCATTTACCGAAAATACTTGAGATTACTTTGAATCCCGAGTTTCGCTTGTTACTGGCAAAATGGGCTTGCCGTTATATTTTGGTGTGACGGAAGTTCTCGGTGAGCGCCACAGCGTACAAAGTGTAGGCCGTTGGGCGTTTTATACTGATCCGGACGAATGAAAGGAAAATGGCTCTCTGGAAAGAGTAAATAAGGGCCTTTTATGGGTAGGGATATCGGATGGACCAATGTGTCGCCTATTGAACGCGGCCATTTAATTCCATTTCCATAATATGTCCGATGCCGAGTTGGTAAATTAAATTATAATTCACCAATAAGTATATTACTGCTGTATAAAAACTATTGGTCGTAGTGAAAATTCGCAAATGCCTTTAGGCAACCTAAGAAAATTGTTTTACGACCCTTCTGTACTGTCTTTATGTCTCGTATTCTTAACTAATTGAATTAAAATACGCTCGTCGTAGAAAAGTTTATTTTGCTCCATGTTTATGGTTTGCGCTTTGTGAGAGCTCAGGATATACTATACATTCATGGTTTTATTGTCCGTCACCCATTTTGGAACGAACTCTAAAAAAATGACAGTTGAGATTAACATGTCTTTGGTAAATAGGTTTTCTGAAAGTATTCAACGGAATGTTAAATCAGTTTTAATAGCTATCATTTTCGTCCATACTCTTACACCAGACGATTGCTTTATGCTTCCATGTTCTTTGGTTGTCTAACGGTAGCGAAATCTTTCTTTTAGTTCATTGCTTGTCAATTTAACATAATCATACCTTATTTATATAAGTAAATAGGTGAATTAGACCGATTGAAAACTTAATAAGAAATGTTCACGTAGAATTTCGTTCAATAAAACAATCACCAAAGCGGAACTGTTATCGCGCTCTATAGTTGGCGTACAATCGCTACATAAAATCTAAGAAAACCAAAAGTCTGTGTCTATAAAAAATAGATGGCTCTCATGACGATGATAACTTCAGAAAATTACTACTTTATTTCTTGGAATTTCTCTTCAGGAGACAATGGATTGTTGAATTTAAATGTATGGCCATTTGAGACGTTCTAAAACCAAGCTTTGAAATAGGTGAAATACCTCGATTGACTGAGTTAGAATCTGCCTAAACGCATCTAGGGTTACATTCTTAAATGCGTTAAAAGCTATTTGAGCCTTTGCTTGAAATTCATTGTGTATATTTTTCAGTTTTCCGCAATTTGGTAACATATCCTCCATTTAGAAGTGTACGTTACTCTTGTTTTCCGCTATACATTTTGGATCAAAGATAACACAGGCTGTCGGATTTATTTGTTATACTTTTATGATAAGCAGTGAGTCTCGATCATTTTATTTCTGGATTTCAGTTTCGTTGCGAGAACTTTTATAGCTAAAATTCCAGCACACTCAGGACAACTAATATGTGACATAAATGTGGGCGTTCGTACAAGAAGTTTTGAAATGTATCCCTTTTTTTCAGGCAGCCCTAAAAATCAAATCGTCCTGCGGAAAATGCAAAGTAGCGACGCATATTAGGAAAGTGCACGCATTCGTTTTCGTCTTTGCTTAACGCGTAATGGTGAGGCCATGTATCAAGGAAAGTTTCCCCATCACATGGGTCAGTGGATGTTTGAAGTACCTTTTATTCTTACGAGGACTTATATTTATTTTCAGCGAACGTAGATTTATAGCTTTCCCAGACATCGTCCGGAGTTTTCGACTTTTTTATTTGGCCATCAACTTTGGAGTTTCGCAGTTCGTAGAATTCTTTTGTTTTATGAACGTATATGCCGTAATATTTTGTTCAAATGCGGTTCATATTGCTCGGAGGATATTTCGAAAGAATTTTTATGATCTCTAGCTCTCAACACGATATTTATTGAATTTCAGTTCTGCTCCCTAACCATATACTACACTTAATCCCCTAAAAGCAGATGCACTTCGTTCATTCGATGCATGTATGCAACCAGGGGAAATTGGGCATGGAATGCCTTTTAATTAGAAATATGAGCACAATACCTTTGTTCCAGGCACCGAAAGTCACTTGCTCCTTTCTTTTCACTCGGCATAGCGAAAATTGTGGTTTGTAATTTTTTTTGTTATTTTAAATACTGCGTCGTAATTTTTACAAGCTCGGTGTACAAGGTTTTAGTTATATTGGGTCTAGTTTTAAAGTGAGAATTATTTAATAGTTTTACTCTTACATCATTGTCACGTGCTCAAAATGATAATAAGAACCTCTTTAATTGAATACTTGTTTAAGAAAGGAACAGATGATGCATTTAGTTCGTAAAAATTAAAGTTCCCCGTGTTCACACTAATATACGAGACAAGGCAGGGAAATTGTATGGATTTGATACCGAGGTTTAATCATGTTGAAATATGTCACATATTAAAGCTTCACGCTTTATCCTAACGGGCATCACATTACTAGACATATTGTGGAAGGAGAAATTGTCTTGTGCCTGAGAGTGGAACTTGCCAGCTCTCCAAAGTGGACCTAGTTTGAGCTGTAAATGTTTGCGGTATACGTACAACGAAGTTAATGGAGTTCTCAGTTTCTCTCCAATTTTATATTGGATGAGAATTGAGTTCCGTCGACTGTGCCATTGCTTAAGTTCTTGCGGGGATTCCTGCATTGGAAGCGATCACAGTAAGCATCAACCTATGGCAGCACACCCGTGCGCAAACGCGGCGAAAACTTCCCATGAATAATTCAGGGTCACCAATCCCTCCGAATGCATTTAGCGTTTGAGAGCTGAAATGACAGGAATTTCCTCGGCAATTTCAAATTCTCACCATTTCAGTTTAGCCCGCTTCGTGCAGGAGGGGCGTCATGCGTCTGAATGAGATGATAGGTCTCCACCCTCATATGGCCTCGAACACCACTCGACGCTAATTTTCATCACCGGCGACGCCAACGCCCCGGAGGCCCCCGCGGGAAGAAGCTCCCCCCCCCCCCCTCCCCGGTGACGGACCTCCAGGTGTAATGCGACAGTGTCGAATGCATCCACGCATGTGCTTGGCGTAGCTTTCCTTTTTGTTTTTTTAAACTAGTAACTATAATGAGCGCCTCACCCAGCCACCTCACCCCCATATCCACATCCGGACCCGTGCGATGACGAATAGGGCTCCCTCCCCCCACGAGAGATTTATCCTGAGGGATGGGGTTTAGAAAAGAACACCAGTGTCGTCTCCGTAATTGATATTCCTACCTTCGCGCGTTATTTCGTTTGCTTATCTCCGCGGAGAGGGTATCAAGCCTGGAATGCGACGGTTATTGTCATTTTAATCTCCTAAATATTCACTCCGCGAACTGCAGAGGGAGAGTGGGACGGAGGATGCGTATGAGGGAGAGGGGGTGGGTGGCGCGATTCTGTATGCCGCCCCGTGCGCCCTTGCCGTTTTAACCTTTTGCGCCACCCACAGCTCGCTAAAGCCTCCCCTCGGCTCCCGCCCTACCCCTCCCTCATGCGAACCCCCTTCTCCCCCTTCCCCCACCCCTTAGCTATCCACGGGACCACCCCCACCTCGCACACTTCGTCTCTCTCATCGCGCCACCCTAGACTCCTACCCACTTCTCTGTCTTCGTTTTTGCCTGTTCCTTCTCTCTCTCTCTCCCCTTCCTCTCTGCGTTTTCCTCATTTCCTCCTCCTCTCATCTCGTCCACCCCACCCCCTGTCCTTCCGTCTCATGAATCGCTCTTAATTAAATTATTGTCGTATTTTTATCGCGCGTGGGATATTCGCTTGGTCGCTTCGCTCTCGCTTCGGTTCGCCGGTTCCATCCCGACGTGAGTCTCATTCCCACTCCCCCTAATCCCCCCCAATCAACCCTTCCCCTTTCATTCGTCGAATACCATCCTCCCTCGGCAATCCGTCAAGTTTTCTTCTGTGAAGCGTGCGCATAGGGGTCGGTAAAATCCCCTTTCGACCTCCTTTTCGGAAGGCGAGTGTTTCCTTCGTAATCGTTGGCTACCGATTAGGCGCCGCGGCTTTTTTGATGGAGGTGATACGTATGTAGAGAAGTCGGCAAACGCTCAGGGGTGCTTTTTTTGGTTGTTCCCTTAGCCTGCGCGTCGTGGGTGAAAGTTTTTGAAAATTCATCGTGGTTTCTTGCCCAATCTGCGCCTCATCTTGTCACATTATTGAGGAACGTAGCGTGCAAGAATTATGCCATGCATGAAGGATTTATAAGTTGCGCTAATTTTTATCATGATATTTTTTTACGTGACTTTATTTGTTACAAATTGTAATGGAAATAAAGTAAAATGTCGTTGAATGGAGATGGTATTCCGCGATGCTAATATTTTCTCGAATTTTTATCGAAATATTTTATCAAATTTTGTTGAAGATATACCGCGTACTGCATGATGTGTAAAATTTCATTTGGAGCAATGAAAATCATCTTATTACGGCTATTTAATCATGACAAACAAAGTAAGCGAAGATAAGTGGTAAATATTTCTTTTGTCAAGAGCCCCTCCAACGTCGTCCTGTACTTAATTGCATTCAAATCTACAAAACCCCTCCAGTGAGTGTGTTAGGAGTCCATGGACAAACGAGAAGCAAATGGGTCGTAATAGTGTTTTGGGTTTCCCTTAAATTCCGCGTGCTTCATAGCCGTGTAAGGGAGAAAAACTGATTCTTCAACTTATTCGTTCATTGACCCATTCAAAAATTCAGACCGTCGCTTCTTTCTGAAGTTTGTGAGTGCTGTAATAGAATTCTTACGTGGGGCAGATTCCTCAAAATCCCCGAACGAGTAGGTTCGGGGTTATCATCTTTGACCGGCTCTTCATTAATGGCCTGTCCGGCCAGGGTGGCCTGTTCGGCCAGGGTGGCCTGGCCATCAACTCTCAAATAGCTCCCGAAATCGTTAGGGAACTCAAACCTTACCTACACGATGAGGTGGGAGATGAGAGATAGTTGCGGCCGAAACGATGTCGAGTCCCATTAATGATGATGGAATAGTGACGCACAGAAAGTGAAATACAGAAGCGCTACAGAAAATATAATTTATTTGCCAACTTTGTCCACTGCGCTCTAGCAGCTTCAGAATTAATTGTACGTGACACAGGTACACATGTTTCCATAATTTGTCCGGAGGTGATGGCTGGGAGGGACCTTCTTTACCCCGAGCGAGCGTAGCGAAATTAGTTTACGAATAAATTTTATTTTCTCTGGAATACAAAAGTCTGTTTTACTTTCCCATCAAGGTGAGGAACCCTTCAAGGAGGGTTCAACAGTCCTTAACTCAACAGTTTTGCCACTATTGTCTGCTTTGGAGATGTAATATAGGATTGGATTACTTCCTCGGATGTCGTGAGCAGAGTGGCAGGATGAATAACTTGTTAATAAGTTCAATCTAGTCTCGAGTGTTCGAGTCTCCGGGTGCTCCATTCTCAATCGATGCGGTAATTTGTGTTCTTCCTTCGGCTCCCCGATTCCTTGCATCTGCCGGCGTGCCACGGCACCGACTATCACGCCCCCCCGTCTCCCTCCCTCCCTCGTACGCCGCGCCCCTCTCTGTCTCTCCGTATATTTCCCCCTTCGTTTCCCTCGCTCGCGTCTTCAGCCCCGTATCACTCCCTCCGCACGGTTCCCTTTCGCCCTCCCCGCAAACCTTTTAACTCCCCCACCCACATCTCCAATGCCTCATTCCGGGAACGACGCCCCCCCTCCCCCATTCACCCACGGGGAGACGGGGGATTGAGGAGAGAGAGAGGAAGCGTGCGCCTGCCTATCAAAAGTTTAGGTCGCGGTTTGGGATGAGACGAACGAACGGAGTGCGAGGCTGCTGTGCGCCAGGGAGATGCTCCTCCTCCCGGTGCGCTCGTGTATCCAAGTCCGTGTGAGTGTTTGTGCGTGCGTGGATGGGTGGATGTGTGTGTGGGAGTGGGAGTGGAGGCGTAGGGAAATTTGCCGGTGTTGCGAGGGATGGTGCGGGAGGTAGGAAGCCAAAGGGGAGGCCGGGAATATACGCGGTGGTCTCGTCTTTGTGTTCCGCACGTCACCTCCTGGCTCTCTCATTAATTTCCATGGAGACCCGAAGGCGAAGGATTGGGGGGAGGGGTGCTGGAGGGGGAGGTAGGAGGTCGGTTGCCGTTCGTTTGCCTGCTTCAAGAGTCGACCGAGGGAGGTGTGAATTTCGTCTTGTCATCATAATTATTTTTATCTTTTTGATTCGTGGTCCTTTCCATTTTTGTTCAGTTCTGCTGTCCGGCGCGGGATTCGAGATAAAGCGGGTGTTTCACCGGGGCGGCCTTCCCTTCCGGGGGAGCGCCCTCGACCCAATTTGTCCTCATTTCTACTAAGCGGATGTTTTAAGTCTTCTCATGTTGAGTTCTAACGCTTGGGTGCTCTGCTTCGGGGTCATATTCTGTCGCCAAGTGCGGCTGTGACAATGAATTTAGCCTGTTCCGATAGAAGGAGCACTTAAGTGGTAGGTACTAGAATAGCCAAGTCTGCGAGGGGCGAATAATCTTAGCTATTGAGACACCCACGAGCCCAAATCTATTACAATGAGCATACGAAGCAAGCATGAAAGAAGTAGGCCTGGGGTACGGCCTTTCTGTATCCGAGTTATACTTACTCGGCAAAGCCGCCACTGGAGCGTGTGGTAGAGGATGTTGAAACGCCCTATTCTGTTATTCCGCGTCTTTGATTTCTTAGAATCGTTTTTAACCCTCAAGTTAATTATTAAAAATATTTAATTATTGGTGTATTCATTTACGGTGTTAGCAATGGGCAATTGGCCGAAGGTACTGAGATGAGATAGCATTGAAAATGCTGTAATTAACAAAGTTGGCAAGACACTGGAATTGCACGCACACACTTTGTAGATTATTCCAAAAATCATCTTCGGGCAGTAGAATGAGTGTTTTCCACTGCACTATGAGTGGTTCACTCACAGAAGAAAAGTGAATTGTTTTGAATCTTAACATTTCTTTTTGTCCTGCTTGCTGAAAACATTTCTTGGTTTCGTGTCGTGATTCATGTTTTCGCGTTTCGTCGGTTTCCTACTCCAGGATTTGCTTCGTCAATGGAACAGAGCGACTGATTTCATTGTTGAGTCGTGGATTAGGGACTGCGTTATATCCTGTTGATGTTTCTGTGTTTTCATCGGGAAAATTGGAGATAAATTTGACTCTTATGAAGAGATATTCACGGCTATAAAACGTTAACACCTGCTTGGCAGCACTTGTGACAGGTTTTTTAATTGAAATCTAAGGTTGCTAGATGGGTGTAATATTTTGGATATGAGTGGAAAAATGAAGCACGCTTGACACATAATGGGAGAAAGTCAAATGAGATCAGATAGGACGTACATACTCGGAAAATTGATTGGCAATTTGCTGCAAGCTTGCACTACTGGTAAGCCTGGAGATCATTTGTCCTGTTTTTTTCGCTAGCGGATCGCTATGCTTGTCAGTCACTCATTCATGAACGTCTCAAGGAACTAACCTACGTTACAATTGAATGTATTGTTCGACGGTGATTCTTAGAACTAAGTGATAGGGCTATCAATGCGGGCCTTGGGGCGAATTCTGCCCTTCCGTCGTCGACACAATGAGGGAAAACACTGGGGGTAGGTAAACTTTGATGAGGAAATACGAGCTAATAGAAATACGTATACCGTCTCCAAACGATCCCGGAAAACACGAAATTCCATAGAAATGTGCCAACTGTCCCAAGTCAGTGTGAATAACTTTTAAGTTTGGGTCTGTGAATTTTCGTTCGCCAATTTCGGAATTTTTACCCTTAGTTAATGGAAAACTTATTAAAAACTGTTTTCATCTTCGATCGGTAATTCAATTTTAAAGAACTCCTAATCCTCCATTTATTGTTTAAACTTATCTTTACTTAATTATTCATCCAAATCAAATGAACTGCTGGAATGTGCATTTTGTGTAATTGAACGGGGTTTTTGCCATTGGATTTGATTCAGAACGATCGGATTCCGCAGATTGATTGATTTCTTTCGACACACGAAGAGAGAGTGATTATGCTGATCTTCCTTGGCTCATCGAGTCGTGACTGTATACATGTTCGCATAGCCAACTTCTTCGACTCAACCGGTTACAGGAGTGCTTTTTTTTAGAACGAAGCGCCTCTCAATTCTAATGTGCTTCTTCGGCCCTTTGTCTCCGCGCCGTGATTAAAGTGTGCGTTCCATTCCTCCACCCCTAGCCCCAGGGCCGCCCATTTCCTACATTCCCTTTGTGCTGGTCAACCACTTTCTCCATCCGCTTGAGACCATCCTCTCCGCACGCACGCCTCCTTTCTCTCTCTCCCCAACTCTCTCCTCCCTTTCGCTCCCTCTCATCTTCCTCTTTCCGTTTCCGTTGATCCCTCTTCTTGTTCGCCGTCGTCCTGTCTTCCTCCTACTCATCCCTACCATGCTCCTCTTACCCATTCTTCTCTCACTATAATTCCGAGATGGTAAGCAAACTACCGAAATTCCTCGGCGCGTGTGGAAATTTCAAGTCTTCCATGACCAATTTTATCCGTATTGTGTCAACTTTTGTTATAAACATTCTCAGTCCATTTTAGTGTGGACACGTGAAAAATGTTTAGCATAGGGACAAAACTTACTCGTGATGAATTAATGTACTGATCAAAATTTTGATTATTTGGAGTTAAAAATTTTCAACTTGGATTCCACGCATGATGCATCAGATATTTCTTCATGCAACTTGTTTCAGTGTGATGGAGACTTCTTACTCTATTCCTACTCCTCATGAGTTTGCGGATGACAGCTAGAGACTCGCCGGCATGTACTTTCACTTGAATACTAAGTTAACTCGTTTGGAATATGCGCTCATATACGCCTGGCTAGCAAGAAATACCTTTTGTGTTCCCAGTAAGAGCAATTAGTGTTCGTCCTGGTAGGAGGCTTCAGAGGCCGTCATCATCGAGGCGTACGGGGGATTTGTCTTTATAGTACAGGTAAGGGAGGAATTTTGGGTTGAGGGGGAAGGTGAAGAGAGAAACTCGGCTCTAAGGTATTAACCCGCTCTTTATGAGAGGCACCAAAGAGACGACGGGTTAACGTCACATCCAACTGACTTAGTGCACTGAACTGGAACGGCACTAAAAATCCGACACCTCCAAGAATCGGTAATGAGACTTCGGTTATTGCGTGTTACCGCGCTATTGCGATCCCGTTCCACTGCCATATAATTATTCAGTTAGTGTTCCCTTTCAGAAAAATCATATTCACGTATTTTCCCCTACACTGTTGTAAGCCATTTGACTATTGAGAGAATTCCCTCTTTCTTCATCATCAGTTCACTATAATAGGCACAATGGTTTCCCAGTCTCTTTAGAATAACGTCAACTCTTTACTACGATTGATCTAATAATATAAATCGTGATTAATTGTGATGTAAACACTAGCAAAGAAAATTTTCTTGAGGAAATTAATTTAGTTTTTGCCTATTATTTCTTTTTTCTTCCTATTATTTGTAATCTGTATTTGAAAGGATGGATAAAATAATGGCATGGTCTGAAGTAAGATAAAAAATGGATTGATCAGATATATTTTACTTTACTTTCACTTTCTCGTGATGACTTCAATGGCAAATGGCGCGTTTCATATTTCATTTGGTGGAGAATCCCTTTCACTCAACTTGATACTAATGCTCCCCTCGTCAAATACCCAAGTGTATTATGAAGGGTCCCTGGCGTGCAATAAATATTCTTAATGTCCCCCTCTCATGACTTCTTAGTCCTACTTTACTTTTCCTTTCTCCTCCCCTTCCGCGGCTCTGTTTCCCCCCTCCCTCCGCCCTGAGCCCCCTCCTCCCCGCAGCGCCATCCCTTGAAGACCCAAGCGAGGTATACTCGAAGCACCTCGCCGCTCCCCTGCGCCGCACCCCTGCGCCGCACCCCCTCCCTTTGGTCGCGTCCTCCGGGGGAGCGGGTAAACGGCGGGGGACCGGCACTCCCTTTCACTCCCCTGTTGTGGTCAGCTAGACGGAGTATCCCTTTGCTCCTCGTGATCTCCTTTGAGGGCGCGGGAAATGGCCGTCGGAGAGGGCTTGGAGTGCAGGGTTTGCGCGGGTCGAGGGGAGCGCGGGGCTACGGGGGAAAGAGACGTGAAGGAGGGGTTCTCGCCTCGGAAGCCGGAGCGACATAGCTAGTTGAGCGTGTCACAGAATGTATCGGGAGGGGGACGGTCAGCATGTTGATCACGGTCCAGGCGGGCTCCTCAGAACGGGTGGGATTTTGTTTTGTCCCTTGCTTACTTTCTGGTCCACATTCGGAATTTTCCGGATGTCCAGACTCGATCGGAGTATTCCGGTGTAATTTCTCTATGAACGAATACTATCTTCTCGGGACCGAGACCTAGTAGTTCAAGAATATTTTCTCTTTAATGCAAAAGTCCCGATGTTATAGCGCCTTAGCTGAATAAAATATGAGTATTATATTGGCTAGTTAAGTGCTAACCAACCGTTAAAGTGCTCATAAGCATAAAGAAGGGGGTGATACAGATGGCATGTTAATCACAGGATGATCTCTGCGTGATTTTTTAATTTACTCTTGTCCATAGGTAACCTCTATGGTAACGACGGTGGGATTACATAGGATATTATAAAACCGAGACTAAAAGGGACGAAAGATTCTCTCGTCGGTTGGTATTCTGATTTCACTTAAAATACCATTTCAGGTGTTATGTATGCCACCACATTATCCATATACAACACCAATTATCGAGTTAATTGGAACGAGAAATACTTCTTTGAATGGGTTCCAAGTGACTCCTCTAATATTAAATTCAGTGCTCTTTCGTAACCTAAAAATGTTTTCCTTTCATTTACTTAGATCGTTGATTCTGTGGTGATGACAAATATAGTGCAACTCTTCTTTTAAACGAGTATAATGATGATTAATAGTTAATTGATACTTTCTGGCTGGTCAAAATTGTCATTAAACCCATTTGTACTTGAATATGTGGGTTTTTTTCATTTCTTGTGCTACAAAAATATATTAAAATTCCATTATGCCGACCTTGTGTGTATAGCAGTACAGGTTCAGTTCTTCAAGGCTTTATATGTACAGTGGCAAGCGTTTGGACTATTTAGAAATCAGAGCTAATTCCCAGAACAGTTGAATGTTTGAATCCTGATTAAGAAGTCACAGCTGCCACATTGCCATGCCCAAAAACCATAAACACAGTAATCAACCCGAAAGTCGGTTTAGTAGGTGATGGTAGAGCTCACCCATGTACCAAGCCCGACGGCGTGTGAATATTCACACATCAGGGTAGGGGGGCCAGTTCCTTTCCCTGTGCCGGTTATGGTTTCCCAGGAAGATCTGGTACCCGAAAAATCAACTAGCTTGGCCATGCCCAAAGTTAAACCTAAAATATTCTCCTTCGTGAAATATTGAAATCTCGCGTAGGCTTCATTTGATTTGATAAAAAGTATAAGGATTATATTAGCTGTACTAGAGGGAGAAATATATTTGCTGTACGAATGTGTGAAAACTTTATCTTGGGTTTAAGATAGGTTTTTAAATGGACATATCGACTAACCATCGCTACATTTCTAAGTGTCGCCCAAAACTTCCATTTACATGTAAACACTTTTGTGTGTTTTTAAATTCTTTTGTTTATTACCTATTTTGAAATCAAACCACATGGCGGAGGATTTCTTGTCATTTAGTTTCCACAAATAGACCGGATTTTGCCTATGGAGGACGGCATAAAGCTCGCATAAGACTTGAGAGCCTTGGCATAGATAGTATAGTTGTCGTTCGTTCGCCGGTGTACAATCTCTGCCTGGTCTTTCGCTGCGTGGTCTTTCGCTCTGTGGTGCGCCTGCTTCTCTCGTCCACTTGATGGCATCCCAGCGGCGCGCAGCTCGAGACCGCCAATGCGGCATTATTTTCATCACGCGACCCGCGTCCGATCCGGAGGTTGTCGACCATTTTGTGCCACGCCATTCTATTTATGTGGCGTGCTGGGAAGCTTCCGCCTACGTACGTTTGTTTACGGTGAAAAAAATGCTTATCAGATTGGCGGAGAGAGGGTTTGCATGCAGACTGTACGCCTCTTGCCTTTCAACAGAAATTCCAAATTATTTTAATCATTCTAGACTTCTTCATGATGAACTGAATTGATCAGACTTCGGCGATATTGTGGAAATGTTATAGATTCTATTTTGTGGCTTTTATACATCTGAAAGTCTGAGTCCCATCGACTCCCGTGTTCCGTCTTGCCTTTCTTATAATCGATGTAGTGGTTCAGTATTACAAATAAATACTCAAAAATGTTCTCCTAAAATGCATGATAATGTTTTTACAAGAATTTTATGTAAGCCCATAATATATTTTATTGGTAATATGGCGCGAAATACCTCGTAGGAATTGTAATCGTAATCCATATAGTTTCCTTATTGTTTCTTGATTTCTTACCGAGTGGATGTATTGTATTTGCATACATTTTCCCATAGTACTTATTATTAAAAGCGTTCTTATAGCAAATTTTCTGATTGTAAAATTCTCAAAGTTTTAGTATAATAGAAGAAAATACCTTAATGCACGACTCTTCAAGTGCTTCACTCTTCAGTGGCCTTCACGAGGTTTTGTATAATTTTTTACTGGTATTCTCCTGTTTAAGGTAGGCTTTGGATGGACACAGCCAATACAACGGTACAGTCACTTTCCTTTCCTGACATAACACAACCAGAAGTCGGGCGCTATAGTACGGGCACTTTTCGGTCCCGCATACTTGCTTCCTCCCTTCATTCCAACCAGCATCCCTATCCTATTTCTTCCCCTTCCTTCCTCGCTTGGCTAAAATTCTCCACTCTTATCACAATCTTCATTATCCCATCGCCAATAAAAATGCTAAGCGTCCACCTCTCATTCCTCCTTTGGATTTCTCCCAACAACCATCTCACCTCTCCTTTAACCATGCCCAGTACATCCTCGTTCGTTTTGCTTTCCGTCCGTTTCACCATTTCCGTTCTTTTCAAAACACACGCTTCGAGTGTCTCCAATATTTGCCCATCATCTTGCTTGTATGACAATGTTTCTTCACCGTCTGAGACACGCTGTCATGCGCCGTGCACAGGATGGACACCAATTGTAACATAATAGTCTACGAATCTCTGACACTGCGTTTAAATACTTAATACAAATTTTCATGTGCCACCTCTTGTTGGGTTACAATGACTTGACTGGGGTTGGATATGTTTAATTTTATTCAAGGTTTTGTCTGCTGCCTCTATTATATGCGAGAATTGAAGAACTCATTGGAAAAATGAAATTCTTCTTTCTCCTGCCGGTGTGGGAGTACTTGTTGATTTATTTAATAAAAAATTAATGTTTCTTGAGTGCAAATTCAATGGCGATAGCAGTATTTAAAAAATAAAAGTATCAAAACACACTGTTGACTGACTTTGACTGACACACATTAAAATGCTTGCTTATGCTTGTCTTACTTTTCAAGCGACACCGAACGTAGCTATATTAAACCATTGCATATAATGGCTAAACAAAGACGGTGACTTAATTACATTATCTGAAACCAATTCATTTTCGTTTAAATTTATCGTCACAACCAACTGAGAACATTGTGTCGTAGCCTACTATACAATCTCAATGGTGAAAATGGAAACCGACATAAACTGCAATTAGTTAATAAAGTAGACGTACGTAATATGTAACACGTGCGTGTCTGAACACAGCAATTGTAATGCATCAGAATTTCTTAGGAGGCGAGATTAAGATTTGACTTGCATAGGCCCGACGCTGGAATATTAAAATTCTGAAGATCATTAAAAACGTAGGGGGCGCCTGCGGAAAGAGACTCATTTTTAGAGGAAATCGCTCCTCGTGTGTTTCCACCGTCATATTCGTGCTCTTATTTGCGCCAAACTTTATTAGAATACCTTCATTCAAATTCTTACACATTTAGTATTTTTCCGTGTCGAAAGCATGCTTTGGTGCGTATGCCGCTCAGCGTTGCGTGAATTCTTACACGAGGATGTTAATTTTCAATATTTCGCTTATTTTCCTGTCCTCGGAGCCTCATCTCCCATTTCCTAATTTTCCGTTTTGTTTCATCTTCAGCTTCTCTTCCTCCCCATCACCCTCGTGCTCGCATTCCTCCCCCACCAACCCCCTGCCCCCTCTCCGCTCCCGCACGCATTCGGATAAACTCCCTCCCTCCCCGTCCCCCCCACTCTCGCCCTGCTGTGGAGGTGTTTTATTCGGGAAGTGACCGGAACGGAATGCAATCCTCGTGCTCCTCGGATTGCCCCCTTCCCCCTAACCCGCTCCCCCATTTCTCCCAAAGAGCGTCTCGTGCCCTCCGACCCCTGTGTCGCTCCCCCGACCCTCTGCACAGCCACGCTTACGTGTTTTTCGAGTGTGTTTCCGTCGAGTGTGTGCGTGAGCGTGTTTTCCAATGGACCCCCTAATCCCCCGTCGTTCCGAAGGAGTGAGGGATGTGCGTGGGAGGGGGAGGTAAGGGGAGGAGGGCGGTTGGATGTTCCCACCCCTTGTTGCTGTGCCCTAGAATCGAAGATACGGCGAGTGCAAGGAGTGTTGCGGGTCGTGGGGGCGGGGGCGAGTGGTCTCGTAGTTCGGAAGTCCGTAGTCTGGAGGTGGGGGGGCCGTGAGTGGTGTGGGGGGGTTGGTTGGCCCTTGGATTTCCTTGCGGAGAGGGGGGGCACCTCAAGGGCGTGCGTGTGTGTGTGTTTGTGCCTTCGCTCGCGGGCGGTCTTCTTCGCGTAAAAGGGGGATGTGGGTCCCGGGGCCGAGTGTTGGATGGGATAAAGAACTCGCCGCCGAAGACACACGTATTCGCTTGTACGTATGATATGTATCTCTATCTACGCCGTCGTATTTATTAATAGTTTGCGGTGTACCTCTTGGTGCGCGGTCTGGGCTTCGGACGGTACGAAAGGATATATTTCAGTGTGTGCATACATTCACCGCCGCCTGCCTCGGGGGGACTTCCCCTCCCCCGCCCCCGCTCACGTTCCCTTTCCCACTCCGGGTTTTCTTTCTCTCGGCGTGTCCGTGTGCTCGCTGCCGGGTCTCGCCGTGGGAATCCAGGCCTCTCCCCGTTCCCTCCTCTCTCTCCTGGGTGTCTCTGCGGCGTTTCCGAGGAGGGAGATACCCACCCTCAGCCGTCTGGTTTTGCGGGCATATACTTGGGATTCAGATTAGATTTTGGCGTTGGGGGTGGGGGTGGAGGGAGAGATTACAGCCTCTGGATTTGAGGATTCCCTTGGAAGAGGCCGATAGGAAACCATGCAGGCTTTGGTACAATTCTCCGCTGCAGTGAGTGGAGAATTTCGATCAAAGCAAACTTTGCACTGCGTCAATTTTGTGTTATTTTCCTCACCCCTTCCCATCCCCATTCTAAATACGTTGAATTGGTGGAATTTTTACTTTTTACGGGAATGCGAAAAATTATTCAATTCCTCGCGTTTTACGAATAGTATTACGTAGATATTTAAATAATAATCTTGATTTTTACAACAGTGGAATTATCTGTACATATCGCCATTTACTACTGTTGTAGATTTATTTAATTATTAAAAATGCGTCATATGTAACAATCGTGTAAAATAGTTGCATGAACTAAATCAGAGCTAGCATTTCAAATGGCAATTTTTATCACGTATTCGTGGGAGGGAGCGATGCAAGAAAATAATTCTTTTCGTCCTCCTGGATGGCGATCTCGATTTTTGTTAGGCAATGTTAAAATTTCATAGAATTCATTTTTTCATTACCATTAACGCTATTTTGAGCTCCATTGTGCCTAAAAAGGTTGTCGAAAGCAATCAAATGTACTGATTTAAGTTTTAAAATTTAACCGTATGGTCACTCATGCTGACGATTTAATCATTGTCTCGACCGATGTTTGGGCTAATTACTAGACCTGTAGATATTAGTTGGACGAGTAAAAGTGTCATTAAATTCATTAGTTTTCAGTCCCTCGCTGGCGCATTAAGTCTTCGCCGATGTAGGATCAGGTCAGGAGTTTTAGGAGTGGATGGACGGCGACTATGCGAACCTGAGTGCGTTCGGAAGGGTGGGGGGGCGGTGAAAATTCCTGGGCTTCGGCTTTGTTCGGCAGACAAGTTGCAGGGCCGACTTCCAGAATCCGCAGTGCGTTACCGGTGCTGTCGAGGCGCCGTTTCCTTGTCTCGTCGAGGTCGGAGATGAGTAGCGACGAGGACCGGGGCCTGCCAACTCCTCCCAACCGAATTGGTTGGTTGTGGGGCATAACATCAAGGATACCCACATAGGCGGGATCCCCTCCCCCACCTCGATGGTCGGATCATCCCTCAACGCTCCGCGGAGCTCTCTTGTCGGCAGGGCGTCGTTGCCTTCGCGACGGTTAATAAACCCCCAATTCATCCCTCCCTCCTCTTTTTTTCTATTCTCCCGTTGCCATGGGGGGTGTCAATCCTTTCGCGATCCTCACTCTTGATCTCACTCTCTCATCCCTTAACCCTACAGCGGACCCCCCGCAAATGAAGTAAACGACAGCCACCCGCGGATGTGATGGAGTGATGGGAGCGGCGACAGCACCCTCGGCTTGATGGGGAGGGAGGGAAAATAAACGGGTTTGGGGGAGAATTCGAGAGACGCCAAAAGATGTTTATTCCGCAATTGGGAGCGAGCAAGTCGTCTTGCCTTAAGGGTGAGCTTTTCGGGGATGGGAGGGAATGGGGCGAGGGGAGGGAATGAGAGAATAGGGGAAGGAAAGAACGCGTTTTATAATAATGCGGGAAGTTATGTAAAGGTGAGCGACGAGAGAGAGAGAGAGAGAGAGAGAGAGGAATGGGAATTTGGGATGAAATGCGAGGAATTCGCGCAAACCGGAGGAAATGATGGCAGAATGGAGAAGGAAACGTAGTCGGAAGAATGAGTGAGAGAGAGGGAGTGAGTGCGTGCGTGTGGGGAGGAGTCGGGCGAGAAGAAACCTTTGAATAATATCTATTCCCCTTCCCACTCCACTCCCCCACCCACCCACGCGTCCCACTTCCCTTTTTTCCTAACCCTTGGAGAGGGGACGCTCGCTCTCCAGGGGTGGCGTGCGTTTTTGTGTGCCGAGGGGGTGAGAAAGATTGATCGCATTGTGCGTATATGTGTATATATATATGTATATATGTATACATATTTATATATTTGTTTATAGTATATATTTTCTTCGCACATGGTGTACATTGTATGCGTACGTACATTTATTTATACCCTCTTGCACATAAAAGAGGCGTACGTGGGGGGGAGAAGAAGAAGGCAGGGGTTGGCGGAGTGAGGCTGGTGGCGGGGGCAACCATTGAATTTTCTTCCACCCGGGCCTTCCTTCAGGAGGAGAAAGAGCGTTTTCGGGGCGGGAGGGGGGTGGCGAGGGACGGGGGGTGAATTGGGGAGAGGGGGAGGCTATAGGAGGAGGAGAGAGAAGGCTAAGCCCGGGGGGAGGGACAGGCACTGGATTGATAGTGGCAAAGGAGAAGCCTCCTCCCTCTCCCTCCGGAGGCGTAGCAAGGGGGGCGAGGCGAAGGAGGCCTTTGGGGGAGCGGGGGCGACGTTACGGGGGGAGGAATGGGGGCGCCGTCGGTGGGAGGCAGTGGGGTGGGCGCCCCCGAAGAGAAATTCCTTTTCCCTCCCCCAACATCCCAACTTCCCCCCGTTTCCAAGCCCACCCCTCCCCCCATGCTCCGTCCCTTCTCCCCGTGTGATTATCCGCCTCGGTGTTCGTGTGCGTGGCCGAACCCCGAGCTGTGTGTGTTCGTGTGTGTGTGGCTGCATGTGGGGTGGGAGCAGCCGGCCGGACACGGTCAATATCTGGACACCCTCCCTCTCCCCCTCCCTCCTGCCCCCTCAACCTCCTTGGCTCCTCCTCCTTACCTTTCCTCCTCCCCCCACACCTCTCCTCCTCTCCTATCTTGTCCCCCACCCCATCCACTCGCCTTCGCTCTCTTTTTCTCCCCTTCCAAGTCTCATCTTCCACTCCCCTCCCTTCACTTTCCCCTTCCCCACACCCCCCGCGCAGTTCCTCTTGTCTTGTGTCTTAGACGCTCTCTCGCCTCCCCTCTTCCATCTCCCTGGTTTTTTCATTTCTTCGCAGGCGCCGAGATCAATTTTTTCCCCTGAAGCTTGTTGCGTTTGTCGCGGTCACGGTGATGTCGTCCGCCGTGAATCTCCTATCGTTGCTCCTATCATCTTTCTTTTTCTTAAGTTCGATGGATTCGGGCCATTTAAAAATTTTCCGGTGGGTTGGAAGTGTTCTCTGTTGCGCGTTCGTCGCCTTAAGTAGCTATTGACCTCGTATTGGCCAAAATCATGTTTGTGACAGAAAGATCGTTTCTCCGGAGATACATCTGAATTGGATTTGCGAACTGATGGATATTTTTATTAGTAAGGCATTTCGTTTCCCCGAGACTTTGCCATGATTTAGCTTCTTGCAATAGTCACGCTTAGGAGAGACCCGTCTGTGAATTGAACTTGTGGTGGAAGTTAAACAAAAATATAGCAGTCGGTCAAAATAACTGTATTTAATCTTGGGTGGACACCTGCTAAATGTACGATGATGGTAATTGTCTTATCTCACCGTCTTTCTTCAAGGTGATATTGAAGAACGTTTTAAGGAACCGGAAAGCCATGTATGAAAAGGGATTAGTATCACTTGATTACTCTTCCCCGCTGTTTATGGCTCCCTTTTCATTTCCTTCCTCCCCCTCGCTCTCTCCTTCCCCCCATGTCTTCCTCCTCCACCCTTCCCCACGTGCCTTCTTCTCCTCTCTCCCTCTCCCTTCACCCCGCCACCACTCATCGCCTTCAAGCGATATTCGCACCAACTCCCCCCGGTGCCGTCGTGCGCCAGACTGGCGGCTGGATTTATGTTGCTCCGTCCCAAGAAGTTCTTGGTTCCTTCGCTTGTCGGCGCTGTCACTCTGGCCACGCCAGAACACCTCGCGGTCGACTTTGCGAATTGACTTCCGAGGGTTCTAGGATTAGTCCTTTGTAGTACGCCATGTGCGATTTCACGCTTCCTTTAATTATTTAACTTCGTCGTCGTCCCATTTTCGTTGCTCCCATTTCTTTTCGCTTCTCTCCGCTCCCAGCTCAGCTCCTATCATCGGGTATTTTCCGGCTGAAGACATTTCGTCCACTCTTGTGATCATCCCCTCCTCCCCTTCTAACCTCTGCCTTCTTCTTACATAGCAAGAGTGCTCGCCATTTATTTTGTTGCAGGTGCCCATCAACGGTATATTCACTAGTCTCGCACACCAGTAGTTTAGTTTACTGCTGGTCACCACTTTTCAGAGCTAATATGCAATGCTGTTTCTTATCTATATTTACTTGATACCCCGCAAGCCGCCGCAAGGAAGTACGGCGGAGTTGTATACAATCCACAAGCAAAACATTGTATGCATTCATGCAAAAACTCTTACAACCCAAACACATGCAAACACTTAAACTACCAACTAACATACACCTTCACCTAAAATCAACAAACAAACTTTTTTCAATTTCTCTTCATTCCCCCCTCTCCCATCTCACTGTGTTTTGTCCGCGTATTTGCTGCATGATCTTCCTCTGCGACCCTCCCATGTGCTCCCGACATTTATTTTCTCTGAAGATACGCCCGACCACCTTGTCCTCCTCTTTCGTGGCCACTATATGGCCATTACCCTTCTCTTCTGCGTACGTTCTCATTTCTCAATATTAGATTCAATTCGCTCTTAAGATTTCGCACCCAACACCTTGTTTCCGTCTCTAGTTCTTAAAGCTCCATTTCCATGACTCCATTGCATCAATCTTTTTTTTAAATTTCTTTTTGGCTTAAATGTTTTCCCCTTACAACCCAGAGGTCGCCAGTTAGATTCCCACCTGGGGCAAGGGTGTTTGTAAAAGCCTTCAATGCTATCATTGCTTATGGTTTAGATAAAATAAGGGACTATCAAGTCTCAATCTCGTCCCAATAAAGACTTAAAACGAATAAAAGAAAATGCTTCCTGAGGTATCGTCATGTCATTCATGTATTAGCTGTTATTTTAATCCTATCCACAGGTCGACTTATTAACGGGAATTAAATGTTGATTCTATCGCTAAAATCCATTACACGAAACTGATAAGTTACTTAAGCGTATGCCCTGTAGTCTTATTGTTATCGATCGTAATATCTAAGCGGTCGCCATGTCATGAGGGGGAAATAATATTAAATTTTAATGCTTAATAAGTTTAAGAAAAGTATAAGTTGAGATTATAATAGGAGAGGACCGGAAAGAGAGGGCGAAGAAAGGATTATGTTAGAGATGCATGCAGGGGCGTGCTCTCTTTAACACATAAGGTACGTTATATCAATAGAAACAAAATTAGTGATCAGTTGAGAAAAATATCTAGAATAACGATAGTGAAATGATGAAAAAGGCACCGGTGGCAAGAAACTGTGATACAATATGTTTTGTCGAGAACAAAATGTTTTGAATGTCCCCTACTGCTGATTCTAAGATTGACAGTCTGTAGGTAGTACGACAAAAAATTGCTAGCCCGTGCATGCGTGTGAACGGCTGCCGTGATTGGTGCATCCAACTATTCGGCGCCCTCATTGGGCGAGGTTGAATGGTTCCCTCATTTGTCCCGGTTTCAATCCTCTACTGAGGAATCGCGAACGTATCTACGTGTTTACGTTGACGTTCGCGTTGGCAGCGATCGGTATTCATGGTCATCTGCGCATTGTTTCCGTTCGTTGTGTTCCCGTGCGATCAATGAGGCGTTGCTCCACTTTCAAAAGAGTGAGCTTGAAGCCTTACCGCTGTGTCCCCGAGCGCTTGACACGCAAGCCCCACGAAGGCTCCTTCCTTCGCTTAACTCCCTCCCGTCCAATACTGGTGGGATTTCCC
>CM073775.1:93894868-93928691 GCA_037158775.1 Hetaerina titia | reverse complement strand
GCTTTTATGGGGAGTCGTCCGTTAGGATCCATCCTCGGAGTAGGTTTACGTCTTGTGCTCGTGTTCTACGGAAACTTGTCGCATGAAGTCGTCTGGCGGCAGTCTAAAGTTTACTGCGAAAAATCCCTGCTGTATGGATCGCGTAGCTTTGTTCTGTTTCGGTTGAGCGGACAAGGTTTCGATAGTGGTGGAGATTTTGTGTGTGAGCACTTGATTCGTTCAAAATTCTAAGTTTTATCCCCCGTTATATTTAAGGAAACCCTCGCGTGTTTGCCATTTTGCGGTTGTAAAATAAACGCTCTTGGCTCGTTCTTCCATGCGTAAAATAAGGATCTATTTTCAGTAATTCAGGCATTTATACCAATCATTATTGAGTGGTTTCTTTCTTTAAGCATATAGTTTCTGGTGATGTGATTACCTAAAGGGTAGGAGTTTCGTATCGTGACTTAAGCCTAAATCCAGGTGTTGCCTCTGACCTCCTCCTTTACCCAGGCTCTCTCATTACTTTGGTACCAGAGCTGTCAAGGAAATCATTTGCGGTTCTAGGAAGGGAACACGTCCCCTGCCTCAATCGTGAGAATTTCGTACTCCTTAGGGCTTGTTTCACCTAACTTGTCAGACGGACCTTCTGGTTATTTACACATTGTTTAGTTCAATTTCAATTACATCTTGTTGTATACTCAAACTAAGGGGAGCCAAATTTTGCTACCGAGAGAGTGGGGAAACGGATGTCACTTTTTCAATGGATGATTTCATGGAACAGTCTTTCCACCACTTTGCCTTCAGAGTTCCCTTTGAAACCTTGATGTAAGCGACGTGTTGAACTTGTGCCCTTTGGTCCGGTAATATTTTAAGTCCATTCCGAAAGAGTCTCACCCACTTGCATAGGCATAGGCGACTTTTTGTTTAATCATTTGATTATTTCGCCTCCCTTTCGGAATCGCACTTTTATCCACTGACACGCCTTTGAAAATTGAGTCAGTAACGGTTGGATACCAGCTACAGAAAAATTTCACCACTTTTTGTCCAGTTTCAAATCAGTCCTTCCTTCGTCGAGGGGTGTAATTTACGAGAGCAACTTTTCTAATCCCATTGATTTTATCGCCCGTGAGCCTGGAGATTTTATGCACGAAAAGGATTTTGGAGTCTCCTCGAGAGATCTTGTTGTTCTTCTTCGCGGCCCCCATTTCCCTTTTTTTTGTCGAAGGCGTGGTGGTTGCACATCCTCCCCCTCGTGCCCTTGTAGCGGTTTTACAGGATTTGAGACGAGCCCCTTTCCTTTGAGTCTCTTCCTGCACCCCCTTGCCCTCCCCACAACCCCACTAGATCTCGTCCCCCGCTCGCATCCTGGCTTAACGGATAGCGGAAACAGAAGAACAAGCGCGCCCTCCACACTACCCCTCCCCTCACTCCCCCACACCCAGCCTAGTCTGTCGCCGCATCCATCCAATTCCTCCCTCGTCCCTTCCCATCCTCTTCCTCCCCCCATTTTCATTTCTTTAACGCCTTCCGACCTTCTCTCGGGAGGTCCTCCCAAGTCTTCCTTCCTCCCTCGTCTCCACTCCGCCTCCTTTATCCCCTCATCTCGCCCTTCCGTCCTTCTCAAGATCCTCCTCGCGCAAGAAACCGACCCTGGACCGTCGCTTGCTCCTCCTCCTCCTCGTCTATTTTTTCGGAACGAATCTTTCGTTGTTTTTTTCTCAGCGTAGCCGAGAAAATGATTGTCATTAAGCCTCCCATTCTCCCCCCCCCCCCTCTCTCTCTCTCTGACTAACTCTCCTGATTTTTTGCCACACTTGTGTTATTTTCGTGCTGTCTTGTGCTTCCAGTAGCGGAGATTATTTGCGACTGAGCTCGACTTTCGGCTGAGGGATAAGGGGTACCTACGCGTCTGCGAGCGTCCTGAAGTACTTTTAATGGCATTTCTATTTTTCGTGGACGTGGTCCCAAATGAATCAACTGATTTACAGTGTTCAATTTACCTCAAAAATCCCGACCATTTATTCTAGTTCTTGCATGTGTATATTCTTGTGCAAACATTTTTTGTTGTTGTAGTTCTAAGTTAGTTTTTTGTTGTGAAGAGAACTTTCGAAGCTTTTGGTGGATTCGTGCGGAAGATGGAAGGACTTAAGCTTCGGATTTGCTCCAGGAAGGTCGTCGTGACTTAATTTAGTACGCAGACGCATTTGTGCTCTTCCGTTCTTAGATGATGTAATTAAAACTGTTATTTTTATTAGCATTTGTAAATTCAGTACGGGCCTTGGTATGCATCGTCCGGCTAATGCAAGCTTGCAATTTTTTTGGCTTGCAATCTTGCTCGCAGTCTTAAAACGTGACAGACGACACAAAATATTTCCGAGCTACATTATTGTGGCTATTTTTGTCTATCTTTTTTTAAATATAATTCTAATTGTTAATTCCGTCGCCAATCAGAGAATGCACTTCTCGTGCAACTGTCCGCCCAGCAAGTAGGATAGTATTCCCTACAAAGGTTTACTCCATTCGTTGTACCCTAACAGTTTCTAGTTATATTAGAGCATTTCCTTTGCACAAGTCTTTGAAGAAACGGACCACATGAACTGCCACTCAAATATAGGTTTACCTCCCTCACTTTATTCATTTTAATGTGTCTTTTATCGCTCTTCCTGCGGAAGAGATTCCCATTATTAATTTTTTCCAGATCAATTAATAAAAATCTCAAGAATTTCCCAGATGTCCCCATGGATTTAATTACCCCAGCGGATCCACCTGTTATATCCCATGCTCCGCTACACTTATATATTTTCTTTTGCTATTTAATCTTAAATGTCTCTCCAGTTTTATCCTTTGCCGGAGTCGTCCTCAATTTCCCCCACCTCCCACTCCGCTCCGGATGAGTGCTCCAGCATCCTCGAAAGACTCATTTCGTGAGGTTCTATTACTTCCGCCGCGATGACTGGAAGTTAATTTACCATTCTTAGATTATTTCCATTCGAGACTCATCGAGAGAGGGGGGATGGGATTGGGGGCAGATGAGCCACGGTAATTGCGGGAGAAAAAATGTGGAAGATGAATTTCATCCCAGCCGGCCAATGGTACGAATATAATTGATTTTTTCCTACATATTCTCCGGAAATATTGAGATAATAATGTCAGATCTTTCCGTCAGGTTGAGTTCTTTTTACATTTATATCTAGCAGTAGACCCCGCCTTTAGAATACTCCATCGATAGCTTCAACTTCACGTACGGTAATGCAACAATTACAGAGTGTAAAAATCATTCGTCTTGACTGGGATGCCGGTCAGTGGGAATGATTTTTACACTCTGAAATTGTCGTATTGTAATGCTACACGTAGCGGATGACTCCGTTAAAAGTTACTGTTGAGGCATCTCCCGCAGTTTCTTGGAATTTTTCTTACGGTACTTTGGTTTGGCTCTAGATGATTTCGATCGCTTTTTTCGAAGGATTTAATTTTATTTTTTGTTTTTCTAAGCTTTATTTATTTCCATGGGTGTGCTATGATCCTGGTCCAGTATTCATTGGAGGCGTTTATTTTTTTGCAGTGCAATACCGGTTTGGACAAATTTGTCACACGAAGAAAATTTAGTCTCGTTAAAAATCTCATTGGTAGCATGCAATTTAAAACTCATGTTTTATCCTTTGATAAATCATAATTCATTCTTGGACTACTCTGGCATCTGAGTGGTTTCATAAGCAAATACTTGATATGACATATTAATGATGCATTAATGGTAGAAGATGAAAAATTTGCAATGTATTTAGGTAAAGTACCAAAATCGATTACTTAAATTCCCTTTTTGGCAGCAATAGAAAAATATTCAAGATCATTAACGTTTCGCGGGATTGAAATAACTAAATTTAGGACTATATATTTAGCGTATTTCATCGTGTTATGAGATGATGAACTATGAACAAGTTACCACTTTTTTCATGGGGAAGCCACAGGACAGGGTAGAATTTTGGAGACTACCTTAATACCTTATAATATTATTAATAATAATATGATTACTCTAATAGCCATGAAGAAGCACTTCAGGGAGATTTTCTCTTTTTATTTTAGAGTTTTTAACAGCCGCGTTTGGACCACTAGAGTTTGAATATGTTTTCCTCAACGTCGACCGAATGAATCAATTCAGGTGTTTGACTCTTAAGCATGTCGGGGAAAAATTCTTCTTTTAAATACAAATGCATTTTTGTGTTCATGGTCGGCCATATTGACCTTGCAAGTTAAAATACTGGAGTAAAGTGTTTCTGTGAAATAAAAATTTTCAATGGAATTAGAGTTTTTTGGCATTACGATTATACTTAATTTAACTTCCTCATCAGTAAATTGAGATATTTGGGAGTAGTCATACTACATCTACAAATTGTCAGTTTCCTGCTGCTGCTTCAAATCCAAAGTGATGTTTTGTTGAGGAATGGTCTCTTGAGTGTCGAATTAAACAGACTGTTAGGAAAGAGGTAGTAGCAATTATTACGTGTGATCCATTGAGCCATGTTGCTACGAAAAAGGATGTTTCATATACAGTCTGCAACTGTGAAAGGTGAAATAAATTTTTTTTTCAGAACCATCCTGTCGTACAACATTATTTGCACAATTTACATTATTAATTGATAGCAAAAAATATTTGTGCAATCCACATTACTTACAAAATAATGTTTTCATTGTCATGTAATAATTTTCCTTGTGATCATGAACTCCTAAAAGGGATCATCTTTTAAAAACTCGCGTGCGTTATTGCGCTGGTGATGGATCTCCAAGGGCGTGTGCCGTTGGCGGTCGCCTTCCACCATGCGGATCGGCGCTCCAGTGAATCCCTCTTCCCCTCACCTCCCTTCCCCTCGCCCCTACACGCCTCCTCGATAATGTCTCTCCCGTGCATCTTGGATGCGCCCCTCTCCTTCCGCATGCCTCCATCTCCACCGCTCGCCCACCCGGGACAAAAGTCTCCCTTCCCGCCGCCACTCCCCCATCTCTCCCATTCGCAACCGCACGAGGTAGCCACGTTCGCGACGCGGGCCGCGAAATGGGAAAGCGCTCGCGTGCATTCGCGCCTCTCTGAGTTGAGGGGTGGGGTGTGTTTTCGCCGTCCCATCATCCTCGTCCATGACCATCGTCCCATTTGCACTTTTCCGTCTCGGGCTTGTCGCACTCCCCGAGGATCTGGGGGTGCTCTCGAAGTGTGGTTCATCGGTGTTTCCTGAAAGTAGAAGAAATCTTCTTTAGGATTTAGATTATCGTTGAAAACGATGTTTCCCAAGCGTAATTCAGGGTATATAATGGGAGGAAGAAATGAAAGTTGCGCTGAATAGGTACAAAATATGCTAAATGAAATATAACTACCATTTCATGGCCGTATGAATTGTTTCATTCAAGAAACAGAATAAAGTTAGTGAAGTTTACTTTAATAAAGTTAATTAAAATACTGCGTAGTGATAAAAAATACTTCCAAGCACACTCGGGTAACCCACACACAGTATTTATGGATAATGGCATAAGACATTCTTTCCTTTTGGAGACATAGTTCATTTTTTATTTGAGTAGTGAATATTATCATGAAAATAATCGCGAATTAAAATTAAGTTAGGAATATAATTTTCCCCTCTCTTGTCTAAATTACCCTATTTTATCTCTCCTCGGATTTCCCGAAGCCGCTGCCACTAACGCCGTTTTTACTTCAAAGACACTTCGAGTAATATCAGTTATCTGATTCCCAGCATATTTTCTCTTTTCTGCTCTCAATGTTGCCTTTCAAGTATCACATATCGGGTTTTTTCCATGTTTAACTTGTTAAAAGATAAGAGCGAAATATGTAAGTAGTAATCTTTAAGTACGATAATGGATTCAGTGGAAATATATATAAGAAAGCTTTGCGTGCCTGCCAAATAAAAAATTAATTCACTTCCTCCATTTCTCGTTTTCCGTCCGCATTTCCTTTATTCCTTTCCTTTCTTTCTTCGCTATAACGTCACCCTCCCACTCTCCCCCGGTTTGTCATTCCTTTTCAAGGAGAGGTAATGGAGGAGTGGTTTCATTTTAAATTGTTTAAGGTCACATTTAGAAGTTACGCAAGAATTTGGGGCACATATATATTTAGGACCAAAATGTAGTATTAATCAAGAAATCAGTGGTATAAGTTATACTATTAATATTACTATTAACAGTAATATTAATAGATATTTTCGAGATTTGAGATTAGACCATGAGTTTCAGCGGTTTATTGGAAACATTCTTCCCTTACGAATTTCAATCAGTGACAACCAAGAGAAGTGTATTGTAAAGGTACATGGAAATCGAGTCTACGTGAATCTTTTAGTGCCCAAACTACGTCAAAATTCTGCACCAACTGGATGGCATGAGGATTTCAAAATTTCCTCGGTGTTTATTTAAATACTCGATTTACTCAGGCGATAAATCCCGGCAGTTGCCATACCAAACTGTCGGTTTTTTATAATCTGTATATTTATTTTCAATAATTTCATAGAATAAATTCAGAACTCCCAGCCTTTACGTTATTGGGGACAAACCTCCCCAACCTCTCGTTCTAGCGGCGATGGATACGATGCAGTTGCATGTGCTGTCACCTGCATCCCCCTCCCCTCTCCCCTCCCTCTCGCCTTCCGGGGAATGAAACCGCCGGCCTTCTCCGCCTGCAAGCCTCTCTCTTCACCCCTTTACCAGTCCCTCAGGGGACACCTTTGTGACGTCCTCCGCGTTATACCCTTCTTTCAACACAACACCCTTCTCCCTTCGGCCGGCTCCCGTTACCAACCCCCGATCCCCTTGATCCTTCCCTTTGCTACCCTTTCCCCTACCCTCTTGCCCAGGCGAACGAAGACCCGGTGTCCCGTTCATCACTCATCTGTGCCGAGAGGGGGGGCATCGCAGGGGCTCGCACGCGCGTAAGCGGGCCTTTTTAAGTGCGTCCACGTCCCATGCGGACGACGAACGACGGTTGTGGCGGGGGGGATCGGAAAGGGGCAATATTGTCGCGCCGGATGAGGGACGTGAGGCCACGCAACGCAGGCCACGAGAGCGAGCCGTGTTTTTAATAAGACAGAAGACGCCGGCGTAGCGCAGCTTCTCAGGCCGTCCCCATATTCTTTCGCGATACACGTACGGCACGGGAGTGAGAGGGGGTGGGGGGTTGGGGGTGTTGCTGGTGAGTGGTTGTGCCCTCACTGACGTAACTTATTCGAGTCATGAGTCAGGGTATTTGTACTGTTCACCCGTGCTCACGCTGGAGATATTGAAAGCAATTATTTGCTGCCATCTTACGTAGAACCACCCGGGATGTAATTGTCCAAGTATTTCAAAGTAGTAAGTCTCTTGGTCGCGTTTCTCGTAGCTTATATGACATATCCTGACAAAATAAAGGCCACGAATGAAACCATATATTTATTTGAAGATAAAGCTCCCTGTGCACTGTAGTTTTTCCAAAATTTGTGAATTCGTCAATGAATTAAGTCGACCAACCATTGCTGTCAATAGTTTTAAAAATTGTATTTTAAAACTAAAATTAGCGCTCCAAGAGGATTATCTCTCCGTTTCTGAATATTCAAGTTTTCGAGTGTCGTTAGCGTTAAAATTGGAGTTTTCGCACTGGAGACATATTAGACAAAAGCAAATTAAATATGTCTGTTATTAAAGTAGCAACATTTAGTGAAAGGACATTTGTGTCATAAAAAATGCCCATCGGATGGCTGTCCCCTGGTGTAAAGAAAGTTTTTCGAACTTTGCCTACTGTTTTTTATTTAACCAAAAAATTGTACCTCTTTTTATCTTTTAGGCGATTCATGGCAACGTTCAACTCAAGCTGTCCGAAGTCTATGCCTCTACACTTTTTAATGCCTAGTTTTGGTGGAGATATTACCTTTTTCACCAAGCCATTTCCATACCTCCATTTCCATATTTTAAAATGTCCATGCCACTTCTTCTCTTTCCTGTATATTCTCACTTTAGTGTGGTTTCTTCGTCCACTTGCCGAATATTATGACCCAAGGAGGGATCGATTTGGTGCCCCACCCTTTAACCCCTCGGCCATGCGCAATCAAATACCTCCCACGAATCTATTTCTCTAGACCGCGGAACCCCTCGTTCCCTTCCAGAAGAGACTAGGGTTAGTGGTAAGGGATTCTTCCCTTCCTCAGAAAAGGGTCCGTAGTGGACACCCGGAAGAGAATGACGACGGGGTCACACCCCTCGCATGGGAAATGCCTTAAACGTCTCCCGCTTCCGTTTCGACGCCTGCAATCACACGCGCTCGTATTGCGTAGCAATTACCCGCGCCCAGGGGATTACAAGCCGAATGCTGGGGTGAGGGGGGGTGTGAGTGGCGAGAAGGGGAGCGGAGTGGTCAGGAGCGGGAGGCAGGGATTGGCGTGTGGGAAGGGGTGAGAGGCGAGAAGCGAGAGAAGGGCGGGGGTGGAGGTCGTGCGAATACCTTATGGGACCTGGGGGAGGTATTTCGAAAACCCAATAATCTTCCCTTTTCATGGTGGCCGCAGCAGTCAATCACGCCCCCTCCAGCCTACCATCTCGCCTCTCCCCTCACAGGACCCCGCCACTCTCTCCCTTGCCGTCGGCCATTTCAATTTCCATAGGTTGTGCAGCGAGGCAAGGGACGAACGGATATGGACAGGGTTTGATGGTGGGCTAGGTTTTTGGCGTGACGCATGTGGGGAGGAGATGACTTTTCCCCCCGTTTGATTCCTCCGCGCGTGGAGGAGTGAGCGAGGGAGGGAGAGGTTGCGAGGAAGAAAGTTGGTGTCCGGGTCGGGCCGTGACGTCCCCGCCACGCCTTATTCGCAGCACCACGTCGCTTCTTAGCACACTCTGGGGAGATGATAGACGCCGGTTTCAATTTCCACGTCGACATTGTCGCTCATTCGCCCTTTCTCGTCCCGCCCCCGTGGTGCTGCGGAGTTGTGTCTTTGGGCGTACGCTCCTCCCCTCCCCCCTTACACATCATTGATGCACGTTCTCCGGGAAGGCAATTTTCTTGCGAGGAACACGTAGGTCCGCTCACATTTTGAGGAACTGTGATTTTTCCACGCGGGGCGCTGAGACATAATGGGACGGAATCATCTGTTGAACCGGGGAATTCCTTTAATCATACTTTATTATTGGCGTGATCAATTATTATTAGATTACTTTTATTTGATTACTTAAGGAATAAGGTCATCATCACCAGTATCAACTACACTTTATATCGACCCCTTATACTGTTTAATGCTGTGTTCTTAATTTGGACTTTTTGCTACCCAATATATCTCTTTGTTTGAAAGATCTTAGGCGTTGTTGCTGTCGAGACGTCTTCATCAATCTGAAAAAAATAATTGAAAGTTTTCTAACAAAAGAGGACAAATTCAATGGGAAGAATGTATTTTTTCGGAGTTTTTTTTATTTGTTCTTACGTGATGGTAGCATGGAACAACTCGACATGTCAGAAGATCAGGGTTCACAAAAAATATCTAATATATCTATTCGTTTTTATGTTGTAATGACTCAGCAAAATTAACCCTTACAATCCTTAAATGGCGTTCGAACTGAAATCGTGATGCTTTGATAGCAATATATTCGGAAAAAATATTACCCTCTATTATTCATCATATTTGAATTATATGATGTTGGTTTAGATCCGATTCGACTGTCATTACGTACATCCAATTGATTACATTTGTTGTTCCTGAAGTTATTCTGGCGTTCCATAGAAATACTAGCGTCGTACGCCCTCGTAAAACTTCGTAAAACACCTGAAAACATTCTAGGGACGCACTACTGTTTAGGATATTCGGTTTTTAATAATAATTGAAGTGAAGAGCATTCAATCAATCCATCTTTTCTCATTCGTGCCATTTCAGTATTTCCGATGAATCGGCGTCCCAATCGAGTGCTTTTGCATTAAAATGTCGTGATTCAATGCGTTTGTTCGGCCTTTTTCCATTGCCGATAACATTCTCCACTCATAAAGCTGGACAGGTGGGCCCCGTTGTGTGGAATACAATAGCAAAATAAAAATCTCCCTCTGCCTCGAGTCCGGAGTAATTTATTTTCGGCTCGGGATCGCTTCAAGCTCCGGTCCTCCTCCCCCTCCTCCCCGGTTTCCGCCGGCGTCTCTCGCCCCAACTTACGGCCTCCCTCCTTGGTCGTACCCTCAAGCTCGTCCCCTTCTCCCCCAATATTCCAAGCGCGGTTCTTTTCCTCCGCTTTCACCGTCGTCCTTCCAGGATCCTCTGATCCTCCTCACCCGTGCTTCCCCCCCACACTCCCCGGGACTCTGCCTCCCTGTGGACCGGGAGTAATCGCTTAGACGACGGCGTGCGTTTCGCCCGTCGTCGTCGGATCTCTTTCCGTCCCCTTCCTTCCATCTTCTCCTAAGTCGCCGAGGGCAAAAGGGGGTTCCGAAACAATCGGCCGGGATCTCCCTTCCGTCCGACCCTGTCCCCCCCTGCTCCCAAAGCCGTGAAAGTATGGAGGCAAATAAAAGGAGCGATATACTGTGTCTGAGGGATGATTGTGGAGGCGATGAGGGGAGCGAGGAATGCGTTTACACGAGCGAGTGCTCGGGAAAAATTTAGTGTGTCGCTCGATCTTGGGAAAGCCCTCGGAGTCGTAGTGGACCGAGACTTGCAATGAAAAAAAGGGCATCATCGTCTCTTTTCGTAGATTCCCTTTTGACTTTTCGTAACTTCTTCCCGGTCTTTTTTTCTCGTTATTGGGTGTTTCATTGAAGAGGATTGGTTGGAATAAAGCAGAGAGTGCTTGGAATATCTTCAAATTAAAGTGATTTTAATTTATTGATAGCATTCTGATTTGTTTTTCAGCCTCACTGATTTTTCACCAAAATGTTCCCTTGCACTTAGTATGTTCCTGATCCCCAGAGCCAACAATAATTTTTATCAATCTTAGTATGATTCGAGTTGCAGGAGAAATTACGAGTAATTAATTCTAAAGGAATGTGAAACCTCTTTTTCCTTTGAGAATGGGTCAAGGGTTGTGAGAATTTCTATCCCAGAAGGTCGTTGTAGATTAGGTTTAGAGGAGAAACTCGTTATTTGATTTTATAATTAACTCGGAAGGCGCAATCGTAATGCAAACGGTGCCTTTCATCTGGGTTCGGACTCCGCTTCTGGTGGAACGATAAGATCCTGTGTAAAAGATAGTATCGTAATAAGTTCCTGATTTAATACGATTGTAGTTGATGGAGCACGTTAATTAGGTGGTTCCGATGAAATTTAATGGAACGCACAAATTTTACGAAAATTAGTGTTGCTGAGAATAACATTGCAGTGGAACCCATGGGATCTTAGGGGAAAATGAAAATACCGTCACTTAAAGGCTCTCTTTAAGGAGAGATTTTTTCATTTTATTTCGATTTTGGGTGCATAGTACGGCCGAGTGCTTCGTTACTAAAGTTCAGAAGCTGTCCCCATTTTTCAGAATAATATTATGAATAACTTTTTCTCATATACCATTGCAACTAGTCGTAAGTATTACGGAATGTTATGTCTTTGCGGTGGTAATTAACTTGCTAGAAGGCATAATCTCTCTATTTTATTTTAGCATTAGGGATTGATATGAGGGTTATTTGGCAGAAGCCGGTTAAGGCACTAAACTTTGAGCGGTGGAATGCCGATAATTTTATTTCCAAGCATTCGTCCTTCTACTTGTATCTTCAGAATGATGTTATTTCTTCGAGGCCGGTCAATAATGGCGTTGTTTTTTTTCTTCTTACAGTTTCTAATTCTTTCAACCCGAGCTCTTCACGGGGCGTACATATTGGTTGTTCGTTTGCTCCATTTATGTTTCATTCCGGTCCTATGCATTGTCAGTTTCCGTTTCTTCTAATTTTCTCCGTATTTTCAAGTATCATTGCTATCATAATGGATGTGGTTCAGACAGGTATTTGTGTAATTGAACTTTTGGCTTGGTTCTGAGATTGAAATTTTGTAATCACGAGTTTTCTAACAAGTTACTGTTAGCAGCTTAACGTTTTCTGCGACATTTACCAGTTTATTCGACCGCAAACCATCGAGTCAAAACTGTTATAAGGTCGATTCCACAATTGCTTGTGATACGGTGTTCACACTCAAGAATCTCAAACCCGAGTTCACCTGTACTGCCCATGCACTGCCGTGGAGCGCAAAGCGTCCCTGGCCGTCTTCTCCTCCGAAAAATTGCATCCCAAGGCCGCATCTTCGGATCGTATTTGATCAGCCGGGCGTACGAGTCTTTCCTGTTTTTTTGGGCGGAGGATAAAAGGCGATTGAATGCGTTTTTATTTTCTTTTTCCCCTCCCCTCCATGCATACGCTCAGCCGACCGTGCCGAGACGACGACAAAAGACTGTGATAGGCCGAAAAGGAAAAGGTTTTATTTTGATTTTTTTCTTCTCCCCCCCTTTAACCCCATCCCATCTCCGTGCCGTCGCTTCCTTCAAAAACGCGGAATCATTTGCCCGCTCTACCGTGTCTTAAAACCGGTGTTCTTGCGAATCCGCCTCGTGACCCTTCACGCCACGGATACCTCCGCCTCAACTGAGACAACCTCCTTTGCTCCCCCTCCCCCACACCCTCGTGCCGTCCCCCTCTCCCCTTTAGAATGGAGCGAAAGGTTGAGGAGATTAATACAAGCCCTCCCCCCCCACCTTCCAACCATTCCTACTCTTTGGGTGCCCTCGCAATTATTTCACTTCCCTCCGCTTGACTTTTCGCGAGGCTCTTATTCCGCTAGTCGTCGTAGAGACGGCGTCTTTTTTCTTTTTTTATCTCTCTCTATCTTTGACGTGGGTGGAGGGTAGGCGTATGGTCGGGGAAGTGGGTAGGGGGTTGGGGTAGTTTGTTTGTCAGCACGCCCGCCCTCCCTCTGAGCGATCGCGCTCGCGACAGAACCGCTTGCCTCGTCCCGCTGGGCACCCGGGGTTCACTTCGCGCATCAATGGAGACGATTCATCGATTCACCTTAAGTTGTCGTCTCCCCTTCCACTACCACCTTCCTCCATCCCTATATCGGTAACGAAAATCCCTGGCGATAATGTGTGCGGTTGCACTCTTGAGGGGAAAGAAGTTTTTTGTCGCGTGTGGAGGGGTCGGAAACTTTCACGGAGAGACGGATCAAATGCCACATCTCGATTAATTTTCTCTGTCTATGATCAATCGTCCCTATGTAACCTCTGTTGAATGTAATAAGTTGTACCTTGTGTGACAGCGTTACGCACGCTCTGACGCTGATGCATTAAATGTTAACAACATGTTTTCAAGCTGAATCCTGCCGTTCAAAATTAGGTTTTAGCTGAACCCTATAAGTAAGTATATAATCCCATGCTATACTAAGAAACCGGGAACTTGTAAGGATTAAATTTAGATTAAAAAAACAAGTCCATTATTCCTTATGTCCAAGCTCACAAAAAGACATTTCTGCGATGTTATTCAATAAGAATGATATAAAATGAACTCTATAGCCATTTTGAGGGTAAGGGCATTTTTACTGGAGGTGGTGGAGAGTGGAGCTTCAAGGAGATTATTTACTGAAACCTCTTCTTGTGAATAAACATAAAATCTAAACTAATGTGTCTTGGGCAAAGAGTTTTAAACTTAAGTAACCCCTGTTCATCTACATGTACACGTTGCTGAGTAGCTTGGGAAAATGCAATTTTAAATTGGCGTAATGAGGAATTTTGGTGGCAGTGTAGAACCTGAAATCAGGGAATATTTCTTTACATCTCTCTTATTTATTGATTAATTTTTTGTAAATATTTATGAGATAACCGTGAGAATTCAACGCATGCTCCTCGTGGAATGGAGCTGCATATAATATGGAATTTACATCCAGGAACGAAATCAAGGCACGATGAATAAATTTTCTTCCCATTCAATTCTATCTATTTAGCATTTGGATAATCAAACGACTTTGTTCCATATTTTGATATTTTATTTTACTGCTTGTTAAATTTGAAATTTCGGCTTGTATTTTTCCGTTTCCCTCTTCTCTGACATCGGAAAGATAAGCGATCGATTCTAGAGAGTACTACAAATGTATCATAAGAAATTTATGTCCTAATGTATGTCAGTACTTTTAGCCGTTTTACGTAATTCAATGTTTCATGTTACTAGTAATTACGTTTATTTTTGGTGGAGTTCTATCGCTTGTAATATATGTGGCTCATGGTATTGATTCATACACGTATACTACTCCAAGCCCACCCAATAGCAGCAGACACTTGATTCTTTGCACCTCACGGTATGCCCCGAGTTTTACTACTCGTGGCGTGGGGTCATAGTTTATTAATGCATCGAATTCCTTGTTTGTAGTAGTGATTTATTGGTCGTAAGGAGACAATTTGAGTCGTTGCGTGTCGACAGAATTTTCATTCGCCTTGCTCTCTTTTTGCCAGGCATGATATCATAGGAGCGCCGTCTGCCGTGTTTCAGGAAAACATGTAGTTGTACCACGGCGATTAATCTCAACTTGGCTCATGTTACAGCGTATTCCTTCCAACCGAAATGATTTACTCCAGATATCCTCATTTCATTAATTATTCGTCTTTGTTTTTGCCCTGGTTCTAAGGTTTTGTTATTATTTTTACAAGAATGTGAAAACATGTAGTTTTATAGAGTATCACTTGTGTCACAGTTGGGGCTATTTATTTTTTTTACAGGTTCTAAGATGTTTTTTGAAGTATTACGATCACTTAAAATCGTTATCAGTGGCATTTAACATTTATTTTCTTGCGAAGTGTCCCTATTTGAGAGAGGGTTCGATTTTATTGCGGTACTCCACCGACTAAACATGACCCACTTTATTTTCATGATAATTAGCAAGAATTTGATTTTATTTTCGCTTCAAGCTAAAATTTGTCATGCCGGGAATTTTATGGAGTTTTCAATGTAGACCTTTGCTCATTTTGTCCACTATTCGGGATGCGGCTTTGACGGCAGTAGTAATTACATGGGCTCTCTCATCGTCGCCGCAGTACTCATCTCCAGGGTTGAACACCGTTTGTGCGCCCCTTCTCACACACCCTCTTATACACCGTTTTCGTCTCCTGCATCGTTTAGGGGGTCGAGGTAAAGGGGGGGATGGGGAGAGGGAGAGAGGGGGAGGTTTCATCTGTTCGTTTTCACGGAACTGTAAAATCCACCGGATCCCTTGTGAAGCCCCCCCCCTCCCCCAGATCCCTCCTACTTTGCCATCCTTCAGGAGAAGAAAAATAAATTTTATTCCCTCCTCCTGTTTTATTTCACCTTTTTTCTTCCACCCTCTCGCCCCGCCGCCTGTTCCCTGTTCCACCCCTGGCCCTGTCTCTCCCCACCCCCTACCCCTCTCCTCTCCATATCCTCAGACCCTCTCCTCCGCTTCCTCTACCTAAGATCCGCTCCATCCAGCTAACAAACGTCCGTATCACAAACGTCCGGGACCCAGGCGACTGAATCCTTTGACCGATTCCGCTGGCGTGGGGGTCCGACTCCTCCTCCTCCTTCGCCCCCCCCCTTTCACTCCCCCACCGCCTTGCACGCCCGGCCAACCAAGTTACAGTCGCATTGGCCTCGCTCTACCCGTCTCCCTCGCTCCCACCCTCGTCTTTCCATCCCTCGACCGCCGCCGCACTCCCCCGCGACTCCGACGTATGCTCACATCAAACCCCACCTCTTCCTTGTCGAACCCCCAACATCCTGGAGTCGTATTCCACTTCGCGGATCGTCCGTGTTCCCGATCCACGTCTGTTAACAAATCGCTGCCGCGTGAATGAAACGAGCACCCTCACTCCTCCGCCGTTATGGCCATCTGCTCTGAATTTATTTTATGAAGATATGTGGATTTGGTACTTGTGGAAACTCTGTGTTAGTTGTGTCTGCGCAAACCTCTTTCATGTATGAATCCGGCGTTTTTTTTACAAGGAGTATGCTAATTATGGTGATCTTTTATACGTTTTCCTTAAATTTTTACGTGTCATCTTCTCCATTCACATTCATCGCTACCCCTTCCTCTCCCACTGCCGTACTTTTCGTGTCCTTTGTAGCTAAGTAAAACATGAGAACCTTGGAAAACCAGCGCAAAAAAACTATTTTTTGCCCTGTACGGTTCCTCTGGTGTTGCTCATATGAATCAGTATTGTTATGGAAAACTGTATATTGGAACGTCTCGAATGAATATTAACGTTTATCGGAATATTGCTGAATATTTTTTATTTTTACAAGGTTTAGCCAAATTGAATGACGGGAGTCTGAGATTTAGAGCTCAGCGAATTAATGTGAAATTTGAAGATTTGATGTCTGCATAAATTTGGGGGGTGTGCTGAAATTCTTCTCCTTGCTAATACATTCACGATGAAATTTTATCTAATGATGGTTATAATGATATTTTTGCTTATTGCCATGGCGATTTTGCCTTAAGAAATGGCAGAAGCTTCTGAATGAATTAATCATTTATTTCCTTTGTATGAATACCCGGGATGCGCTCGAATAGTTTTATTATTTTTAAAAATGTGAATGAAAATATAAATCCCTCCGGTTCTAAGATTGGTCTTCTATTGTATTCCACAACAAGAACATTCAGGTGTATATAAGACGGGTTCCCACTCACTCAAACTCTTTGACTCTCTCCCTCTCCCGAAAATTATACCCATCTCTTTACCATAACCTCCCTCATTGGGTGAGGATTTGATGGAGGTAGAAACACGGTTAATGTTGGTCCAAATACATGTCGCTCCACGTTAACTTGAATGACTTGTAAAAATGGATGTTAACGTATATAATATAAGGTACATGTGGCTTTATTATTGCGTTAGGTCAAATAAAAGAGATTCACTCTTTTACTGATGTGAAATAAAATAAGTGATAAATATTATTCTTCAACCCCTTTATTGAAAGAAATAAGGTATTGTTTAATCCCCCCTCCCGCCCATATTTTGCCGACGCTCTTTGCGCCATGGCCCCCGCCCCACTCCCCCTGGGGACTCCTGTGTCAGAGTAGACTTTCGGCCTTTGGAGGCGAGGAACCTGTAGCATTGTACTAGTACCCCCTGCCCTCCCGCGTTAGATTCAAAAGCTCTGTTGGAAATGTTCGACGGAAAGTCACCCATAGGTTTATAATGCCGAGGGGAGCTCGGAACAAAGCCTTTCCTTCGGTTATCATATGCATGGCTAAATTTACGGCGCAGGGCGGCGACGATTTTACCATACGTACGTTCGGGGCTCTCCGGTTGTCATTTCTTTGGGAGAAGAATTTCCCCACGTGGCCGTGCTGGGGAGATATTTCCAGACCCGCCGCTGGAAACGGACCCGTGCCTCTCCCCCATGTCATCCTGATCCACTAGCATCCCTTTCGCGTCACGTACCCCCCCCCCCCATTCGCGTCCCTCCCTTGTCCGTCGCGCAATCGCACCCCCTCGATCCACCCCGTGGTGGCGATCTGCTTCCCCCCCGTTACTCGAGGCTCTTCGGTGCGTGAACACACTCGCTTCCTCCCTTCGGACGACCCCTCGCCCTGTTCCTTTCCCGCCCACCCATGCCAGAAACCCCTCCCCCTTTCAACCTCGACCCTCCCCCCAACCCTCTTTCCCCCGCCCTGGGTATATCGCCCCTTTTCAATCTTTCCTGAGTTTGAATTCGGGAGGGGGCAGGGGTCGGGTGGGAGGATGATGGAAGGGAGAGGATTCCACCTTCCCCCCTCCACGCGCCCCCTATACGAGCGCCTCTTATACCCTTTTCTCTCCCTCCCCTCCCCCCACTCCCTACCTCCCTCCCTTCCTTCTCTACCGTTCGCCTTCCTCAATCCCATTATCGATTGCCTCCTCCTTGCTACACCGTCCCCCGAGCGCCGTATCCTTAACTTCTTCCGCCATGCCTTGTGCCGGGTGTCTTCCTAGCCTGTTAAGTCGTGGAATTGCGGGATTCATTGCACCAGGAATACTGCGGAGTTCAGGAAGTCGTCCGGGAAAAACTTTTGAAATGTCTGGATTCCGAAGATTACCCTGCATCAGTTCGATATCAATATTTGCTTCTCAATATTTTTGTGACAGATAATTTCACGAATCGATTGATAAAAATCAACCTCATCTTTTATCCTCGAGAGACAGCCACTTGTTTTTTGTTTGTCTGTTCTTATTTTTGGTAATTTCATTCTTCATTCAAGCAATGTGACGGATGTATTCATATTCATTTTTCAATAATATTCTTTGGGATATCTTAACTCTTCATCCGTTACAACTGGAAATTTATGATTACGCTTTCACATGGAATGTCAGAGGATTATCCACAAGTTTAGCGGACGGTATTCTTTCGGGTGCGGCTGTCTTCTGCCATGGATCAACGATCATCCGTTGCACATCTTTCCGTGAGCTTCTTCCCTTCTTTTACGACGATTGCCTCCTCCTTCCTCACTCCCGACCGACTCCCCTCTAGCAATATATCTGGACGGCGTCTTCCCTCTTTCTTCACGCCACGTGTTTCGGATTTTCCGTTTTCATTCCCTCCCGTCGAAAATGTTCCCCTTCCTCTGGTTGCATGCTCAGCTAAATCTACATCCGCGTTAGGTACAACCTGCGAACCGCCACGGGAGTGCGTGACAGGGGGTTTTGGGGGTTTGGGATATCGGTTGTTACAGCGGTGGCTGCCGCCACGGACTCGGGCATCCTCGTCGTAACCCCGGTAACTTTGTTTTGGCGAAAAAAGCAGTGCATCCGACGACATCGTTTGCCTCCTGCCGTAATTGCAAATTGCTCGGTTATCTCCCGAGTGTCGTTGAATTCGCTCACCTGCAATTCCTCCGCGATGGGTGCAGCCATACTATTTTCTAGTGACGGGGGGTCGTTGACGTCCTCTCACTTGAACAGGATTTAACCATTTTTTTGTCTGTGCTCGATGTGACGAGGCCAACTTGATTTCCCCTGTGGTACTCTTAGTTTTTTCGGCGCTAATGGATGTAGTGTGCGGCCTGTGGCTACTCAATGAACGTCCATAGTTGGCAGTATAACTGTAGCCACGGAATTTTGGACTGGATAAAGGCTCCGGTTACCGATAATTCTACTCTGTAAGTGGCACTCGGGTTTCGAAATAGTTTGATACCCATCATAAAATGTGAGTAGTGAATAGGTTATTTTATTTATCTGAAAAATTCAGCCCATGGGATTCCAATTGCTGGAGACATTAACCGATTTTCTTCACTTCTTCAGTCACTCTACCTTTTAGCCACGAAAACATTTCATCGAACCAACAACAAGATCTACCAATCGAAAATTCAGTGGTCTTGTTTGCATTGGAGGAAACATGGGGGGATGTAAAAAGCGTTGAGGAGGTCATTTTGTGATCTATTCCTGATATATTATGCTAAAATATACAAGTGCTGTAATAAATTAATCCTTAGGCTTCCGTGACGTCTATCTGATCTGATGCTCATGCTGTTTTCGGGAATTCTTTTTCCGTCTACACACCTACGCGACGGTAGTACTGTAATAAATCTCTGTTGAATTTCGAATTGCACTTGTAGTGATAACATAAATTAAAAACTATATTTTTCTACTGGAATGCATGGCGAATAAATGCCTCTGCCATCTGAAACACGTGCGAGTATAAACATGGCGGAAAGAAGAGGCTCAATTTGGTTCAAATGGATGTTGTTTTTATTAGTTGAATGTTAGTGGACAAGGAATAGCAATGAAAGCATGCTTTAGCGGCACTGCCTTTTTAAATTGTAAAGTTTTAAGGCACTTGGATGAGCGTGAAAATCGATCTTCCAAAACTCATGACTTGGGCATAACTTCCTAGATAATTTTGTTAATAAAAAGTGAAAAATTCATTATTCCATGTATTTGCCGAGGATTCGATTACTAAATGCCAGCCATCTATATGATAATGCCTATTCAAATACGCACATTGAACGTTGGTCTGTGTTTGCCTATTCGTCTAAAGATGCTTTTACGATTCGAGCATTTTTATGCGGCATCTCATGGTCAGTCCCACCCCCCCCCGCCCCTCTCTTAGATAGGGCTTTCATTCTGTTGACCCTACACTTAGAAGCCAGAACCTTATTCGATTTCCCATATTTTCTTTCGCGAGGGGATATTTCCGGGTTCACTTCAAGTGTATTTTCTTTTTGAAAACTTCTCTTCTCTTAGATAATATAGGTTTGGAGTTTTCCTACGCTGGTTTCCAGGTAACTCGACATCTTATTGCATATCTGATTGGAATCCTTTCGAGTTTGTAATATGTCTTCCAGTCCATCGATATTAACTACCAAAAAACACAGTGATATCTTTGGTTTTTATCCTTTTAATATATTTTGTTCGCAAGAAGGGTTGAAATTTCGTTCATACATGTCCTGTTTTTGGTGGGGAAATGCGTCAATGTTAACCGGGTTGGTTTATTATCGGGAAAATTACGTCGCGCATCACATCCGCCGCTTTGAGGCTTTCCAAAGTATTTGAAGACCGCCTTTCTTTGTCTCGCAACGCTTAGGCAACGTCCGATAAAATGGAGTGGATGTGTATCCTTGAAGTTATGCGCTCCGCTCGTCAAGAATGCCATTAAAAATGAAGAACTTCGATAAGCTAGTGGGGCGGGTTGAATTCAATAGAAATTTCAAGATGTCGTATCATATGACAATTGTTATATGCAACAGGAAAATGTTTTTGCGTCTGATGACTCGATATTCTCAATTGCTTATATTTTTTGAGGTTTTTTTATTTTTAGAAGTACTAGTTCATCGACCCGAGATGGGTTTCCAATTATTATTAGGTATTCTACCGGTTAAGGTAGGATTTGAATGGACTAAAACTTCCGGACGGTAAAACAGGAAAGGGGAGCAGTTTAATATGAAAACTGTTTGAATTACTCTCAATCATTATTTAGATCTACACCCGCGATTTCCTCCTTATTTCTATAATGACTTTCAGAATCCCATTGACACTCACTTTGCCCACTTTTTCCGATTTTTTTCAAAGAGGCTCGTGGAAATCACAAGCCTTCCATAGAACCCACTTGTTTTATGCTTCTGTCGTGTGTCTAATTTATTTCCTATGGTCAGAGATTCAGGACTCTTTAATTACTTTGAAAAGTATTTACGATCCATATCAAAACTTCAACGTCAATCACGCCACAAATGTATATTTAATTTTCGTAAAACTTATTGTTTTTGCCTTTACATAATTTAAATTTACTTGCCTTTAAAAAGAGAATGAGTTCAAAGCGCTATCCTTATCCTAAATCTATGCATTCTTGTTTATTCGCGAAGTTATTTGCAGATGACTGACTGAACTATGAATCGAGTTTTTCAATAAATTCAATCGGACGCAAATCTGTTCCCCGGTGATTTCCAACCCAGATCTCCGACAGTGTTGTTTCTTCGGATGTGCACGTGAAGATTCTTAACGAAGATGATGTGTTTAACTTTCATAGTCGTTCGATTAAATGATTTTTATCCTCGATTTGCACATTCCCGGCCTTTTCCCTCCGAAGAGTGACGCGGCCGTCGCGTGAACTGCTTTCCCAGGCGCGCACATCGGGGTGCCCGCCTCTCAGGCGGCGTGTTCTGGGCTCCGAGGCATGCGTATCTGCGCGGACCGTCTCCGGAAATACCTCGCTTGACAGTTTTGATAATTCAGGGATCCCGCCCAGACTCCCTGCCACCCCCCCCATTCCTATCCGTTCTCTCTCGCGGGTCAACACACCCTCGATGAAGAGCCCAAGACATCTCTTTCTGACGCAGACCATACGTGCGTCGGCCATTGTGGAATTCGGATCTTCCCCCGTCGTTCCCACTCCCTTCTTGAGGAAGAGTACCCGGGGGTGGCCGAGGTCGGACGGATATTGGGGGTGGTTCGGGATGGAATACCTAGGCGCACGCTCGGGAGGGGTGGAGGTTTCTCTTTCGGATGCTACCTCCTCCGGGAGAGTGGGAACGTAAGGTGGACTCTCTCACTCTCTTTCTCTCTCCGAATTATTTTTTATTTCCTCATGGACGTACTAGTTTCCGTTCCCCTCGTTATTCTCCTCCGTGTACCCCGGATGGCTGCACGCCTCCATTCGGGTCGGCCTCCAGCGGCCGCTGTCTCTTGCCCCCACCCGTCGCGAGTTCCGGGCGGGTAAGGTGGAGGGCGTGGGACTCGCTTGTGGTTTTTTCTCCTGTGCACATTCTTTCGTGGAGCCTCTCCAATGGCGCATTTATTTGATGTCCTGTGTCGGTGCCCTCCCACTGTCTGAGTATCCCCGCGTACCCTGGGGGGTATTTATCGGAGAATGACCCGCCAGTAGTACGAGTAACTTTGCAGTCGCCACAATCCTGTATCATAAGTGATTTTTTGTTATAAGCCAGACCAGACTCCTCTTGACAGACTGTGTTAAATAGGTGGCCATTCATCTCTTTTTTTTTCGGGAAATCCTTAAGTATAATTTCTCTTTCTTGAAACTAATTCACTTGCTAATGTAGCTATTGAGCTACTTACTTTTCCCAAGCGATAGTTTAATGTTGCAAGGAGAAGCTTGATAATTTTATTTGACCTTTTGGTACGTTTCTTGGTATGTTATTAATTATCAATACGTATTAATGTTCATTAGGGTCAAATAGTCATCACATATATTTGATTAAGTACCTTGGTGGTCTTAAAGAGTTTGTGTCTCGATTCAAAGGTGATGTTCCGACCGAGGAAATTGTTCTTTTTTTACAATGCGGACAATTGTAATTATCCTCCATAATTTTTAAATGATACCTAATGTTGCGTCATCCCATTTGTGTATACCTAGATCAATGCTTGTAATTAAATTGTTTCCCTTGTAATTTTCGCCTCTCGTCCTCCCATCCACAGCTGTCTTCAGGGTTGTTTTCGTGCGGAACTACGAAACATTAGTGGCTTTAAAAAATTGAAAAATAAAGAATAATTCGCCAAGGTGTTCCATTGGATGCCGCTCCTTTGATGCCCCCTCCCCCTCATTCCCCGTCGACATGGTCGCCCCTGGCTTTTTGCAAGTCGCCCGGAAGTAGTAGTCGCAGCCCGTCACCGCCTCCGTGCAATCCCACCCCCATTCCTTTCTCCCTCCGATCCCCCTCCACCCAACTCCTTCCCTTTCACGTCTTCCACAGGGATCCGACGAAACTCCTCTCTCGGACCCTCGTCCCTCACTTCGCCCCCCCCCCCCACAACCGCCTCCACCCCCCACCCCCGCCTCCACCCCCCACCCGTGCATTGCTGGGTGCCCCGTCCCTCGTCTCCTCCTCACGGATGCGTCCCCCAGTTCGGGGGCGGGTGGGGTTGGGTGGGAGAGCAGCTCCAACGGGAAACTCCGGTCGAGGGGCCCCGACTCCATATCGCCACTCGTTTCCCTTTGACTTCCATTCCGTCCCACCCTCGCCTCCCCCTTGTCTCTCTCTTGTTTTTCGCCTCCCTCCCTCCTCTTTCCTTCTTCCGCATTTGTTTCCCTCCGTTCTCTCGCGGTGAAGGATTTTCCGTGCGTAAGAGAAATCGTTGCTTCCCATTTGGCGTGATTATTCTCGCATGGTGAGTGGGTTTGGTATACTCCCTTGGAAAGAAAAATATACTCTGCATAATCTAATCTAAAGTAAAGTCTATTAAGTGGCGCAGATCTTTCTTTTAACGATTAATGCGCCTTCCTTGTTGAGGAATGAATCTTAATTTTCCACGTCGTGAATGTACTGCAAAATTGAAAGACTTCCAAACTCAGATGGCATTCATTTTATTAAAATTCAAATAATGCGTTTGTCCGTTTTAGTGATCAGAAAGGAAGGAGTTACTTCTTAGTCAACTGATGGATTTTAACGGATCGAAATGAAGCGAAGCTACGAGTAGGCTCGTAAACTAATTTTTATCGCCTCCGAATTTGTTCAGAAAATAATAAAGCTAAAGAGTGGTAGTACATATTCTTAGATGCAACATCTGAATATAATTATATGCATTTTACGATAGAATGCTAAAATATATAGGCTTAATTGTTAATTTCAGGGATTAAATATTCCTCTATCAGTAAGGGCCAATTGTTTAGCAAGTTTCATTCGATAATTTCCCAATATTATTCTTCGTCAATTGAATATTTCAAAGTATGTGCGTTAAGTTCCGTGTATCAAGAGGGTATATCTTTAAACGACAACCCTTGCTTTTTTATATCCAGGTTATACTGCAGCTCATGTGTAGGCATATCTACATAGTATTTCGCAGATTGGAAAAGTCATCTTAACTGAGTGATAACTTTTAAATTGACGTCCTGTGGTTGGAACACGCTCTTTCTCACTTGCTTTAAAGTGTTTTGTTGCTTTCGAATGGTTTTTGTCGCAATATGAATTTATGCGATCTTCAAGCGTACCTGTCTTATTGGGAGTGTATCATTATTTTACGATTAGGTTTCTTGAAACAGCCCAGCATCGCACCTCGTAGAAATGCGTTTCCAGAACCGAATATCAGATTTTGAGTCTTGCTCAATTGGATTGTAGTTTCCTCAGACGCTAACACTGGATATTCGATTATTTTTCGTGCAGGCTCCGCGTAAAACGCATCATCTTGCCGTTCCGAAATCCACAGCGGCGTTATTGCAACGTTATTAGATTTTACGGGTCGCGCGCTCTCTCCCCCACCCCAACTCTCTCCCTCCTTCCCTCTCTCTCTCTCCCTCCTTTCCTCTCTCGTCTGTTTTATTTTGTCGCCAGTAAGGTAGGGAAAACATTTTATTATAAGCGCGTATCTGTCATATTAATTTTTTGCCTGTCTTGGGCATAATATTACTCGACGTAATATGTGCGTACGTAATACGTGTTCATATATTTGTGTGAGAATTTGAATGATCTGATGAAGGTGGCTGGAACCATTGAAAACAAATAACACAGTGTGTATGTTATTGTAACTTATGTTTGTGGTGCCTATGCCACGCCTATGATTTTTTTAATCTTTCATTAAAACTCGAGTATATCTGTGTGTTTACGTATGTGTGTGTGTGTGTGTGTGAATATATATATTATGTGTGTTTATAAACACACACTCATACTTGCTTACATGCATGCATATATACGTGTGCGATATAAACGTAAGTATAACACTTTATTAATATGCATACCTACTGACTCGCGCGCACACAGGCAAACATACGTACATTTGTGTGTAAATATTACGCATGCATACACATCCATCCATCCGCCTTACATTTTTCTCCTGCTACAACTTCTCCCCTCCTCTCTCTCTTCTTTCTCTCCTTATTCCTCGCCTCTCTGTCTCGTTCTCCGCTCCCTCCTCCACATACCATCCCTCCCCCTCTCCTCCGCCTCCGGTCGCCATTTTTCGCCTCCCCCATTTCCCTGCCTCACACCCTGGCATTCTTTTTCCTCGATTGCCCAGAATTCCTGCTTGGCCTTATTCTTTTTCCTCCCTCCCCGAGCGACCTCAGCCCCACCTCCCTTCGCCCCCTCTTCCCTCCCATTTGCCCCCTCACAATCTTCAACATCTCCCACACACAACCCCTTCCCTTTCCCTCCCCCTCTCCCGCCACCGCCCCTCCCATTCCCTCTTCTCCCGCTCCTTTTGTACCGGGCATAATCGGTTGGGAGGGACATCTTCCCTCGCCCCCTCTGCCTCCCTCACCCCCGCAGCTGCCTGCCCGACCCTCTGGATCCTTTATATCCCTCATACCCTATCCCTTCCGCATCCCTTCATCCCCTCAGTCCACACCCTCGCAGTCCCAAGGACCCCTGCTTCTCCTCCTTGCCCCACAATCCTCCCTCCCCACCACCACCACGGAACCCCTAGCTTCATTCTCCACCCCCTTTTTATTCCGACGACCCCAACGGTTTCCCCCCTTCCTCCTCCCTCTATCCCTCCCCCCTCCCTCTCCAATCCCTTTTTTACCCGCGGCCTGAGAGGCTGCGTTGTCGGGGCGAGGTTAAAAAATTTCCCCCCTCTGCATTTACATCCGCGCGCGCTATCGCCTCCTCTCTTTTTGCTTACATTTGGAAGGTAGTGAGCGAGGTAAGAGGAGCGATAAATGCGAGGGGCCCTTCCTTCCACATGCGTGTGCGTGGAGGAACTAGAATGCTACTCTGGGCGGAGCACTCGGAGCCCCGGGAAGGGAAAGATCTGATAAAAATGCCTCTCCGCTAGGTCGCGGTTATGGAGGAGAGCGATTTGTAGCGAAATTGAATCAAGTTATTCCCATCATTCCGCCTCGGATGGGAAGGAGTCAACTTGACGCTTAATGCACTTTTATCTTTATCGGCCTTGGGAAATCTGTAGAATATTGTAACCGGATGAAAAGGTCGTTGGGACACTTTTTTATTTGTAAGAGCAGAGTCACATGTTTAAATTACTTTACTTAACGTGGCAATGCACGTCAAGGAATATGCATAAACATCAAACGGAAGTTGCCACTGTTTCGCTGTGGAAGACATTCGGAGGATTACTAATGCCACGGAGGCACTCCCAATGCATGAGTAGTTTTTCTTTCTCATGTAAACCCTCGATCATGACTTATTCCCCGCATTAATCAAGCTGAGGTTTGATTTTTGATAAGAGAAGGTAGAGTTCACTTAATAGTACTTAGCCCAACGGTGTGTGAAATTCACGCACGAGGGTGGGGAGGCCATCTCCTGTCCCTGTACCGCCTGTGGCTTCCCAGGAAGATCACACAGCTCGACTCTTTCGTTCAGTAGTCGAGCGCTTTATCCACTGGACTGCCACTCAATTCTTTTTAAGTTATCAGTTTATCAAAGACACATTTCCATCTGCATAAGAAATTTCGCATGTGTTGATTATTACAGGCATATTGTCTTGTGTATGGGCGAGATTTAAAAAATCATTTCCGAACTAATTCCATGTGCTTCGATATTTTGAAGGATGTGCAGGTTATGTAGGTTTATTATGGTTGGCACTACTAGCTTTCCATCAGGTTCTCTTGGCGAAAATAATGAATAGGATTCAGAACTTGGATCACATCAGTTTCGCTTTTGGTAAGAACGAGAGCCCCGTCGCTTTGCGTTGCTATGTCAACGGCGTCGTCACCAATTCTGTCTGCATTGATTCGTCTTCTTAGTTCACAATTTTGTGCATTCGATTCACCCATAGGTTCTCTCCACTCCATCGTGCCAGGGAGGATACCTCGAAATTTCTCTCCCCCATTAACCCCCAGGTGTTTCGCCATCCCCTCCGCGTGTGCGACCCTCCTTTCGGACGTTAGGGAGTCTGACGGTCGCCGGGAGCGGTGGGGTGGTGACTGTCGGCAGGCGAGGAACCCTGGGGGAAAGGGGGGGGGCGGGAGGTTCCGCTCTCGCTCCACAAGCCGGCCCTCCGTCGGGATCTTCTTCCTTCATTCTCGATCACTTTCAGATCTGCGCCTGCCCCTGAGGCTCCTCTTGGAAGCCATCCATTATGCCGCGTTTAAAGAAAACTAGACGTGATTTTCAATCTATGCGCTTGTAATTGACGAAAAGTATGATCAAAAAGGGTCGCACGAAAGAAAAAACTGACCTCGTCCTTGTATCCCCGAATCTTTTAGTGAAGTCTTACAGTGATCGGTGCTCCGTTTCATTTAGCCCGGAAGGAGCGAGTCTTTTTCATTGTATCATTTGTGTAAACAGAGCTTGTTTTGTGGGTATCTTATTAGCGCCATGATTAATGCTTGCAATATTATTTTGCAGTTGAAACCAGGAAAGTTGTTGGTGTCGTTGATACTGCTTCTAATGACAACTCATCATTCAATCCATAATTTCGAGTATTTTTGTTTTTATAAGAAAATAATCGAATAGTCATTATTGACTATCTAAAGCTGAGTAATCATCTCGTGAACATTTAGTTGATTTAGAGAAACTCAGCATAATATTTTTTAAGCCACTCCACTAAGCTTCCTGGTAGTTATTCCGATTATTATATTGCAGAAGATAAAACGGAGACATTTCTATTACCTCTACGATGATGTCACGTTATTGATTTAATAATGTAAACGGATTTTAAAAATTCAATTATGCTAGTCTCACAGTTAGAATTCCTTCATTCGGTGAGTCGACGCTGGCAGTTGACTTCTGGGGTACGTAGGGGTCGTTAGCCTGATGTCCGGGGGACGCTTCGGCAGAAATTGTAGTGGCCGCGCCCTCTTGTCTCTCCGGGGTCGGCAACAATAATTGTGACTACAAATCTGCGAAATTGGCAGCACCTTCCGGGCATTCTTCATTCGCAGGTTGGTGCTTTCTGTTCGGAGGGGAGGGACGAGAGAAGAGGTTTTCGTTGCCAGGGGAGATCTCCGAATGTGCGTGTGGGAGTGGGAATGTGAAACTGTCTCCTGAGGTGTGTGTGGGCGGATGCTACTGGGGCGGTGTCGGCCCGTGTGCCGAGTCCCGACAACGAGCTGAACATCGCAGTGCGACATGCGATTTCGGTATCGCAAAAATGTAGTTGCATCATCAGTGCGGTGTATAAAATATACGGATATTGTATTTCTTATCGTCGTCGAATTCACATCGTATTCACAGCACTGAGACACTTATATATTATATTTTGGCGGCGATACGAGTGAAGTGACAGCTGTCGAAAGGAGTGTCGATTCGTATCAGAGTCAAATTGGAAGGTCGACTTTTATTGTGTACCTTAACCACCTATGTGCTTAGTTCTATATCTATCACACCCAGTTGGATGTTTGGATGAAGGAGTCGTCCATTTAATCTTTTTATGTTTATATCTGTGCCTTTATCCCTTCCAACAAGATTGGCGATGCTTTTGAACGTGTAGACGAGTTTACCTTGCAAGTTAAGTTGACAAGGTAATCGATTCGTCACAAAAATTGGTCAGAAACTAGTCAGTTCCATAGCGTACAGCCTAAACGTAATTAGGTTCCCCTTCCACGACTTGGTATGAAGGATATGTAATGAGACGATTGACGATAGTCGAGAAGGATAATTTGTTCGTTCCTTGAATTCCAGGGATCGTTTTACATCTATATTTTTGGAGAGATATACGAATGTCAAATTATTTCCTTTCCTTCGCAGTGCGACCGGCGTAATCACGTTGCATGTCTGCTGGTAATCACAATGCAATATCGCGCTATCATCGTGCATCGCAGTGTGTTCGCAGAAATATCGCAATTTGACATGGAAAACTGGTTTGGTGCGGTCAGGGGAGAGGGGCTGAGTGGGGGGGGGGTTAGGGAAGGGTTATGGGGAAAAGCTTCGTAGTTCAAGTGTAAGGCGGCGCGCATTTGCGTGCGTGCGTGGGTGGGTGGGCCTTTGGGGGGACTTTGTGTGTGCGAGGCGCTATATCGAAGGGGCGTGGTCCCACCACGTGAGAGTGCGGGAGCGGTTGGGGGAGGGATGGAGGATGGGGAAGGAGCCGTTTGAAGGGGCGGTTTCGGATATATAAGTAGGGAGGAAATGTATGTATACGTATTTACACTGAGGGTGGTAGGGATCCGGTTCGAAATGGTAAAAATATTTCCGTGGAGGCGTTTGTTTTTACGTGCCTTCCCGCGCACATCATGCCACCCCAACGCCCACCGGGTTTGTCCTTTGGGGGGGAGGGATTCGGAGCAGGCAGAAGCGAGAGATCGAGGAAGTAATTGATTGACGTGTTTATTTAGTCCTTGTTCCGTTGTTTCTGTTGCTACGAACGAGAGAAAGGATCTAGTTGGGCGGGAGAGGTGTCCTCGCCTCGATTAAATGCCTGAATAGACGATTCGTCCTTTTAATAAATAATGTTGTTGAGGTTAAAGGGATGAAAGGCTTTGCTTGGTTTGGAATTTTTCTCGTACGTTGTTGGACATACGGGCCCAGCGTGCGGGAATTGGTGAAGTTCGGGCAGAATCTTAACGTTTGAAAATTTTTTTGCTCATGAACTTACTCATATGCTATGATATACATGGAAACTAACTTTTCACGAACACATGTGAAACGTGTTCGATTAATTTTCTTCCTTGTTTGCTACTTTTTCAAAAAATACCTCCGTGAACAGTTTTCGAGCAAAATTTTTATTCATATTTGGAGGAACCGCATCGCAGTAAACAGTTTAGTTAGTCTGTACATTCCTCATGACGGGAAGGAGCTTGGTTCTGCAATAACAGAACTGGTTTTAGGAGTCTTGGGAGAATGGTTCTGCAACAACAGAACTTGTTGTAGGAGTCTTGAGTTTCCTCATCACCATTTACGGACGTGCAGTTGGGTCTCTGTAATAGTCCAGGATTTGTATCAACGACGGACTTACAAATTGGGGAGGACACAATCTGCGGCGAAAGACTTTAATATTTTAGGGATTTCAACTCGGAAACATTTGTATTATTGGCGTCTTGTCCTGTGCACGAATGCAGTCGTGTGTGTAGGTCTAGTGTGGCCATAGATCCTTGAATCCTTCAATCCTGGAAACTGGAAACACTTTCTCACGGAGAAAACATTGGAACTGACGTAGTTATTACGTGAGATGCTGCCTGTTTACGACTCAATAGCTGACATTAAGAAGAAGAAATGTAAAATAGCGTATCTTTCATCTGAAATTTATAATCTATGGAAAATCAGGATAATTGATGTTTTGTCCCGTAAATTGAGGACAGTTGTTTGAATCACTTCGAATTATGATATTTTCAGGGTGAAAATTATCGGGAAAACACCATATATATGATCACAGCTGTTTTAGAATCATGGTAATAATATCATATGGACCGCAAGATATCACAAGGCAATTATTTACCATCCAAACAAATCATTGAGTCGTTTGGTGTTCAAGTAAAATGCTAGAGTCTGGTGCTCAGTTGGTCGATGGGATTAAGGCATCCCGAAATAATTTACGCAGCCCCTGATCTTATAGGAGTTGAAAAAATGGAGGGAGAAGAATCAAACCAATCGGATTTTTTGAAATATCATACGAAACTACTGAATTGAGGACATACATGGTTTCGGCCTTGTACCGCTCTAGGGCTGATTCCGGCCAATCAAACGGTTGGGGGGGGGGGACTTCGTGAATTCCGGAGCAGTAAAAAAAGGGAATTTCGTCGATTAAACGCGTGAGGAAGGAGGGTCGAGATTCCCTTTTGTGCCCTCGTTGCCCCTGTCCCTCCCTCCCGCCCCCCCACCTCTACTCCCGCTCGTATTTCCGGGGGCAAAATAGACGTAAAATTAGACGTCGTTTGCCCCGGCCACCGTGCACAAGGTATTAATTAATGAGCCATTTTGAGGGTCGAGTGGAGTGGGCCGCTTTTTCTTTCCGCGTCCCCAAAGGAGGAAGGGCGCGTCGTTTCCATGGCATCGCCCGGCGTGCGCGCGCGCTCTCCCTCGTGTGCGAGCGTGTGTCGACTAGGTGGTGGTGTGCGTGGCCCCACGGTGGAATTTTGGCTTCTTCGCCCAAAGGTGTCGTCGTTTCCATATTGGAGCTTTTGATCTCCATGGAGATGAGGCGCTTGTTTGCTGCTGCGGTTGTGGGAGCGTTGCCGTGGAATTCTGAGTTGTTTTGGTGGTCAATAATTGCCATGGGACTTCAGAGGAGTGGATCGTCGAGGGGGCGTCGACAGGAAATAAAGACGGGACGAAGTGAATTGAAATTCGTTGAGCTCAATTGGAGTCGTAGGTGAAGTCTTGGCGTTTTTTATTGTCCTGCTATCACACCGTTATTAGGTTTGTCATTCCCGAGAATAAGGTGTATGATTTTTTTCGTCCGGCTGTTTTGTGTCTCAATTCATTTTCAGTGTATTTATTTACGTAAATATTGAGGGGTTTATATTTCATATCTGCCGTGGGGGTAACAATTAGGCCTAAGTTATTGGCTCGTGATTGATGGAGAAAATACATTGACAGGGATAAAACGTGGAGACGGTTATGCGTAAAGGAAGGTGATGGAGGAAAGACGAGTAGAAACGTGGAGTGGAGGTGATATTGAGGAGTAAAGCGGGGTGCTGAAGGCGTTTATGTCGAATGAAATCAATCAGTAAAAGGGGGAGCAAGGGAAAATGGCGAAGGCAATGTTCGTATACTTCTGCTGTTCTGAAGTTAATAACTATTTGAAAAGGTGGATTGCGTGGTAATCGGGGAGCATCAAAGACATTAAAACTGAAAGAGACATCACATAATTAATAAAGTGTATTCGTCCGTCATAACGAAAACAAACCTAAGCTAACTTAGAAATATTTGGGATTATTCATTCCATTTCCAATTTTACACTACTTAACAATTTGAATGGAAAAAAGAATGCACGGAACATGTGGGTACTTAAAAATCCATTTAATAAATACGTTTCTTGTTTGTTTTAAAAAAATCATTGCGCTTCCCCCTATTTTCGGCATCTCTGAAACCAGGTTTTTTTTTCGAGGGTGAATGAATATTACGATGAATTCAATGATAACACCGGCACTTTTTTCACCCCCCCACCCGTTGACGTTTACCTATCATGAAATAGCAGGTTTAACGACATTTCATGAGAAATCCTGCGTGATATTTGGGTGGAGTTCTTAATTTGGGCAAGGAGAGTCCAAAGCGGACTCGCCGAGCTTGAAGTATTGTGACTGAATGTCCTTCAACTGTTCACCTAAGCGGTGTCACCATTTCGTGTCATCAAAGACTCGAGGAGAGGAAGAAGAGGAATGGCGGAGCGAGGAGCAGGCAGTCGCATCGTATTTAGCCTGGGGAACTCGGGACGTATTCCCCCGTCCCTCCCCTCCTTCCTTCCCTCCCACCCGCCCATCCCAGCTCCTCGAGCAATTTCCCCTCCCATTTTTCATTTCGTACGGCCAAGTTAGCGGAGTGGATCCCTTGTATCGAGTTAATCTTATTTTTACTCCCGGTAATCCGGGGAATATAAAGACTCCGTGGGGGGTGGTGGTGGAGCGGGAAGGTGTGTGTGTGAGAGAGTGTGGCTGGAGGGGAATTCCACCTTCTCTCTCGCCGTAGAATAAGTACGTGTGTGGAGCCGGCGGTTGGGAGGTGGGGTCCTAGGGAGTGATGGGGCGAAACGGCTGTGGTTAGGGTGGGGGGCGTTGAAGATCTCGGCAGCGTAACGTCGTCATATTAAATCCCGTTTTTCAATTGATTTTTTTTATTTCGGTCTCTTTTCAGCTTCATGGAATGAAATTCTCTGCCCCCGTTTTCCCTTTCCCTCCGCGTTTACCCGGGACCATCCCCCCCGTCCAACCCCCTCGCACCCAGCCCCCCTTTCCAACCCCCCGAATTCAGCCCATTCCGTGTTCAACTCACCCTTCTTTTTGTGAATCCACGCATAAAGTTTATATATTAATATATTATAAAAAATATGTGCGTGTGTATTTGTACGTATATAGATAATGGACAATGGTTAGTGGCGAAAGTGGAAGGATATGGATTCCAAGGAGAAAATTTTCCTTTCTCAGAAACATTCTCCTTTATCTCTTGCATATATATATATATATATATATATATATATATATATATATATATATATATATATCTGGCTATGCGTGCCATGAAACGCACCGTTCCTATCCTTTATAAGATCGTATGAATGCTTTTCTACTATCCTTTCCCTTCTTGTGTCCCGTCTATTTTCTCCTTTGGTGGGTGAAACAGCTCCATAACGCCATCTCTCGGGCAATATGTATCGGAGCACTTTGGCGCTTTATAAGATCGCAGATCTCACGGTAAATCAGGTTTCCCTATTAGCTCAACTGGTAGAGCATCCGCCCGGAAAGTGGAAGGTCCGTGGTTCAAATCCCGGATAGGGAAATATTTTTACTTTCGTATTTTTACTTTCGTGATTTGCTCAAAAACCGCCTTCCCCACATGTCCTGTCTTCGCCTATTATGTGTTTTCCTATCCCCTTTCCTTATACCTATTTCTGTTTGAATGAATATTTGTGCGCCGTATGGCGGGATTTTCAAGTTTGAATATATATATAT
>CM073775.1:93731518-93894768 GCA_037158775.1 Hetaerina titia | reverse complement strand
AACAGTAGATAGGGTTAAAATATTTTTGGTTTTAAAACGTAGTATTCCAGTTTCCCTTCCGCCGACTTATAATTGACCAATGAAGTTTTCATAAAATACCTTGTGTGAAGGTGACGGACGGGACTTAAGGCATCTTAAAGTGCTGTCCTGAGAGATGATTGATTGCCGTCGCTATGACGTGGAGCAAGTATATATGTTGTAGAGTAAGTTTTCATCAGCCGTTTAACAGAATTTCCAAGAGTTTCGCAATTGACACAAATAACGGCCTATCAGTTAAGTTTCATGCTGGAATTCATTCCGTTACTTTTGTTTCATGACATACTCTTAATTGTCATCAATAGGAAGGAACGTGCGTTCCTTGATTATGAACATGGCAGAATAACTTAAAGTCGAAGGGGATAGTAAGCGAGACGAGTAGAAGAGAGGAACATTTTGGCCATGAACGAAGGGAAAGACTGCAGGAAATAATGTATCAGCCCTGACTGAGACAGAGCCGGAGGAATCAAAGAGGACATGATGCCCTACGAGAAAAGAAACCTTAAAATATTGAATGACATGCACGAACTTCCACTTGCTGGGAAGCTGCGTCCAAGGTACCACCGTTATAAATATCTCGGGACTCAAGGAATTATAATTATGTACGGAGAGTCAAAAGTCTTGATGAAAATTTAAAAGAATATGTGTACCCAGAATTTTTCTTTGTTTCGACGACATTATGGTTTTTCAAGTTTATATTGTATTGATATAAATGAAGATCTCATTAAGGTTAAAGTTAGTAGCGCCGGGAGAATAGAATGGGAGAAACCGAATGTGGGAAAGGAAAGGGAAGAGAATATGAACATATTTTCTTTTGGGTCGAAGGGACGCGTCACGATTGTTTCTTATTCTCACGGTGTATTGTTCACAGGGCTGGAAACGATTAGCGATATGCCCTCCTCTCCTCCCTTCCCTCTCTATGATTGGGAAAGTCCTTTATTTATTTATATATTTCATTTGGTCTCATCTCCGAGGAGATGTGGGAATGGGGCGTGCGTCGCCGGGGAGAATGTGTATTTCCCACCCCGTGCGAGGGGGCGGGGGAAGGAGGGGGAGGCCCCGCATGGGTTTTTGGTGAGTGGACCCTCGGAAGATGCTTTTTGGGGCCGCCCCCTCCTTTCCGAAAGACTGATCCCATAATTTTTTCCCGGAAAGACAATTTATCCATCCACCCACACCACGCCACCCTCCCTTACCTCTTCACCCACACCCCACCCCCTCTCCCTCCTCCTTGTCAGCGACCCGTGTTGTCTCTCCGCTGTTAATTTTCCTTCCATCCCTCTTTGCCGCACCCTTCGTGGGGGTTTCTTTTCCGTCCTTTTCTTCCCTCCCTCGTACCCGCGTCCCCTACTCCTGTCCTTTGCCCTCGCTCTCCCCTCGGTTGCTAAGGCTCATATGTATGTATATGTGTGTGTATGTGGCTGCCTCTCTCTCTCTCTCTCTCTCTCTCTCTCTCTATATATATATATATATATATATATATATATATATATATATATATGTATGTATGTATACATACACATTTATTTATTTTTGTTTGTGTATATATATATATATATATATATATATATATATATATATATATCGTGTGTGTGTGTGTGCGCGCACCCAAATCCCCCTCGCCTCGCTAAGCCCCATTTATTTTCTCTCCTCGTTCGCTCTCCTTTCATTCCTGTCCTTCCTCGCTCATTCCCCTCCACTTCTCCCTTCCCTTCTATTCCCCTGTCATTCATTCGCCTCTCCCTTTTCCCCTCCCATCCCACGCCTCCTTTTTTCCCTTTTATCACCCCCTGCCTTCTTTCACGATCTCTTTTCCTTTCTTACTTTTTCCCTGCTTCCTTCTCCTTTCTTTTTCTCGCACTCTTTTTTATGCCGGAACTTCCATGCTCGGCCCATTCTGCTGCCGCTTCTTCTTAAGTTATTAACGTATTCTCTTTGATTTGCTATTGCCGCGATAACCTTAAGTTGTATCATTTAAAAAAAAGAAAGATGTTGAATTGCTTAATCGACTGCGAACGTTATATCATGTTCGTGCACTCAAATTATAATCTAATTGAATTTCGCTGCGAGATGTACAGTCTCGTCTTAGTGCTTACTAGATTGGATGGCCTCTAGGCACAGTAATAAGTTGTGATCCCTATCTCAGTATCAGTGTAAATTAATTGAACGTTATTTTTCTTTCTTGTATTTATATCTCGGGCTTTTGAAAATAGTTTTAATGCTCAGGGTGATTTTCATCCAATACTTCTTTTGTATAACCTGCCTTGGGCTCTTTAATTATTCTCGTAATTGGAAGATATGAATTACAAACACATTTCATCGCGCTTTTTACCTGCTTTCTTTGAAGGAATTCATTTCGTCCCAATGTTATGATAGTTGAAGACTATTTTTGATTGTAACTAAGTATTTTGACCTCTTAGATTAAGTGCTCCGTTGCATTTTTTCCTTGATTCTCAATTCTACCATATGCATGCGAAGGGGTGTATCAATACTGTACATAACACTTAAGAATTTGGCTAAAGAGTAGTCCAAACTCAATTCTATAGTATTCTCCTTTTCCTTTGGTTCGTTTCCCGTGCTCTCTCAATCCTTCTCGGCCCCCTCTCCTTTCTTCCTCTTCCATCCCATAATGTTTCAGTGCATCAGCATCAGGGTCCTCCTCTGGAATTGCCTCCGTCCGCGATCTTCGCGGGAGCGCGTCTCTTTTGCCTTTATTTTCGTGTGTTCTTTGTTTTTTTATCTCGTCAGGATGTTTAATCTCTCTCTTGCTTCCTGCCTCCACTCATCCGATTCTCTGAATAAGTTTATTAGCTAGTGGGGGTTATCGATGACCCGCGATTCTTCGAAGTCTTCCCCTTAAAAGGTCACCATTGTGTCACTCAAGTGTGCTTGTCTATTTGATTTTCTCTGGTTCCTTAGCACGGTGACCGCAAATCACGCAAAAAGCATTGTGGTCTCAAAACTCGATCCGTTCATTTTTGAAACGGTTTTCAAGGTTGAAATAATTTGCAAATGTATCAACATTTTTCCTTTACTGTTTTTTTACAAATCAAGATTTAATTTCCGTGAATGTTTTGGAGGAACGGCAAAAATTTAGTGCTCACGGAGTTTTTTTGTAGCAATTAAATGACCATTGCATCCGACTTTTGTTTTTTGATTTGGAATATGATTAATCCTTAAAGAGTACCGTTTGAGACTATGGAAAGTTAATTTAATGATATTGTATTCTCATTTATTTGGAATGGGCGTCCAACACGGCGTATGTATTCCTTTCCGCGGCGTTAGGTTCCCGTAATGGCCTCAACGACTTGGCCATCTTTTCCTTCGGTCCTCACTTTCGCGACTCCGGGTTCCTTGTAATGCTTCTACTCATGGAAATTAACCTCTTCACCATGTCCTGTCTAATATCGCCACTCTAGGAGCTCTTAAAAGTGTCGCATTCCTCCGTAGAGTGGAAATTTTTAGTCGCGCGTATCGCCGATTCATTATTCCCTAATCCTCCCCTTTCCCATATCCATTTTTCTTTCCTCTCGGGAGTGAAAGAAACGCCCCAGTTTTGTGTTTTCGCGGCACACCGTGACTCAATCCATGCCCGCGTGCTACCTACGGCCCTCTCCGCTTTGGGACGGCGAGGGGTGAGAAAACTTTAGTCGTGGCTGGGCGGGGTGGGGGGTGTATCTGTCTCTATATTGGCCCTCGGTCGGTCGGGGAGGGATGGGGGCGGGTCAGTGGGAGATTCCACGACGAGCGTCCTCCCACTCCGGGCGGGGGGAGGCTTATATTCATTGCCACCCTCCCCCTGACGCTTTCCCGGATGCCTGTCCCTCATCCCTCCGCCCATCCGTACCCCGAGCCTACTTTTCCAAACCCCACCCCCGCTTCTCTTCCTGCTTCAAGTCCGCCCACTCAAGGGTACGCCTCACTGCCACGCCGTCCCCCGCATTCCTCCCATAACCCTTGTCTTTTTATCGACCGTATGGGCTCCCTCATCTACTTTCTTCCCCCACACCCACAGTATCCCTCGGCCCGCACCCATTCCTCTCCACCCCTTCCCAATGCCTCTTCCTCTCCCCGCCCTTTATTACGTGTTGAGCGTTATGATCTCGCGGCCTTTATTTTCCCCCTCCTCTTGCCCTCTTACCTCTGCCGTCGTCCTCTCTCCTCCCTCTCTCTCTGAAACTCCTCTTCCTCTCCCCTTTTGCGTCTCCGTGCCTTCTTCTCCTCGCCCTCTGCGTCTCGCTAAAATCCCTCCCGTCTCCCAGGGGACACAGGGGTGATTTTCGGGGAGGAGGACGAGCGGGCGGGGGTTTAGGGTTGGGAGGGGTAGGTGTTAATTCTTTTTCCGGTCTTGGATCGGGTGACACCGTGGTGTAATTGCGTTGATTTCTTCCTCCTCGTCCCATTTTGTTTTTAGCAAATTGTGCCTTTTTTGTCCTGATAATTATTCTTGTTACATATTCTCATCCCTCGATGGTCTTCCTTGGAATCCTCGACTCTCCTGCGTTCGATGTAATTGAGGACGGATGAGTGACATTTCCTGCCTTAATGTGTGACTTTATCTCCTAATTGTTTTTTTTTTTGCGTGTTTCGTCTTCTTCCGTCCTCTCTCTCTCTCTCTCACGTCCTCTTTCTCATTTTTGATCATAGCTGCTTCCTCTGATCTTTAAAATCTCACCTGTGTTCGACCTTTTGTTTATAATCAAGGAATTGAGGTGGTTAATATACTTAACTTTGGGCAACTTGCGCAGCAGATAGTGCAAATGAATTGTGTTCCCAAGAAATTAGGGGATTTTTCTTGCTTTTCCTTCTGGACTCTTAGGGACCAATCTCACGGGTATTAACCACTGTTAGACGACAGATTTCGGTGTCAAGAGCATATTTTTCAGCTCAACTCAGACTCGAGAATCACTGTCCATCGCTATGCCAAGTAGCCGATACCTAAAATTACATTTTCTCAAGTTATTATTTCAAAAACTATATTATATCCATGTAAGGACTATATTCACATTTCGCAGTTCTTCTCTTAGTAAAATTATCTGTACAGCTAGTTTCTTTAGGTTTACATTATTTTCATAGAATTTTTCATTGTTGAAAATGATGTTGCCATCGAAAATTATCGGAGAAAAACCACTATGAAGTGGAAAACTTCAAGCATATTTCTCGTATCTAGGGCATTTTCAGGCACATTGGGTATGGGACTCTGAAAATCGTGTTTAATTTTTACCAGAATAATCTTTGCAAATCTGAATTATCTTCGAACTAGATGGCGTTGATTTTAATCACGTCATAAACAGCATAATATCTAATGGTTTCGTAATACAATTTTATTTGGGTGTTGACAGTATGTCTTCAATTTGAGAGTCATTCGATCTTAATGCAGTGGATCTGATAGAAGGCACGAAACAAGGGTGGTCTGAAAAGTTTCCCACCTAATAAAAATACAAGACATTTTTTATGAAATTTTCTAAGTCGGAAACTTTTCAGACCAACCTTCTTTCGTAATTTGTAAATATTATTGCCAATGTTGTGTTGATTCGGTTCATAGTGTTTAATTTTAGCTTGAAAGTTATCAATAAAATTTCAAAGTATTACATGTATACAATTGAGAAATAATACAGTGGCTGGTTTAGGTAGCGGAATAGCGACGAGGGCATTCATTCTATGTCCCTCTATTTAGTAACTGGTATAATAAGTAAAATTGTAATTTATTATTTGTAGCTTTTTATGGCTACATTTATATAAATTGATTAGTAAAATCATCTTAGTAAAAAGTAACCAATCGCCGTCGCTCAACGATATAGCGTCGATGAGGAGGAACTGGGCGCCATCAAAATTAAAAAAAAATAGAGGAAATTTAGATGTGTCTTATATCCTGTGGGTTAGACTACTTGGCTGCACAGCCCGGCATGAGGGGAAATGGATTTTTTTCTTGGAAATGTTGGAATATTTTCAGCAAATTTGGTGTAGACCATGCATATTATTTGGTCTTAATGCATGCGTAATGCATGCCAAAGAATTCTAGGAATTTTCAAATAATTTCGCCTTTCTCCTTCCCGACATCGCGATATGGAAGAAATTTGTCTTTTCCGCTGGATAAAAACTAACAAAGACGAATTTTTTTAGGTCAATTAAGGCAAGTAAAACTCTCTGTGTACACAATATTTATATGTGCTCCACCCAACCAACCAACCTCCGCCCTCCCCTTCATAAATGATGAAGGGTTTCGTGTACAACTTTTGAATCGAAAAAGAGTTTCGCACGTGACTGTTTTTATTCCCGCCCACTCTCCATTTTTGTCCACCTCTTAACGTTATTATTTCTCCCTTCCTTATTTTTAAGCCTTAGCATCTCTTTAAAATTCCTTTGCGCGCCCCTAAGCCTCCCGAATGTTTTATTTTTCCTCCTCCTTTACTCGCAGCCTCTCCCCCTCCGCGCTGCCGTCCGTCCCATTCCAACACCACCCCCCTCTACAGTCACTTCCCACCAACAAAACAGCATCCCTCCCTCACCTCCCGTGCGCCCTTCGCGGCTTTTAATTCTCTCCTCTCCTTCCCTTGCTTCGCTCCTCTCTTGTCCTTCTCCCGTCTTCCATTTGCTCTAGTAGGGATTAGGTCAAAAAAGGTCTGAAGAGAGCGAGATTCATTTCATCTGCCCGATTCTCCTTTATATCTATCCAAGGGAAGTATCAGTGACCGTAGTACTCGTTTGTGAAAGTGAGGACACCCGGCAAATTCCTGTAGGTTTTCCTGGTCATCATAATGTGAACAGAGAAATGCTTCGATTCCCAAGTTCCCACTTTTGTCAATTTGTATCAGGCCTTCACATGTTTCACTTCTGTTCGAATTTGATTCGTGTGCCACTTGGACCCGTTGAACATATTTTGGCTTGCAATTAGCTTTTCTTTGGGTTCAATGACCAGAAGTCGCAAGTATTTCATTCCCAAGGCAAGGCGTGAATCCACAGATTGAGACATATCGTCAATATGTTATTGAAAAATTCACAAATCATTTATCCAAGTTTCATCTCAACTTCACCAATCAGGCATATTAAACGTAATTCCTGCCGACTATCCCTTTGCCGAAGCCAGTTTTAGCTTTCGTAAATTATGAATGGATTAATTAAAACAGGAATCGAATGATCGAAAAGTAACGTGTATGTGTTTAGAATCACTTTTAGCCTTTTGGGACCCTGGCATAATTCTTAATCTAAGAATAATTTTGGATACCATTCCGGATAAAAAAAACAAGTGTAGAAATTTGTGAATGCAGACTCTTGACGTAATTTTCGATTGAACAGCTGTCACAATGAAAGCTCAATTGCTAAAATAGTTTTGCTGTGCCGAGGAACGCAGGGGTTTTAATGATTTCTTTGGAGATTTGTTTACCCTTTGTAAATGCGTTTGACTTCACTGATAGTGATACAACGCAGCTTACCTTCCTGTATTATTACTAGGTAATTGCCGGTTGAGGTCGGTTTTTGATGGACAAAATTACCAAATAAATATTATGTTTCTCATTTCCCAGCATAACGAACTATAAAAAATCGAAGAAGTCGAGTAATCGTAGAACTCCTCGAAGTGCGAATGACGTTCAAAACTAATAGTTCGAAAAGGCTGGTTAATTGTATTTGGTGACTTTGCGAATTGGTTTAGGTTTTCTGAATATGGAGTCGAATATTGCCTCGCCAGCTGCGAAAAGGACGCAGTCAGTTGCGCCTTTGCGATTATCTCATTGCTTTCGTTTCCATCTATTCACGACTCCTTTACTCTTTTATTTATTTAATCTCTTTTCCTTTTGCTCTCCCCAGGACTGTTGCCCACGGGCTTATGTTCGCGTGGCGTCTCTTCCCTTCCCAACTTGCCGCTCCCCCGACTCCCCCTCATCTCGAAAGATCCCTTCCTTAACATCATCCTTCGTTCCTCAAGTTTTTTCTCGTCCTCTTTGGCCTCCTCTCCTCCTCCTCCTTTTGTCTGTAGCGTATTTCGGGAATTCTTCCCTTATTTTTCCGCCTGTAAGGGCCTCTCTCTCTTTTTTTTACCAGAGAAGGCTCCTTTCCCTCTCGTGACATTCCTTTCCACACAATCGCGCTTACTACACTTCTTCGTAGCAGTGGTAGTTAATCCTGAAGGCATTTGACATTCGAGGTCATTTGCAAGTAATTCTAGGTACGCGAGGAGTTAGTCACGGATGGAGAAGCCGAAAGGGATTTTTTGAATGATGAAATACTTAAAGAAAACTGCCCCACGCACGTGTTACTCCTATTCAATTTGATCCATTCGGCATCATTTTCAAGTTCCATTGCAGCGATTACCTCAAGGCGGCCCTTCAGAAAAATCAAGGGTTTTAAATGGCTGATATTTTTGAATTAGCGATTTTCACTCATACGGTGCACATGTGGGTGAACCGCGTGTATAAAATATTACGGCCGGGGCGAAGGCTTTGGGTTAGTTCATGTGCATCATAGTGGAGGAGGAATGGGGATGTCTATTGGGATCAATTGGGATTGGGAAATATTTTTTGGGAATGATTGTCTGGGTACCTCAAAAGAAAAAATATAGTTCAAAACATCATCGTCGTTAGCCCGTGAAAATGTTTAGAATGCAGAGAATGAGTTTCAGCCAACGTCATATCGCTTCCGAGGAGATAGAGAGAGGAAATAGCCAGGGGCAGGACCATGGTGGCGGTCAGGCGAAAAGACGGTGAACTTGTTGGAGTTAGTTCACCAAGAGTAGGGTTATTTCGTCCCCTGTCAGGACTAAATACTGTTTCGATTGTAAAAGTTGCATTTTGTGTTTTTGTGAATGACTAGATCATGATTGTAGTTGGTTGTTGCCTGAAGAAATCAGGTGCCAAATGCTCCGATTGAACAAAGGGTGTTTCACATCCGTAAAGTGCTGCGATGAACCGCACAGATGTTAGCTGTCATTGGGGACGTGAAAGGATCTGGCCATTTGTGCCTTGAGGTAGTGCGGAAAATGGAGAAAGGAAGGCCCATTGCCTTGCCATCATTACTTACGAGGGAACATGAGAGTTTTCTCATTCATTGAAACTAGCAGTGTGCGCCACGACGGATTTTCACCCATCTAAACTAATATTTGAGACGAATATCAACACTCCGCGCAAAGTAGCAAATACCGCAAGCTTTTGACTGTGAAGAAATCGGGGTGGTCGTTGAAAATAAATGACTTATTTGACTCATCAAAATCTTTCGGTATCGTGGAAAGGATCGATCCAAGGGATTGAACCAAAATATCTCATTTGAAGGGATGGAGATGGGGCAGGGTTCTTTGATGCTTCTCTTCTTCTCGATCTTTCTTTTTTTCCTCGTGTTTCTCGTCGTTTTCATACTCGGAGGAAAATGTTTCATCTATCGGTAATATGATTTTTAGAAGTTATTTTGAGAAGCCTCTCTGCTCTTCCAATTTCTTCTTCCATTTCTCAAAATTATTTATCACCCCCAATGCTTATTCGTTCGAATGTTACCTTCTTGGTATTTCAAAGTGGCCATTTCCCTAGATCTATTAATCCATATATCTCCAACTGTCTCTTTCTAATTATTGTTAGTATCCATCTCAAAATGTTTTGGATGCTTGTGGGTGTAGCAGTAGCGTTAACCTTAAATATTTGCGTTTACATGATATGACACATTCGACATCAAATCACGAAAATGGTTTAATTTGTGAGGGTGAATTGCTTTTATAATATAGCGGTATGCTTGTTGGACTACGTATCTCGTGAAGTATCGTTCCTTTCGAAGGATTGTGGCAATATCCTTATGCACATTAAAACTATGGATGCAATTCTTGAAATCTTTCCATGCGAAAAGAGAGATCTACGATTCGAATGAATGTACATTGTCGCCGCATTGTCTTGATAGGGCGTGGTAGTCCAGTGGGTATGACGCTGGGATTGTCGGGCACCATTTCTTACTTGAGAAACCAACAGGGAAGGGAACCGTCACCCTACCCTGATAAGTGGATTTCATGATAATATATTAATCTGAAATTCTGTTTGATCAATGATCACTGTGGTGTTTTTTTCAGACACTTGTGAGGATAATTAGAATGAATTATCAGTGACAGAATGCTAAAAATAGCTGTAGTGATTCATTTAATGGTTAATATTATTGTGATGCGGGCTGCATCCCCTTGTATTTCCCCCCTCGAAGGGGAATAACGCATGCTAAATTTGTTGGACTTGTTCTCTTTGGAGAATCTCTGTTGGCTCGGGATATTTCCTTCTGGTCTCCTACCCCCCTTTCTCTTCTCCTTTGCTTTGTTTCTTCCCTTTCCGCTCAGTGGTTGTTTCGCTCCCTCTCTCCGCCTCTCCCTTTCTCCTCTCTGTCTCTTCTCTTCGCCTCCGTCTCTGTGAAGAACGTGGGGCGTAGTCGGGGGCGGGTTGAAAGGCGAGGTTCAAACCACTCTCCTCCTCTCCCCCTCCCTTACCCTCACCCATCTTACTCTCCCTGACATGGGGAGGTTTCGGAGTCAGGGAGTGGAGACAGACACACCGGGACGCGAGGGGTGGGTTCTTTTTTTCACGGGCGGTGAGAGAGGCGGGGGGCGATGGTGACGCTTTGGTGTTCGACGCGGAAGGCCCGGGGGCGTGTGGTGTGGAGGGCGGCAGGCAGGAAAGCAAGTCCCTCTTCGTGTGGGGAATGCGGGGGTGGGGCTCGGAAGACCGGAGGGTGAGGCCGCCGCGAGTGTTGAACAGCAGTTGTGTGTGTGTGTTTGGTGTTTTCTCTAAATGTGGAAATTTAGGAGGGGTGAGTCGAGGAAGGGGAGAAACGGGAGTGGGTCGTGACGGACGGGGGAGGGGATTTCTCGCGCAGATTGTCGTCGTCGAAGAAGGGGGTTGGCGTTTCGGTTTTTGGGGACATGAGGTGGTAGGTGTGGCCCCACGCCCCGTGTTCGACTTAAGTGCCACCCTTCGATGTCTTAGAACAACAAAATGCGGGAATAGATTGTTTGGCTGCACTTAATCGCGTCGCTTTAATATTATGTCCAAGTACAGATATGGGCGCCTAACCTCGGGATAAGCACTACGCTACTGTCGGTTAAGGCCTCGTAAATGAACCCGCCCGTGGAAATATGCTCTTACGGTCCTCTCCAATTACGTACGTTCAGATTCCATTTCCCATCATGTAAGGTGGAAGCGATTTCGATGGTTAATGGATGGAAGGTTAACCTAAGGAACCTGCCTCTGGTGAAGTAACTGATTTAAATCTTAAGGGCGCGGTCCGTATATTTATTTTGCCACCACCTTGCTAGATTTCATTGCGTGTGAGGAATCAGCATGATAGAAGTCATATTCGTAAAATATGATTGGAGAAATGAGCTGTAGGTTCGACAGGTTTAAAATTTCATTTTCTCACTTACATTTGGGGATTGCGATACGAGTGTCCATCAATGGTGCTAAGTTGACAATGTTGTATCCTTTGTGATCCAGTCTGTAGTTATTATTCTATCGAACACTTTCTTATTACAAGCCTCATAAGCTCCGCCTGCGAGGAATAGGAATGAAAACTTGGACACTGTAGTGTATGTAAGCCATTCATAAAATTATTTCAATCGTTCGAATTATTTAATGTTTCCATTAGTAACCAAGTTGTAGGTAATACTTAATTTTGATGTTGCATGTCTGGTGTTGAATCACCTCCTGCAACACACCTCTTAGTGATAGCTTGCAGGTTACCCCGTAGGTGTGATAACAGTCGTCGAGTGCATTCTTATTTGCTTGAGGGTTTTTTCTTCTCACGCCAAGGTTCAGTTTCTCATTGTTTCGCGTCGTTTTCTTTGGTCAGCAACGAGGAATTTGGGTGCTCTGGCCCTAGTTTTCTCCATGGAACGTTGAAATGCAGGATCCTTTTGGTGATATCCCTTGCAGTAGCAGGTGCCCACCCACTATAACGCCATCGTTCCCTCCACTCTCGCGCAACGAGCGGAGGAAGGCTGGCTGGATGCGAAGATGGCGTGTGTCTCGAAGGCAGAAGCGAGGTGAAGGGCGTGTTGGTCGAGCGTGCCCCTCGAGCAGAGTTCCTTTCGTCTTCGGCCGTCGGAGCAAGTCGCTTCCTTCCCATTGCTCTGAGGGCATGTCGAGGCCTTGATGGGGGTCATCGATTCTCCTCAGCCCTTACATCCTACGCCCTTATCCCGCCTCGAGAAATGTATCAGTCTCTTAGTCGAACATTATTCCCAGCAATTCAATTGAGTCTCTGGTCGTTTTAATTTTCATTCTTACCCAGTCCTGCAGGATTTTACTGAAAAAATATTTTTTAGAACTTCAACCTTTAAACTTTTGTAACTGTGTCTTCAAAGACACCATGAATATGCCGACATTTTTATATGTATTCTATTTCTATGTTGTGGGTCGCGATATTCCAGTGGTAGAGAGTTGAACTACTCACCGGAGGGCTCGGGTTCGATTCCTAGGCAAGCCTCTCTTGGCATCTGCATCTCCGCACAAGCTATGTGATTTTTCAGATGCCAGATCTTCCTGGGAAACCATAACCGGCACAGGGAAAGGAACTGGTCCCCCTACCCTGATGTGTGAATTTCATACGCCGTATAGGATTTGGTACCGGGTGAACTCGACCATCACCTACCAAACCGACCTTCGGGTTGATTACTCTTTATGTTTTTTTTTTACTTCTATTACATCCCTTTTAAATACACAAATGAAGCTCTAAATGTATTTAGAAATTTGAATTTTGATAGGAGTGTGAATCCCTAGTTTTAGCAGTTCTTTTTCTTCCTGCATTAATTTTACCCTTTAGGTCTACGTACTTACATACCCCCCGACCCCTCGCTTTACTAACTTCGAATCCGTTCCCCTTCGGCCTTTGCTCTTCATTTGGTCTTCAAAGCTCTCCCAGTCTCTTCGGTTCCACGCCGTTGGGAGGAACCTAACCTCTGGGTGGCGCACCCCCGATGGTGGGTGGTACCACAGTCCCCCCTCCCCCCACAGGTTCTTCCGCCGCTATCCCTTTGCCTCCCAATTTTCGGCTCGCAATCAACCTCTCCTCGCAACCTCACCGCGCCTAGCCCTCCTCCCGTCCCGACGCTGCAATCTCCCCTGCTAGGCACCGCAGGGGTCTCCGGCTGATGGATACCGAGGCGCTCTAAATAGTGGGCGGGAGGCAGTAAAAACCTTGACGTCGCACTCCCATAAAAGCCGTACGACGTGCGTCTTTATTATTTTGCCGCGGAGAAAATTTGTACGATTTTACAGTGCAGTTCATCCTCTTCATTGTTTCATCCGTATGCATAAGCACATTCCGAAGCAAACGACCAATGGGTAAAAAGCATTGGTAAGTATTCTTAAAAAAAAATTATATTGACGAATGAAATGGGGAATTTGAGATAAATTTAATTCAAACTCAATTTGTAAATTTAATTTCATCGCCTTTTTCATTCCAATTGCATAGAATATGCTGAGAATAAACAGAAATTTGACCACGTAGCTGCCACATCGCGATGACCGCAAAATATCCATTTTTTCATCAGGATATAGTGCGATCCTTTTTATTTTACATGACATTATATGCAAACATTTTGCACGCTCTACGACAGTTCCGGTTGTTTCATACTGACGTTTCGGAGACCAACTTTGAATTCATTTTCAGGGGAAAATTCGTTCATCCAAAATAATCTGTTGAAACTTCGTTACAGAGACCATTTGCGGTGCAGATTCCACAGCTGATGTGGTTTTTGTTGGTCCTTGGGCCGTTTATTTCTTTGCGATTTTCAAAAAAATGTTGAAGTTGAAATCGTATAGTTTTCTATGGGTGTGTAAAATTAACTGGCTTGACTGTTATTACCCCAATTAATTCCGTTTGTCTACGCACCCTATCTCATCCTTCCCGCCCCCCACGTCTTCTCGTAGACCTTCGCATCACCCTCTTGATCCCATCCAGACCCTTTCCCCTCCTCGCCCTCTCTCGCTTGCCGCGGTGCTTCAATATTATTCCATCAAACAGCGGGGGATTACCTCATATGTTGAGAGGCGCGGATGGCCTCGGAGGTGACGGGGAAGGACGAGGGTGTGCAGGGAGGGACCGTAGGAGGCGGGGTGAGTAGGGGGAGGGAGAGGGAAAAGGTGAGGGAAGGGAATCTTGGAAACTGAAGTAGGGTTTTTTGGACGAAGGAGATGATTGGACGGCTTTGGTGGCAGGCGCGAGTGATCTTTTCGTTGCCCTTTTTTCGTTAACTTTGGGTTATGAGATTCACATAACTGACTTCTGGAAATGAGATACGCTCCTCCTTTCAGCTGGTAGTCTTGTTAGGCGCAGTAGCACGAAGCAAGTCATCATTGTCTTCAACTGCATTCCCGTGAAATTCTCCTTGATGGTATAAAAAATAAGAGAAGTCTATTGAACTACTCGTAAGATGACGTGTCAACTTTTAATCTCAGTCATGCGAGGCATAATCTTCCTTTTTTTACGGGTTTCACGGGGATTTATACAAAACTGTTATTTTATTATCGAGGTGAATCAAGGTGAATCACTTTAAGGAACCGTTTGATTTCGTTTGGTTTATGATTGTTATTCCATCGCTGCGGACTGTCCTGAGTGCGTGTAGTTTCAAATTCCCCGGGAGAGACTTGATGTTAGATCAAGGAGGAAGTTTGAACATTCCGATCGCTCCTTCCTTTCTACCCCTACGGTATTCATCCCTCTCTTAATTGGCAGCATCCTTAATCCTTACTCTTTCTCTCTTTCATTCACTGGTCGTCAGTGGAACACCCGTCACCTTATTTATCGTAACTCTTCGGAGTACCACATGAAAATTTATCATCACACGTATTCCAAACTAGGAATTCCATTCCACTCACCATAATTAGTGGATAATCGTATTGATTCCCTATATTTGACTTTTATTGACGAATACTGCAGAGCCTTTGATTGACATTCATTTTCTTTTCTCCGGCTCAAATTTGTTAGCATCAACCTATTTCAATGTTGATTTTTCGAAATCCCCAGTAGTTAGTAGCTGTTATAACTAGCGTGTGTTAAGCGGTGATTTGTAGGGTACCGTGTGAATGTAAAAGCGGTTGGCTTACTTGAATTGCGAGTATCTCAAGTCAGTTTTTGTCAGAATATAGATCTAAATTGAAATCAAACTTCTTGGAACTTTGATCTCTTGTGCATTTCGAGGCCGAAATATTTTGTTGATGAACTTGAGTCTCATCTAGTCCTTTGCTTTATTGGCTTAGGTGGAATTTTTAATCTAATTGGCTTAGCACCTGCGTAATGCGACATGAAATAAACCCTTTTCTTCAATCCAATTTCTTCCAACTCGCACGTTACTCTAATTGGTGTGTTGCCACTTCAGAGGTATTATTTTAATTGACTGATTGTCGATCAGGGAATGAGCGAGTCTGTCTTGATGACTCGGAGCTCTCATTCTCTCGCCTCTGAACGTATTTTTTTAGGACATAGCAGCGTGCGCCATCCTGCGGCACCATCGAATTAAGGTGCACTAGTTTTGTTTGTCTCCGCCCCCACCCTCGCTCCATCCCGTCAGTTAATTGGCGTCGTCAGCGTGGGTCGAGGGGCGACACCTGTGAAACGCCTTACGACTCGGTTCCACAATGACACGGGGACTCGTATCTAACAACGTAATCTACCGTATGTAAACAGCTTTGTCCCTGTCCCTCTCATTCCCTCTGAGCGGCGAAATTTTGGTCAGCGTGAAAGTGACAATATTCTCTCCCGGATGTGGGGTGGAAATGAAAAAGGAAAAAAAAGTTCAAATTAAAACCATCACTTTGGCTCTCACTCGAAAAGGAAATGGAGTCGCGAAGTGAAGAGGGGGGGATTCAGGGAGAGAGAGGGGGAAAAAAGAGTTATGACGTTAATCTCTTTACCGTTAAAAAAAGCAGCAAATAAAGGAATGAAAATGAGATAAAAACAAGCACGGGCTCGCATTCTGTGTCGATTACCTTGTTACTGGGGGTTCCGGCGATGACGGGTTGCTTTGGGGAACGGGAGAGGGGGGTGTCGACGGGTCGTTCGGGGGGTTGGGGGATGGAGAAAAAATATGAGCGGCGAAGCAGTGAAACTCCGCCATGGACCCGAAATTACGGAGGACGGAGAGGGGAAAAAATATCTCTCGACCCACACGTGAGCTTTTTAATTCGAGTCCCCTCTCCCTCATCACTGTGTGTGCAGTCCCTGGGGGCGGGGGGGCGGCCCGTCCTGGGGAGCGGAGGAGAGGAACGCGCTGCCGGCGGAGAGGAAAAATAAAAGTGACCTTTTTTTCGCCTCGACTTCCCCGAGTAGAGTATGAATGTGTTTTATGATGAAATAAAATAAAATGACGGAGCGCGCACATGTTGACTGGGAGTTGGATGTCTGCGTATCGTTCTGAAAGGCGCCGTGTCGGAGGCGCGACGGGGTGAGCGAGCTAGAGCTTCAACCGTGGTGGAGAATGTGTGGCGATATAATGCTTCGTGGCTTTTCTATAGTTGTGTTTTATGTTTTTTTTTGTATTTATGATCGGGGGTAATGCGTCGAGAAACGTTTCATGCTTAGGCTGTTTACTTTGTATCCCTACTCACTCTGTTGGTGGTTGCCATGAAATGGGGGGTTCCCATCCAGTCGCGTTGAGAAAAAACAGGTGAAGAGAAAGGAAGAAAGGTACGGGGGGCACTTGAATCAACCTATGAACCCAGAAAGGGGAATAAATACACGGTAACGGCAAGTGAGAGCTTGATGAGTAATAGCCTCTCGCACTATTTTACAAAAGCAGTGGGACTAAGGTTTGATTACAAACATTTTCTCTTTAATTATCCACCTTCTGTTAAGCGAGCTACCGGATATGGATAATGATCCCCTATTCGTCTCCCTCCTGACAGCTCGCAGGGTGTGTTGATAATACTGCTTGTTCTCACATTTTTGTGATCAAACTTACCCTATCTCAGTTTTTACCCTGAAAGCCGTTTTTAGGGCATGTGACGAATATTAATTGAATAACTATGAAATCGGTAATCCAAAAACCTACCTTAACCGGTAGATTACCTAATAATAAAATAACTATGAAATCAATCAGAAACCTGCATTAACTCAGTGTGTATTTTCGTAAGACATATATCAATATCATGCCACCGACGTGAAATAATTTTAGTCCCAATTGATAAGAGAGACCGCGGGAGAGGTTAAAGGAAGTGGAATTCGGAACAGGCCGATATTAGACATAATTTTTCCCACATGTACAACAAGAGGAAACCTCAAGTGCTACATCACGAACTTCCCGAAAATAAAATGTGACTCAACCTAAAGAATCTGCTTTTATGCTAGCGATTGGTGACCTAGTACCCCTTGCCAGACGTTCCCTCATGGTGAAGTTTATGCTAGGATGTAGGCGTAGGCCTGCAGTCGCTTTGGCTTTTTCCCCCGTGATCACGTTCGCATGGTCACCTCTTCAGGTTCGTAATGCCTTTTTTCGGGGGGTGGGGCAACGCTCGGAGGTGGGGGAGTATTGCTAATGGAGAAGGGAGTGGAGGGAGTGGGGGTGTGGATGAGACGGGGGGGGGGAGGCAGGAAAATGGTGGCGGTGGGATTAGCGGAAAGAAGAGAGGAAACAGATGGGCTTTTCCAGGCGGATTCGAGATTATGGGACGCTCCCTTACATTTCAACTCTTCGCCCCGACACGTAATCCAAGCAATAACGAGGGAATAAAAGTGGTCGCGAGTGTGGCAGGAGAAAGGTAATAATGCGGAGATAAGTGTCGCGATAAGCACTCCGCTGAGCAACCATCCGCGGCGTTGTAGGTCGGGAGTGAGGTCGATGCATTGAAATCTTGACAAAATGACGAAAGAAAATTGCGATCCAAACTTCAAGAGGCGTACCTCATTTAGGAATCCTACCCGGGAAATTTATTTTCCTAATGTGTTGGGTTATTTCGGCTGACTACGATGAAGGCGGATGAAAATTGAATTGGAAGGATTGGTTTAAATTCTGAAAGCAAAGTTTTAGTAATTGAAATCGCAGGGCTGTGTTTTTTTAAATGGAATATAATTCGCAAGGGTATGGTGAATTGTTGGAAAAAACGAAAGTTTGAGGTTGACAAAAGAATTCCTGTGTGAATGCTTTTATCCTAGGGTCATTTAATGATATGTTATCATTCTTTGTTGACCCTCAATCATTTTATATACAATTACTCTTCCCCGTTGGTTTTTCTCGACATCTCTATTTTCTAAAAAAGGGATGTCTATTCTATCGTTTAACTTGTTGCTGCGCCCCTGTAAACTTCCCATAGAATCAAAGGATGTGTTTTTGCGGATATTTCATTGCTGCCTTGGCGGGAGTACCAAGTTCGATGAGAATATATCGTATATCTGCGGTTGAAGGTGACTCCGGTCATCTCCAAGTGTTCGACCATCACGGCTCTTTTTTGAGGTGTGCAAGTCAAACTGTCAGCATAATTCGCCATTATGAAGCGCCAATCCCGAAAACATTTTACGAAAACCTTCAGCATCTTGCTTATTCTTTTACATCTCAGAACGTTTTCGCCGTGGCCATGCCTCGAAATTATGAGACTGATATTTAACTTAATTTTGGGAATTAAGCTGAAGAAAAATATATTTCAGGCGACTGATATAAAATTGTCATAGAGAAGTACAAGTTATTATTTAACATAATTGAAAAAGGAGCCATTATTTTTTCTCGGATACACGCTGCTCTGAACGTTATGGAAGAATGAAAGTCGTTTCTACGTCCGCATGTCGTTGTTAGTTAATATTTGAAATATGTATATTATTACTATTGCACGCATGTAGGATGAGCTGCTAGTTGTGGTTAATTCCATAAAAGTTAGGATAGTGGCTACTTAAGGCTATCTTGATTAAAATTTGATCATAGAAACCGTTAGCTGTAAATTTTTCTTATCCTTAATGCTCCGGGTAAAAATGAAATGTGAAACGTACCGGGTGTACAGTTTTTCTATCTTAACTGGGTATTTTTATGAATTATTTTAACGAGGTTCAAGGAAACTATTAATACATATTTAACGTCTTACAAAAGAGACTTTATAATTTATGTAAAATGTTTAGTTTTCGATTTGAAACTTCGGTCCACGAGTGATTCCCAATCATTTGAATCTGATTCTGACTCTGCGGGAATGATTAAATTTCCAACTTCGATTGGGAGATCAAAAGTTCGAGGGAAAGAGTGTATTTCCGTTAAACCATATGCCATATTCAACGGATTCGTGGTCGCCGGATGTGGTATGGATGAATGGGTTGGAATCATTTGTGATAGAAATTCAGTAATTGGATCTAAATTGCCAGAATTCAAAGTATCATGATCAAGTTGTGAATAATTTTTTTCCATCCGAGTCATTATCATACAGTCTACGACATGTCACTTCAAAGGTTAACATGCGGGTGTAAATTATTGTACTCGACTGACTTTAAATCCTGCAATGTTCTGTTCCGTATTTGCAATGATGTAATTTCTATTTGCGCCCATCTTACAGCTGCTCCAGTGTAAAACATGTAGTACCAGTCTTTGGTCGTCATTCGTCGTAGTGATGGTACGTTAATTTAAACAAACATCTTTTTTTCTTTGGAGTGGTGTATTTATATAGGGGCATTAAATGTGAGATGGTTGGTGGGGGGGGGGACAAGGTTCTCATGCGTCTCTTGCGCCATCCCTGGCGCGTTGGCGGTCGTCCGCCCCTTACTTTAGGGCTATAGTGAGAGCGCTAGTAATTCTGGCAGAAAAAAAGTGGCCGTCGAGTTGGGAGGGAAGGGGAAATTAGAAGTAAAATTAACGCAGATAAACTTCCACCCCCATAAATTGCAAGGGGAGTACCTGGGTAAAAAACTATTGCCGGGATTTGGGCTTGCAAGCTACAACGAGTGCCGGCCCATCCCTTTTTCCTAACCTGGGGTCTAAGCGCGAGTCTGGATTTCGCTCGGAGGAGAAAGGGAGGGGACTGGCTCCGGGAGAAAGATGTGCGATTTAAAGGCGAGGGAGAGGACCAGGGAACAGGGCGGACGGGCAATTTGAGATGAACCTGATAAAGGACGGGATAAAGTGGAGCGAAGAAGAAAGGCTGGAAGAGTAGAAGGTCAGGGAGGAAAGGAGGACGTGTAAAATGACGAAGCTCGATGCCCAGCGAGCAAACCCTATAGCCTAATCAATAATCTCCGCGTGATAGGTATTTAATCCCGTGAAAAAATATGACCACGAACGATTGATTCAAAAGATGCATTAACTAATGTTGGTATGGATGAGCGATAAAGATCCGCGGTAATGCTTGATTCCAAAATATTCGCGACATACTATATTTAAAAAAATGTAAAATGGGCAATTCACAAGTTTGAAACATCTAATGTTAACAGAATTTGAGCAGATTTTAATATCCTAATCACAAATTGTTAGGATTGGTTTTTTTATAGTTCTATGGCACGGAGTATCAGGTCATCATTTCTTATCATTTAAATTTTTGCGAGCTATGCGATTTGTTAATAGATAGATAAAAATATTATCAGGTTATTTGAATATTACCTTGTTGGTGTACTTCCCATTGTGATAAATCATTGGGTAGGATGATTGACTGTCCCTTCAATCCATAAGTGAGACTATTGACCATCTGAAGCTTTCCTTGATGAATTCAGTTAGTCTTATTTGTTCCGGGTCTCCTAATAATTCCTTCGGTGTCTATAGGAAATTAATTTGGCCAGTGCCGTTCTACATAAAAGTTTTCTTCTCGCTTATCCTGCTCTTGTTTGAACGTACACCAGTTCTAGTTTCTCAAATACCTACTACCGTAATTTTTAACTATATTAGTCAAACTTATCCGATTTTCTTTAATATTGATGTAATTTCTTAATGATTACTTTCTTCTTCGGATTTTTAATACTTGCTACAAACTCCAGATGTCTTCTCCCCAATGCAGGATAACGCATCTGGTTTACTTTCTCAATATTTGCTTTGTATATTGGCCCTAGATCCTCAGATCATGACGACTTTAGTTTATTTCATTTAAAATTTAGTTAGCCATTATTTCTTATGCTGTTTTCCGTAGTTAGTGTTGAATACTGATTTTCTAAGGCCGCTCCCACATACCCTCGTGGCAGCTATGAAGGGGATGTGCAGAACTTTCCCTTTTGTCAATGTATTTATTTGAGTTCTCGCTTCAGCTTCATAGGGCGCTATTTTCAATCACTGGGTGTAGCTGTCGTATGTAAGCTTCTGTGGCGTTATTGTGATCCAGTGCGTTATGCATTATCTGTTGATGCGGTCGTTCACATCTCTCGGCCATTAGGTTGTAAAATCAAAATGGATATGAAATTGTATGAACCTTTTCCTGATTTTCGAGCTGGTGTCATTTTCCGCTGGGAGATTTTGGCTTTTATTACTTAAAATCTTCTTAAGAAGTTTTAATAATCACCGATGTTTAAGTCGCGTGCTTTGTTGGGCAGTGCTTCATTGTATCCAAGATAGTTAACAACGGCCACCGTTAAATGAAAATAATTCCATCATGCTAAAATAATTCACATTTTCGACGTTTTTAAATAATAAATTTTAATTGATTGAATGATATATGTATATAAATATATATTATATATTGTTCGCGATAGTCCAGGGGTAGAGCGTTGGACTACTGACCGGGGGGCCCGAGTTCGATTACCGAGCAAGCCTCTCTGGGCACCTGCAACTTTGTGATTTTTCGGGTACCAGATCTTCCTGGGAAACCATAATTGGTACAGGGAAAGAAACTGGCCCCCCTAACCCTGATGTGTGAATATTCACACGCCGTCGGGCTTAGTACTGGGTGAACTCTACCATAACCTACGAAACCGACTTTCGGGTTGAATACTGTGTTAATGGTTTATATATTTTTATATTATATATATATATATGTATATATTCAAACTTGAAAATCCCGCCATACACACACACATATATATATATATATATATATATATATATATATATATATATATATATATATATATATATATATATATATATTCATTCAAACAGAAATAGGTATAAGGAAAGGGGATAGGAAAACACATAAAAGGCGAAGACAGGACATGTGGGGAAGGCGGTTTCCCTTTCCTTTCCCCTTCTTGTGTCCCGTCTATTTCTCCTTTGGTGGGTGAAACAGCTCCATCACGCCATCTCTCGGGCAACATCTATCGGAGCACTTTGGCGCTTTATAAGATCGCAGATCTCAAGGTAAATCGGGTTTCCCTATTAGCTCAACTGGTAGAGCATCCGCCCGGAAAGTGGAAGGTCCGTGGTTCAAATCCCGGATAGGGAAATATTTTTACTTTCGTGATCTGCTCAAAAACCGCCTTCCCCACATGTCCTGTCTTCGCCTTTTATGTGTTTTCCTATCCCCTTTCCTTATACCTATTTCTGTTTGAATGAATATTTGTGCGCCGTATGGCGGGATTTTCAAGTTTGAATATGTATATATATATATATATATATATATATATATGTAACACTTTTGTGAACATATCACGGACGTGAACAATAATATTTATGGAAAAATGGAATTGACACTAGTAGACACAAACACAGAAGCACATAGTATAAAAGAGAAACTCACTTGGTCTCGAATATTCGGTGGTCCATAACAAGAGTTCAGAGAAGGAACATAACTCAAGAGTTCTGTTCCTTTTTCCGTTCCTATGTTTCTTAGGAAAGAGTCGTTCTACGTGATTATTAAAATAATGTGTTTGTCGTCTTTTAATCGTGGCATTTGCTTGGCGAAGAGTTAATTCTTGCGCAGAGAGTTTTTATTCTCTATCGAATAATAAAGTCCATTTTTTCCAGCTTGATTGTTGTTTATGTACGTTGTACATTTATTCCTATATATTTCGCGTTACGTAGATACCATTCATGTAAATATTTAAACATTTTGGCCTCAAATTGGCCCGGATTTCGAGAGGGCTTAATATTATTCGGCAAGGAATCCCACACAGCGAGCGAAGATACAAGAGAGAGAGAGAGAGGGAGATAGAGAGGGAGAGAGAAGGGGCGAGAGAGAGAGAGAATGGATGGGAGAGAGAGGTAAAAGAGGGCGATAAAGGGAGAGAGGGACACACGGGGGCCGAGTGAAGGGAGTGAACGCGTAAATTAGGGCCTTTTGTTTCCCAAGGTTTTGGCGCGCCTTGCCCTCCATCCCTTCGTCGCTGCTCCTCTCCGCTTCCCCATCTTCCTCTACTCCCGCCCCCCCTTCTCCGAAGAGCGGGCAAAGGCGCGGTGGTGCAGGGGGGAGGGGCGGTCGGGGTTAACGGGGGGGCGGGATGTGGGAGTCGGGAGGAGACGCTAAAGTTGATCCCAGCGCCCAGAAAGGGAAATAGAGAGGGGCGGAGGGAGAAGGGAATTCGAGGAGAATGGGGCCGGGGGTGGGAGGACGACGCCGGTATACAGGTCCCCCGTCACTCCTCTCCCCTCTGTATCCCTCCTCCACGCCGCCACGGACCCCTGGAGCCTCCCCCATCCCCGCCCGCCCTCCCCTACCCCACCCCCGGCCTCCCCGGCCTTCTCCAAACCCTAATACTGCCATGGTGATACGCATTTGTAGGGAAACTATGCGAAGAATGTGCAATTAGTGTGGGGCTGAGAGGGAGAGCGAGAGAGAGAGGCAGTGGGGGTCGGGTCTGTGAGGGGGGCCGTGCGGGGGGTGGGTTGCGCATGGAGAGGGGCGGGTGTGGATATCCTGGGAGGGTTTTGTGGGAGCGGGTAGGGGGGCGAAGGGCGTTGCGGGGGAAAAGGGGCGGAGGGAAGAAAATGAAAAGAAGGACGGGCATACTGGGAAGGGGGCCGAGAGGGATCTCGGGGCGGAGGGGGGGACGGAGGGTATCCCTCTCCGGGGGTGGGGCGGAGAGAGGGAGAAACGGGAGAGTTGCGCCGGGGGTGGGGAGTCCGTCGCAGGGAGTATATACGGGAGAGGCAGAGGGTAGGGCGGGGAAGAGGAGACGTGAGGATGTAGGGAAGCGCTTCTGTGTCCTGGGGAGGTTAAAAGGGCAGGGGTATGACGGTGTGTGTGCGCCAAGGGCCGGGGGGAGGGGTTTCGGGGGAAAGGTGTGTGGCGGGAGGCGGGGGGAGGGCGAGGGTTTTCCAGGGCGAGGGGTGGAATGGTGTGTGGGGTTGGGGAGGGTTACCCTGTGAGACGCATGGTATAAGAAAGTGGGGTCAAATGGAAATAGGACATGAGATGAGATGAAAGAGGGTTATATGGGGGGAGGGGTGCGGACGGATTTGGGGTTGGGGAGGCAGGGTGGAGGGAGTGACGTGAAATGTGTTTGAGGATGGTGGTGCATGAAGAATGGGGCGGCGGGGGTGGGAGGTTGTCTGAGGCGGACCGAAATAAGTGCAGGCTGCTACGGCGGAGGGTAGACGGGATCGGTGGCAGTTTGAACCGAGGTATAAATATATGAAATTCAACTTAATGAAGTGCCGAGGACGTGTTAGCGACGTGAGGGAAGGGGAAAGGGGGAAGATCTTCGTGTGCGATCGCCGTTCGCTGATACTGAACTCGGGGTCGCTGAATTGGTCGCGTCTTTGCCTGAGGGGGTAAAAAAACATTCGGAGGTTACGTTGCGAGGAATATGTATTTCCAAGGGGGCTTAATTAGATCTGGAAGGTAAGACAGTAACTCGCTGAGCTGACGATCATAAAAGGGCCTGTGAAAGTGCCCATTTTCATGAATTATCTCCTGAAATTACTTTTGTTTGACATTCATTACGTTTATTGTCGTTGAAATGGTATTTAAAACCTTTCGCCTAACCGAGTCACGTGTCTTTCATGATGCCACTAACCTTTGAATTTTATATCTTTATGAAGATGCTGAATTAATTATATGTGGAATGCAATTTATGTCCTTTCATAGTAATTGCAAATCATCATTCCGTTCGCCATTATTCCCATTCAGATCGCCATTAACCCATCAAAGCGTTCATTTCGATATGAAATGATTGATAATTGAATATTCTTCTGGCAAATAAACTACGTATTGTACTGCTTGTTAGGCCTACGCATTATTCTAGCTAAAATGCATCTCTCTTTTTCTTCTCAGTTTTGATATTTCTATATTACGGATTGAAATTTGCGTAAATTGGAAGCAGGTCTCTTTAGCGATGATGTTGAAAATGTAATATCAGCCACACTCTACTACGGTAGGAGGGATCATGTAAATAAAATTAGAGAGATTAAGTATAGAACAGATAAAAATACGGTCTTTTAAGCTTTATAATTGGACATGTTTTTCTTACTTGTTTCTGCCCCCAAAAGTTTCCGGAATCTGATTAAGTTATGATTGAAACATTTAAAAAGTTTCAATTGCTTTAATTGTCATTCATTGCATTCTCTCTTGGATGGTGCACCCAAGGTCGCCCGCGGCCGACATCAGTCATTTTGTGTGATTGCAATGGTCATCCATGAGCGTGTCGTTCGGATGCGGGCCAGGCAAGCGAGGTGCATTCACGCGCGGGGAGAGCCCTTATAGTGGACTGGGTCGTGATGACTGTGGACCGTCGGCGGCTGTGTGGGGACGGGATGCGGTCTCCCGGAGAGGGGTCGTTCGTCGTCGGCGCGGCTGCTGGTCACACGCTCTGTGAGGAGGTGGTCACGGAGTCACGTCAACCTCCTCACCCGTCCGCCCTTCGCGTAATTCACTGAAGGAGGTGGAAATCAAGCAATAAACACTGATACTGGGTTTTGATGCAATATTAATTAAAGTCACCCGTATTTATATATTATGCAGTTTTCTTCTCTTGGGATGGGAACGGAGAGGAATTCCCGGATCCCTTGACGCATCAACGCTGGAGAAGAGAGGGGGGAATTGAAGGAATCAAGGGTGGGAAAAATTTGGGTTAATCGACTTACGATATTTTAATGTCCCAGCCCTTAACATCTATGTTGTGAGAAACGTTCAACGGAAGATTTTTACTTTGATACGCCAGGGACTCTATTGCGACTGCAGCACTGATGAGGGTTGTAATTGACGTCAAAAGAGTATGCCCTGCGAAATGAAAGAGGAATGTCAGATACAATGTGCCGCCAAACTTTTCCCTATATTTTGTTCCAAATGTAATGCCGCTCGCTAGCGGAATAGCTGCAAGAATGTGAATGACATCATATTACGTGGTGGAGCCAGACCGCAATGTGACGTGAATAGTTCTCAAAATTTTAAATCTGAGTTATACTCGTAAAATCCTTCGCTTTCTCGTCCCACTATATAACATTTCTTAGGCTCAGAATGTTTCAGAAAAATGTATTCATGCCACTGAATTCAATTTGAATTTCTCGACATTACATGCTCAATAAGGAGGAAGCACAACCTGCCGGTAGGAAAAACAACTAAAAACAGTTCCCTTCCTAATAGCCGGGATACAGGGATTTTATTTATGTAAAAGTTCCATGAATGTATTCTGATACCTTTAGAAGTTAAATTATGCTCTGCAGTGGGAGATATTTATCTATGGGGCTTAACTTGAAACGGATTTCTTATTTTTTAATTTCCGTATTCCTGGTTCATTTTTTTTAATGACAGTTTGTGAAATTATTCAAATTGGAGTTTTTGAACCGCTTACATAGATGTCGTTTTTTCGTTTGTCTTTAAGCACTTCATAATATCCCGCACCACAACCAGCTGACCCTGCCGAGGAAACAGTGGGAAGGGTGTGTGGAAGCAGCGCATCCCCTTAATGCCGCCGTTATCCACTCACTCACTTGACCTCCACACGTACTCCCATTTTTCCCCACCCGACACATTCCGTCCTCTGTACCCGATCAAGGAGAAGGGAGGAAGAAGCGCCTTAGGACGAAAAAAAGACGAAATTCGCAACTAACTTCCGTGGCGTTCATGTTTCTCCCTCTTTGAAAGGGAAGAGAGCCTTTCTCATTATTATTTTTAATGTGCCAATGATAATTTAACGCCGCAAGAACGAGAGATTAAATCAGAAGTTTAATTAAATGCGCCGCCGAGTTATGTCTTTTGGGAGGGGGGTTGAAAAGCGAGCACGCCACAGTGTTGGGGGGGGGTGGAGGGAGGAGGAACTAGGAAGGAGGGATCGGAGTAGGGTGTGGGGAGGGAGTCAGTGTAGGAGGGAGGAAACTCCTGGAGGAGGAGAAAGAGTGTATGCGGGGGGCGGGGGGTGTGGAGGGGGAGGTAGGGGGTTTAGCGCTAGGGGGATTAACTTGCGAAGCTCGTCTCGGTGGGAGCCAGCGAGGAAGGAAAGGAAAGAGGGAATAAGGTGTGGGTGGCGCCAAGCGTGGGGTGGAGTTTTTGGGAAAGGAATGTTGGGCGTGTGTGGGGGGGGAGGGAGGGGAAAAGGGGGTGCTGGGGGCGTGGTTGCAGAAAGGTAGGGAAAAAGGTGTGGAGGGGTGGGGGATGATTGTTGTGCAGAGGGGAGAGCGTGGGTGGACAGAAGAGAAAGGCTTTTTCGGCGGAGCTGGGTCGGTTTGGAGGGCGGTGTGGGGTTGGGCTCAGGGGGCGGAAGGGTGTGCGAGAAGGGGTCGGGGCAGGAAGACGGTTTCCTTCTTCTTCCCCGGCTGACAGGTTCCGTTGGGGAAAGGTGTGCGTGAAGTGAGGGGAGTTGTTATGGGGGCGGGAGGGAGGGTTGGGTCGGAAGGGAATGGGGGCACTTTCTTTAAGGGCGACGGACAAGTGGAGGGGGAAAGTGGAGGATGTGTCGCGACGAGACAGGGGTTGAAATATGAGGTGGGAGATGATGATATGTTGGCGCCCCCCTCGCGACTGCAAAAGGGATGGGGTGGGCTGGGAATAAGGGTGGGTGGAGGCGTAAGTGGAATTTTTTCCTATTCTTCCTCCCCCTACCCCTTCATCTCTCCCGGGCCGAAGACGTGGGAGTAAAACAATGGAATGTCGCGGTTTTCGGGTGCATACAAGAGGACTTCTCCCGGAAAGTGGGCTGAAGAGGAGGATCGGGGGGGGAGTGCGAGGGGAATATCTTCGCCGCTGTTGATTCCGTGTTCCTTCCCCCCCCCTCTCTCCCGGTGGAATGCGAGATTTTCCGCTCGCCGGCTCTGCCGCGCGGCCGGCCGCCGTGACTTTCGCCGATGTTCGAGGCATAAAGGGTCAAGCTCTCTCGAAGACTCATGGAGGATTTAGGGAAAATTGCCACGGTTTACTTTGGAGGGCGTCCGTCGTATTTTGTGGTCGGAGTAGCCTCTCGACTCACGCAGAATGCCGAATGGGTCGCTTTTATCGTGAGGTCTCGCAGACGCTAGCTATTCTTCGGATGATGTTGAGTGCGGCATGTTTTGTGGTCTTGGGTCTCTGGAAAGGTCTATAGTAAGGGAAGGAAATGGGATAATTATTCTCTGAAGTCATATGTAAAGGGATAAACCTCACAAACCTCAATTTAGTCGATAACTGTGGCATCATAGAGTTACCTTATAAGTAAAATTTCATATTCGTAAAGTTTATATAAGCACCGGACGCCGGAATGGTGTTTTCTCGCCCCAGGAAGGCCTTAGAAAATGTAAAATAGGATATGTTCGTTGATGTGTTGTCTACATTAGTATTAGCATTTACTAGGGGTGCATTGTGTAATAAATAAGGATGAAAGAGTCTTTAGTGTTTGTTTAAAGTATCATGGCGATTTAAACTTGCTTCGAAATTGCATATAGTATTAAAACCTGAAATGAAGACGTAGCTATTGTGGAGAAGTATTTTGAATTTCGTAATTCTTCTAGCGATGCCGGAGAATACAATTTCTGACTTTTATGTTATATATTTCACGACCCGAATCATGCACCCCATCTTCTTAGCATAGGTTCTCCTTACTTCCGAAATGGAAATGTTAATTTGCTTTTATCGATTTCGAAAAAATGAACGTTTGGGCAAAGTTTTTGGCTTCCGGTCAAATCATCATCGTATAGGTAATCACGGTTACCGGCTTCTGCGTTATAAGCATACGTAACGATAACAATGGCCTCTTCTTTGATATAACCGCGAAAGACCTTCGTTTAGCAAAATGTTTTTTGGCAGCGCTGACTGATGGCCCAGCCCACGAAAATAGCTGTTGAGGGCCTTCTGTCGGAAACGGGAATCGCTTTTGCCGACCCCTTCAGTAATCCCTACCTCAAATATTTGTAACAATAATAAATAAACCAGCACTTAAGATGTATACATACATCTGCTATGCATAAGCAGGCCGTTCAGTCTGCCTCCTCTCGTCGCGATGCATTGTGTATCAACCTTGTACACGATAGCGGAAAAAGTGCATGCACACATCCTCTTGGTCTGGTGTGTGCTTTCAAGGTTTTTCCGTCTATAAGATACATCCGGCGAGCACTTCACTCTCGGCTCTCCTATCTTCCACTCTCCTCTAGCTTCGACCGTTCCCCTTGGTTTCTCTTTGTCTGTTTATACATTGCGGTGAGCTCCCCATCGCCGTAGCCGCGGTCTGTTGATGTAGGACACGAACCTTCGGAGCAGGAGATAGACTTGCGGATCGAATTGACTACTCCCGAATGGAATGGGAGGTCGATTTTATCTGTCAAGGAAAGAAGGGCCTGCACTGGAGAAGATAATATTTTTTCTGTTCGGCTATCAGGACTACTGCTTACAGGACTAATATTTCCCTAATATATTTTGGCAGACCGAAATTCATCTTCAGCAGTTTGGCAATGTTGTGTTTCATGGTTTCCTTCCATAATGTTTACTACATACATTGTCGCTAGCTCTTATTAACCCGGAGTGTCAGTTTCCTGTGGCTCTCTTATCTTTTCTTGTAGTCTCGGCATTTCTTCGCAATCCATCCCATCCGAAATGTGTAGAATGGTGACCCGTGTGCCTTCGTTCTTTTAATCTATTTTCTTGTCCTCTTTGAGTAGGTATAGGAAAAAGCTGCTAACCATGTAATACTCTAATGTGTGGCTATGTTGCATGATTGATGTTCGGGTGTTCCCTTCCCACGCGGTTTTTGATGGATCACGGGGTGCCAATTGCATGAGGAAATAGAGGGAATATATGCAGAATGGCTGGTGACCTACCACCCCCTGCCACACGTCCCTGCGATGGCTTGAGGGGTAATATGTAGATGTATTCCAATTTTGGTCTTCCCCTTTAGCTCATCCCAATATTCATTCTAATATTGTTTGGAAGGAGCTATGCCGTAAGATATGAAGTTCGATGAATTTTTCATTATTTTTCTCCACCTGTTTTCAACGAATTTCATTCTTCCCGTACTATTAACAAGGCATTTTCAAGACAGTTTTGCTCCGACAATTGAATCTTTATAATCCTTGGGAAAACAACGTTTCTATTTCTCTTGATATTTTCTTATTTTCCTACTTTTCTCGTTCATTCGTCGTGTCATAGAATGGCATAAAATGTTTGACGCCTTAATTCCTAAGCTTCCATTGAAAATGTAAACGGTAGCTGTATGCTTAACCTCTGGGTGAATACCTTCTTCATGTGTGCTATTTGCCTGACAAAATCTTTATAATTTGATTAATAATGGGCCCGACTCCCAGCCAACTATATTTTTCTACTTTTTCCAGTTTTTGCTTGATTAATATGTGCAGGTGGAATTGCGAGATTTTGGTGTGCCATAGTACTTTTCACATTTCATCGGTAGTGCAGGACTGAGAGGATAATAGAGAGAGTAGATCTGGGGGGCAGTCTCAAAAAAAGGGAGGATTTTTAAAAACCGCGAAAATGGACGCTAAATTTGACATTCAAGTAAAAGCTCAAATATGGAATCCATACTCGGAAAGCGTGAAGGAGGTATATCAGGAGATGCACATAGATGGGGGTATATCAGAAAAAATGAAGCTTACACTGACGACCTAATTAATTAATCATTGGGCCCGCAATCAGGCGTTTTGATCGGGAGATCGCCGGTTCCAATCCCGACTGTTCACGGCACGGTGTTATCGCGTAAGGGATTATTCCCCAGTCAATTCGGCGGGTGAGCTCTTGCCATGGGAATCCAATCTCATTATTCAGAGCATCCCTTGTATACGTACATTTTAACACCGAAAAGGTAAATGGATCTTGACTAGTTGGAAAAAATGTCAGTATTTTGTTTGCGCAAACGAGAACGTTTTTTATCGGGAGGTGAATTCTTCAAAGGTCTTTATTAGTTCCAGTGAAATGTTTCCAAGAGGGGGACAACTGTTATCAGGAGATTTGCTTGTACGCAAATCTTCGCCCCTCCCATTAGTAATTCGCTGTCATTTTCGGTCTATGAGCAAGGAAATGACACGCAAATGAAATAGGTGCACGTGTGTGAAGAGCATTGTTAGCAGCAAGAGGAAGCAAGCGGGAAGGAGGGCAAGGTGACCGGAGGGAGCGCGCGGCCGTAGCGGGGCGCAAGGCGTTTGCACTGCGGGCCACAGGACAGGAAAGAGGTTTTCGGGGCCCGAACAGAGAGGGGTGTGCGGTGTGGTGGTGCAGGTTGAAGGAGTCCCGGTGTGGCGGCGGAGGGGCCGAGAGCCCTTTGAAAGGGCCTGGCGGGGGGAGAGCCATGTGGGGAGGGGGCGGCGGGGGGTAAGGAAGGGCGAAGGGGGTTCAATGAGGGGAAGAGGCTCGTCCAAGGATATTTAAGGGGAGGGCGCAGATGTGGAGGGAGGGGTGTAAGGCAGGAGTAGTCGGGAGTAGAAGAGAGTTCCGGAGTAGTTTGGCCTTTGAAGATAACTCCCTCTTTCGCGTGGAACCTTTTGTGGGCGTGGGAAGTGGGTGGGCGGTCGGTTGAGGAGGGGGGGGAAGGGGCGAGATGGAGGGAATTTCGGCGTAGGGGAAGGGTTAAGATTGTGGGGGGAGGGCTGCCCCGGTGGGGGACGGCGGAGAGAGAGATGGGTGGCGTAGGACTACGGTGGGGGACGGAGTGTGTTTAGATAGGTTGCGCATGCGCGGGTGCTGTTGCTCTCCTGTTATTTTTTGTATCCACGTTAGGTCTCCTTTTCCCCAAACCCCCCCTCCCACCCGACGCACGTAGAGTGTGTGGTATTTGCGAATCTGAGATCCTGCGGGATGAGTTTTCGGTCATCAGTTTTAGTTTTTCTCCCTTCAAGCCTTGCAGATTATTTCATTAAAATGCCAGGGTTTTTGTGGGTTGATTCAACGGAATATATTATTGGTTTGTTATTTTATTTCGCTCATTATTAATATCATTGTATAATTCTAACAGAGGAAGGAGCATAGAATGCAATCACAGTGTATTTTTCTGTTCCGTAGATTTCGAAAAGGCGTTTCATAGATTTACTTGGGGAAAATGTGTTGCAGACATTAGGAGTAGATTGGAAGGATAGAAGAGTTAACTACAACCTTTACCGTCTCAAAGTGCGGATGGAGAGTCCGGATGGAGTGTTAGGAAGAGCAATAAGACGGGGGTCTCCATTACCGGTGCTGTTCTACGTATACGCGGAGGAAATGGTTAAAGCGGCATGGGAAGAAGTGGAGATAGGAATTAAAGTCGGCTGGGGATTTCTAAAATCAGTTAGGTTTGCATATGATTAATCTTTAGGTGGCCAGACGGCCACGGCGTACATATTTGAGCGCATTGGAAAGTTGGTACGATAGGTATGGGATGGGAAGAAATGAAAAAAAAAGAACAAAGGTTTCCAGTATAATCTACGTTTTCAAGCTTCACTTCGTGGGAAACATTTTGTACCTGACGATGCCATGAAGTGGGTGAAACGTGTTGTACCTTAACATAAAATCTGTGGAAAAGAACAAAATTTTTAATATGGTTACAAAGACTGTGAGGTTTTCGAGAACGATGAAAGCTAAATTAAATGTTAAATAATAGCTTATAAAATAGAGCAGAGGGGACGGTTTACCAATCTCGGAAGTGTTTAGGACCAAATTAGTTAAAGTGGTATGAACATTTGAAGAATTGCGTCAAGGAAAGAATCATTCACAAGGAGGAGAATATTAATGGACAGGGATGATGATGTTAAGAAAATGCTCGTCAAAACTTTGATATGGAGCGTAGTTATGTACGACGCGGAAACATGGTCATTCAAACAAGTTTATAGGCATGCTATAGATTGGAGGTTTTTGCAATGTGGATGTGGATAAGGATAGAAAAGGTGAAATGGAATGGATAGAAGAAAACGAACGAGGAAGTGCAATACATGGTGGGAGAGGAGGGGGTATTTTCGGAAGAAATCCAAAGGAGGTAGGAAAGATGGATCCAGATAATTCTGATTGGCCATGGGACATGAATTACTGTAATAAATGGTAGAATCTTGGGCAAGCGAGGGAGGGGTAGGAATGGGATAGGGATGTTGGATGGGATGATGAGAGGAAGGGTTATAGATGAAGAGGGGCTTATTGTATTGCTGGATGTCACGTTGTGTTTTGTCACGAGAGCCAAGGGGATTACCGTTATACGATGTGTAGCCGTATGTAGTGTTCATCCTAATCCTTTCTTAAAAGGTAGAATAACCAATACAGCAACAGAAAAGTGTACCTAAATTTATGAGAAATCTCGCTGTTATTTTAAGTATACGTGCTTTACGTATACGTACGTATTTTACATACGTACTTTGTATTTTCCGAAACATATGTACATTTTTACATTGTATGTATGTGTATATATGTAAATTTTCTGGAAACATGAAATTTCCACAAATTCCATTGTTTCTCTTAAAATGTGAGAAACTTCAAGTTTGGTTTGTGCCAGAAATATTTTTTTGTAATGGTCCTGTTTAGAGCTTAAAGAAATACACATTTTAATTAATTTTGTGGACAAGAGTTTTCTCCTTCTGCTATTTCTTAATGCATTTATGAGAGGGGTGATTGTAATTCCACACACAGTGTGTATGGAATTACAAAGTTACTTCCTTCATTTCATTAAATGAGAGACGTCATAGGCTCAGCGTCTGCATTATTTCCATGAATCACCAATTATTGCAGTGATTGAAGACTAACTACCACACCTCGTCGTGGTGATTGGTGAGGTGAGACGTGTATGCCAATATTTTCTCTTGGAATCAATCAGTTGAAAGCATTTATATGGATGCGAAAGAAAAGTTGTAATCTTAATGTCATTGTGCCGACGATAGATTACGATTGACTTAAGATGTATTATTCGGGATGCCATTCACTCTTCGAAATCATAAACGTTGATTACCTCCAGTTCGCAAAAGTTCTTGCGAAGAGGAGCTTCATTCTCTCGCTCCAGAGCCCCACCAATTATCTCATAAGCATGCTCTCGGCAGCTCCATGAGAATGACTCTCTTCCCTTTCGACCCCCCTAATCGTCCCCACTCACCCCATACTCCCCCATCAAAAGTCCGTCATTCCATTCCTCCGCTTTATTGAAATTAACTTTCGATTTTACCCGCGACTCCTCGCGTCGTTCCCTCACTCCTTCGTGACTTGAATATGGGCCCGTTAATCAGCCGGTATCACAAAGCCATTCCTCCCCGTCTTACTGTATTCGTCCTTCTCACTGCTCCTCGGCGGCAGGACTTGAGCAGGGTGAGGAAAATTGCTCGCACGCTAGATGGCATCAGCCCAGTGGAGTAATTGGTTCCCTCGTCAAACAGACATACCGAAGTCTATCTCTTCGTCCCACTCCTTGCCCTTCCTCCATCATTATATTATATATATATGCTTGTGTGTGTATGTGTACTTATTTATAAGTCACAAACACAGTAACCAACCCGAAGGTAGATCAGGTGGGTGATGGTAGAGTTCACCCAGTGCGAAGCCCGATGGCATGTGAAATTCACACATCAGGTTAGAGGGACCAGTGCCTTTCTCTGTGCCGGTTATGGTTTCCCAGGAAGATCTGGCGCTCGAAAAATCAAATAGCTTGGGTGGAGCTACAGTTACCCAGGGAGGTTTGTCCGGGAATCGAACCCGGGCCCTCCGGTCAGTAGTCCATTGCTCTACCCCTGGACTACCGCGACCCACATACACATATGTGTTTGTTTATATGTGTGTCTGTGTGTATATATATATATATATATATAAGTATATATTTTCTGTATATATTAATGTATATATATGTATACTGTATACATGTTAATGTGTATATATATAAAAACATACACATGAACACGCGCATACACAGCGTACTTAGCCACACATCGACAGGAAGGCCCTCTCATTATAATCGCGGCCCCCAAACACCGCCGAGACGCCCCTAACGCACGACAATTGAACAGCGGGGGTGGCGGGCACCCTTGCAGCTGTCTCCAGAGGGCATGGGGGGTTTAACGGAGACAATCAGGCGTCGTTGGAGATGCTGGCGCTGTATTTCTCACCCAGCGACCCCTTCCCTCCTCACCCCGCCCCTTCCCCGCTCCTGCCACGTCTCTTCTAGACGCCATAACAAGATCTCCTCTACCTCCGCCTCTTTCCGCTCGGCAGCGTCTGCGAAATACGCGGGGTGGAGGTAGGGGGCGTGGGGGGATGAGAGGAGAGGGTGTTTAGTCGCGCGAAGAAAGTGGGCAAGACCTCTGCGAATTAGAGGAGTTGAGGGGGGGAGTGGAAAATAGAATAAATCCATCCCCTTAAATGCTTCCTTATTTTCACCCGAGCTCTCGACGGTCCCAATCCTAATGATCCCACATTTCTGGTGATATGAATTTGGGAAATGGTTAGGAGATTGAGGAATGGGAACTTTTTTTAATATATAGTATATAGCCCAACCCATTCCGAACGGGGGACAGCGTCGCTTATTGTCCCTGCCGTACGTGCGGTAATGAATGCCGAGGGCTTCATTATTTTGCTGCCGCTTCTGCTTTCGGCATTTCCTCGGTTTCCCGTGTACGAAGACACTTGGGGGAGAGTATCGATTTCGTGCAGTCAATTCTAAGAGCGGGATGTCATCACGATTCTTCCAGATTGCCATTGTGGTCCGCGGTGAGCAAAACGGTAGAGTTTAAATTGAAGCCGTGACTGAGACGCTTCATTACCGTCTTCGCTTATATCCATCTCATTATAACGGAGAATATTTCATTGAACAGAACTCCCTAAATATATATTATCATGTTTCAGGAAACGTGTTTGCATCCAATTGAAAAAGAAATGTTTTATATTTGTCGTTCTCAAGTAGGGTTAATGGTCGCATTATATCGCATTGCTATTTTATTTGTTGTTTAATGTTAGTCTTAGAACTAATGTCATACCTTTTTATTTTGCAGGTAAGTTCATGCAGTGGCGACCGAATGTTACTTATCTGTCCACTCCTGGATAAATACAGTAGCGATCCTATCCTAGCTCTTTCCTGTAAATGGTAAGCCTTTCTTATGGGTATCCGGTGACCTCTGCTATTAAATGTAGTGCAATTAAAAAGCGATTAATTATTTCGGAGTTAGCAAATCATCATCGGGTCCGTGAATTGTTATTTACATCACAGGAAAAAAAGTTGGTATTCTTTTTTACACATTATGCTAATTTACTGGATATACGAGGAAGTAAAATTTGATTCCATTGATTAGTAAGAAATTTTTCTAATCTTTTTAAAAGTAATTTTTCTGAGCATAGATTCTCATATTTTTCATAGATGTGAATAATGCGTGATAACGAAAGATTAATTTTTTTATCACATTGAAAAGGTCTAATTAATAGATATTGGTGAAGTTCGTCCATTTTTCACTAAGGAAGGTACCTGTACGAAAATCGTTCCTTTCCTTGAATAATAAATAATCGAAGATTTTTTAGGTCTCTCTCTCTCTGTGGCTCGCACTGACGGCCTTCGTTCCGTTCTATTTATTCTGGGTCTTATTTTAGTCGCTATCGAAAACTAAAATTTTTGATAACTCTCTCTGGCAATCACCATTCATTTTAATGCTCGTGAAACGGAGTTAATAATACCTTGTTTATCTTGCCAGTAATTACTCTAAGGGCTTGAAGCTCTGGAGATTAAATCGAAGAAAGCCGTGTTTTCTCGGCCGACGAAGAACCGTTGTATCTTATAATTCCTCGATATTGAAATATCTACAGGAGGAGGATGAGGAATACTTCAATATAATAATTTAATTTTTTGTACACAAGTGGATGATGACTTTACTCTGTTTTTCATCATAAAGAATCGGGATGTTTCTGAATTACAGCATACATGTCTTGTCTGATTGAAAAAAATATTAAAATGCCTCGAATTTTAGCTCTATAGTCACTATCACTGTTGTTGTCACCCAACTTGTCATCAAATAGTGATTTTGCAGTTAGTTGCCAGTATTCATCGCCTTGGTAAGTCTCGCTATCGTTTTTCTTCCAATGAAAGTCACCACCAATACAGACCGATGTTACAACTTCTCGTCCCTGTCGGTTCTAAGGATACCTCAAGCAGCAAGTTGTCAAATAGCGGTAAAAATTGCTACGTAACTTTTAACCCGTGAATATTGAATGCATATTATTAATTATTCAAAAATATACATGATAAACATTTTCGTTGTGATTGTACTTTTCTATGGTTATGAAAGTTATTAACAATGCATGCGACATAAATGTTTACAACATGCGTCAGAGCACGGAATCGTTTCGCCTTATCCTTTTGGCAACTGGAGTACCAACTTGAGATATGAATTATTGTTACTTGCTTTGTAGGCCTGGAGAAAATTCGTGTGCAACTTTCCATCAGCATACCCCTGCGTTGGAATAGGCGTGGTCGAGATCAATTACATCAGCCTCCTTTCAGTTATCACTTCACCGACTTGACTAGGAAATTGACGATTGTTTTCTCGCCTCGCCCCTCACTCCCGCCCTCAACCGCCCCAGCTCCCCCTGGTCGGAGTCACGATCTTCCTTCTCCGCGCGAGACGAGCGCAGCATTACGTGCTCTATTCAATCTCTCCGCGGAATCCCCTCGTTTCCTCAAGAATCGGATCCTTTCATTCCTTGTTTCAAGAAGAACTTGAAGGGACCTCCACTTGAGTTTGTGAGAGAGTTTTGTCCTTTTTTTCACCGCGAATACAATCAGGTTGCGATATTATTAAATCCCCATTCTGTGAAAAATCTATCGAATTTCCGTTATTATCCTTTCGTTTGTCAAATCATTGGAAAAACAGGCTTGAATTTTGCCATTTTGTTTCTCACTTAATGCTAAAAAAAACTTTATTTTTAGGCTCTGTAAGATAAGGTTATCTTGATGACAATCAGCATGATATAACTTTTTTTATGCAATAACTGTGCATAAATTCTGCCTACAAAGTTTTTATTTACAATTGTTATTCTCGATTTAACGAACACGACTTGTGAGAATTGATGAATATCGAAGATCCGCGGATCATACACAAAACAGGGGTCAGAGTCGTTTTTGGGGATTTCTTGTTTGTAATTTCACTTTTTTCTATGCAACTACACCATCTCTTGAATTTGTATCCTTGTCAATGATAATATGTCTATATATGTGGTTGTGCTATAAGCGTATACCCCGGGGTGATTTCAAGTCAAACTGCTTAATCTCTCTTGGTCATGCACTATATTTTTCGGAAGTGTCCCGCATGAGAAGGTAAGCTGTGCAATAAATGTCTTTTCGAAGACCTGTGCATTACAATATACTTGTTTCTATAAAATCAATAAATATAATGTTTGGGAATATTAGAAAATAAATATTCAATTTTAAGTGTTGCATGGGTTTACATCGTAAATCATCGATTGAAGTTGCCTCTTAAGTTACTGTTTCCTCCCCCCCCCCCAGTAATTATTCCCCAGGGAATTGCACCGCTGGAAAGGATTTCGTGCGATAAGGTGAACGAATATGTATGCCCATTTGCGTTATTTATTGAGAGCCACCACTAGAGCGTGAGGCCGGGGCTTTAGGGCACCAACCTTTGCCATTTCGAACACACGTTGAATGCGATGTTTTTGCATTTGGGATTTCAGGCTAGAAGTACTAGGGAGATTCATATGCAATCCTTGAAACTTCTATGTTTTTGACCTCGTCAATTCTTGAATACAAAAGATTCTCAGTTATATTTATTAATATATACTCCCCATTGCGCGCAATAGAAATATTCCAGCACTTGGAAAGTTCACGATAACTCGGCAAATGTAATGGCCTTAACTGCTACTAAGACCAATGATGTTAATAATTGGTGCGCCTGACTTGGTAAAGGGCAGTTTCTTAGAGAATAAAACTTTTTAGGAACTACCCAGTTCAGACATGCACTTGTTGGAGTGACAGAGATGAATCAGCGACTTTAATTAATTGATGAATTTTCATTGTTTCTCCTCTTTTACTAGTCAACCAAAAAAGTGGTCCTCTGAGATGCATGTTACAAATTCAGCTGTCATATTTACACTATTGTTTCATATATACTATATTGTAGCTTCCTCTCAACACCTCACTAACTGGGGAACACTCACGAAACCATGGCTATCACTATTGCCAACTTACATGACGGTGGGACATAATTTTGAAATTTGAGTGCACTGTCAAGGATTTTGCTTGATATTCACCCTCGTAGGTTCTACGAACGTTTTTCATACCCTGATACCCTGGTCGCGAATAGTGCGTGTGAAGAAACGCCGGTGAATGCTTGCGTCTATTTCCCTTCTTTGAACCCCAATCCCGATTTCCTCGCAGCCATATGAATACCCAATGATCCTCTCACCCCACGGCCTCAATGGGGATCATTTCATATCCCCTGAGTCATCCGTGGAGGACAGATCAATCGCGAGTCCCGAATAAACGGACACCCACCACAGAGACATCGATGGCAGCTCGGCACCGCGTCGAGTTCGTGCGCCGACCCCCCTTCGACGCACCTGGCCGCGTGGGGTGGCGCTGTGCTCCTTCTACTGGATCCATTTTCGTTATAATGTTACCTTCCCGACCACCCACCCCCACCCCTTCATACGGACGATTGCAATTTGCCCTGGCCGTTATCTTAATCCCCGGCGCATCCCGGGTCCCCCCTCTCAGTTAGCCGCCGACATCTCGATCGCCAAGGTGCGTAATTTGCGCGCGCTCTCCTCCTGCAGTACTCCACTCCCCTTCCCCTCGCCCCCACCCACCCCCTTTGCCGTCACGTGCACTTAGACGACCGCACGGCGCAAGATGGGGAGAGGGGTGGAGGGAGTCGTGTGCGGAGGAGTAGGCCAAGGGGGGGGAGGCCGGGGCGGGTAGATTGAACCTCTCTCTACCCTTCCCACCCCCAGAGGGGCCTCCGGTCCATTCCCACCCGTGCGAGAGCGCGCGCGGCGGTAGACGTAATTGCACACTGGAAGATGGGCGATCAAGGGGTAGGAGGGTGGGCTGGGGGAATGGCTGGGGTCGGGGCCGCGAGATCGAAGGCTAACCGTGGTGGCGGCGGCATATATGGCGGCGTGTGTGGGGGGCGTGTGTGCAAAGGCCGGAAGGGAGGAGGCTGGGGGCGGGGGGATCGAGTGGGGGCAGGGCGCCGGTCTCTCGGATGTGCGATGCCGCTGCGGTCGTCTGCGAACGGAGGGAAGGGGGTGGTGGGCAAGGCGGAGTCGGGGGTGCCGCGGTGGTGTACGGAATACCAGGGGCGCCCTAGGATTTAGGAGGAAGGAGGGTCGGTTGGCGGGGCGGGGGGGGGTTATGTGTCGGCCCTGCCGTCGGGGGGTGAAGGATGGACGCCCTCATCCTACGAGAGAGAGCGTGTCCGTGTGTGTGTGTTCGAAGCATCTGAGCGCGCGTCCCAGGGTGGTGGCGGCGGAGGAGGAGGCCTTAAAGCCCTTCTCCGCTCACGGTCCTGCCCTCCCCAGTCCTAGGTGCCCTTTGATCGTACGCTCTCAAGTGGTTGCTAAGGGGTTGGAGGGAGAGGGCTGGGAAGAGGGTGGCCGTGGGGGGCGGAGAGAAGGTTATGGAAGGTTTAAGGGGGTGAAGGGTGTGTGTGTGCAGATGATGGGTGGGGGAGGAGTGGTTTGAATGCCATACTGAAGGGACATCGATCGCCTCCACCTCCTCGCGTTTGGACTTCCCTCCCTCCCGAGTAACCCTTCCTTCCTACCTTCCGCAAACCCTTCCTCTTCTTCCCTCCCCATCCTTCCCGAAAACCCCTTTAGAAACTCCCCCCCCCTGCACACCCTTCTCATTTCTCACAGGGACTCCCTCCCCCTCCCTCCCCCTCTCCTTCACTTTATCCTTCCTCTCCCCCTTATACTTCATCCCCCTGGGCGATACTCCTTGGTTTCTGCGGGGTGTTGTCCCCCCCCACGATGCCTCTCCTCCCCCATCCCTTCCTTTTTTTCCCCTGCGATATTCACCTCTTGCATTCCATAAGGACCAAGGAACGTTTTCAAACCAGATTTACTCAGTTTCCTGGTATAATATGTGTACAGGCGGAAAATAATACCTCCCCTCATTAAATTTGTAGGTTAGGCTACGGCGAGAAGTAATATGAAGTACCGAACTGAGCGAAACACAAAATCCTTTTCCCTGGCACAAATCGTGTCAAAAACTATAGAAAACATCCCTTTTGGTAGTTTTTTTAGGGAAGGCGACTGACAGCTAAAGTCATTTGAGCCATTAGGGATGGATGTGAATGGAGAGGTGGAGAGAAACCCAGCGCCGGAATTAGGCTATTCTTAACAAAAGGCGCCAAGGGGTCCGCAGTTTAACGTCCCATCCGACGGACGGCGTATTCGCTCAAAGAGCCCTCCACAAAGAATCTCAAGTAGGGATCGGGATACCGCTGAAAAATATTTGTTGTTTCCACGCTTTGAACCCGGACCGTCTCGGATGTGAATCCTGTACGTTAGCCACCGCACCAGCCCGACCCCCTTCATTAAATGATCCTGTATTGACAGCGCTTATAGTAGTTCCAGGTTTAGAAGAATATAATTGTGAGGATTGGCATTAATCGTCAATTACTCTAATTAATATTGATTTTGGACCTAACAGACCCTGCCACATGGCCTCGTATTTGTTTGCCGACGTATACGTAGAATTTCTACATGGTCGTCTATGAGTTTCATGGAGACTTGGACTGACTATTGGATTTCCAGTGAGGTTGGCACTGGAAGATCTCATCTACGCACTATCGTGCCGGCCACCACAGCGGCGTATGGAGGGGGGGGTGTTACGACATCAGCCATAACAATGCAGAGAAAGAAGCCTAAAAGTGGTAGAGTGATATTTACGATATGTATTAGTTTTAGTATCAATATCGTCAATCATACGAGAAAAAATAAGGGTATCTTGTGTCGATTGGCTCGACTGCATATTTCTATAATTTAGACATTACGTACTGTAGGTCGTGATATGTCGTGTGGGACGTTTTCAATTGTCCGACGTCGCGTGCAAATTCACAGGAAACGATACTTACGTTTTGGGACAAGTCACACTTTCTCTTGGGTCTTTAAATCTCCGAACATGCTCACATCCCCGGTCGTGGAATAATTATTTGTGCCACACATTTTCGTTTTGTTCTCCGGGGGCAGTTTGCCATGGCCACGGCGTTCTTTTCGGAATCCTTGCACGAGAGAATACGTTCCCGTTCGGAGGCCCGGAGGTGGAGAAGCGGGTCCCAGGTGGGCTATGATTGATTCTGGTCCGATTCGGCCACCCCCGGTCGAGCCCCGCTCGTGTTCTGACGGGGGGTTTGCGCCCTTCCCCCCCTTCCCCATGCCCTCATTCCGAATCCACTACTACGTAATCAAGAAGAAAGCCGCGTCAACCCCGAGAAGTTTGGGAATGGGGCAAGGTTAAGAAAAAGATCCTGTCAGTCTCCACCTTCGTCAGAGGGTCCACATCTACTCGTTTGCTTGAAATTGCTGTAAATAGTTATCTTTGTAAGCGACACCCAGAATTATCTCCAGCGGCTCATCAAAGATCGAGGTAGGAATTGGAATTTTGACCCCTCGTGTAAGTGTAGCCGGGAGCGCAAGAAAGCTTGTGTTTACCTGTAAGGAGACCTTTTTCCCTTCGTGACCGAAGCAGTAAGGAGCATTGCCTGTGGCCATTCAGACTTTCCGAAAATTAAATGTAATCAAATACTCATATCCAACAGTAGCCCTAATGGTTGGTGATCATTAAGGTTACTGTTTCCCCAAACCTTCCCGAACACCTTATCCCAAAGGTCTTGAGTCGTAGATGGCTAGATAGGTGTTTTCGTGAAATTAACAATCGACCATTTATGTACATGGATGAGAAAGAGAGCCATAAGGTGATAATGATAACCATGAAAGCGCAAGCCACGATGATGCATAGGGTTTGTTTTGAATCTTAATTTGTCATTTTTAAGTGTCATTTTATATTGTAGGTGTGGTTAACATATCTCGATCGCACTTGCTTTAATTAATTTTGACGAATTAATGTTTTCCTATTGGAATCACAGTCGTTGGCTTACTATTGATGACCTCCGGGCTAATTAAACCGGAGAAAATAATATGCTTCGAGTTAATAACGTTTAAGGAACGATTATATGCATTCGTGGCACATATTATTAATTTTCTGTTTCATATTTTTTGGTGTCCAAGCGGATTTACGTAATGATAGTGAATGAATAGTCAACGGAAATAAATGCAATAATAATAGTCATTGTGAAGAAATCTTTAGACATTTCGATCTAAAGAAGAGAAGGCCGAAAGGTCAAACTATTATGATATGTGTCCTTTTTCGTGTTTACTATGTATATTTGTCTGTTCTTTTGTGCAATCTAAGTATTTCTCTTGTATATTTTTAAGCTGTGTAAGCGAGCAATGTATTAATGTATAAGAGGAACCACGTTTTCTCAGATATAGTAGTTGAAAGTTAGACATTTTAAAATATTTCATTAATATGTTAAGCAATCTGTTCATACTTTGTTTCTATCGCGTGAACTCCTTAGGAATAACTTGATTTCATTACGGATGGATTATGCGGTCTGGAATGGGTTAAGATGCTTGAAACTCTATGGAGAGCTCATACCTTCTGCAAGTTTGGCCGTCCCCTCGCCGTTGCATTCACTAAGATTTCCGTTCCCGACGAGGCGGAAATCTTCGTCGAACGCCTCCAAAGGAACACGCCTAATATGAAAGGAAAATCTTACGCCGTCCTAACTCCTCCCACCGTAAGCGTCACGTTGAGAACTGGATCTTGGCTATGCCCTGACTCTGCTCTTCCCATTCCGCGGTTTCCCTCTCCTCTTTCCTACGGCATTGTACTTCATTCGACGGCGCCTTTCGCCGCTTCCCTCCGAAACCCGGAATCCCTTCTCTTTTCATCACCTTCGCGGTGGGAGGGTGGGACGTGGGCGATCATGAGCATCCCTCCCTCAGATGCACGGAGACGCGGATGCAGGCCCGAGAGAGAGAAAAGAGGCCCATGGGAGGCAAATAGATCGTCTTGGATTGGAGACGGGGAGGAAAAAGGCGATGGAAAAAAAAGAGAGGAGGCTCGGATGAGGACACGGCTGGCGATGGGAGTGTGCGCGGCGGGGGAGGGCGGGGACGGAGGCTATAAAACTTTACACCCCCGGCGGCCGATGTGCGATGGGGGCGGGGGAGGGAGAGAAGGAGGCCAGTGACGAGTCCTCTCTGCGTGTGTGGGTGTGTTAGTGTTTGCGTGGACCTCTCTCCTCCTATCCTTGAGATGGATATCTATTTCTTCGCCTCCGCTCCCCCGTCGCCACCACCCTTCCCTTGATGTATTCCCCTGGCCCCCCCACACATACCCTCGACGACAACGCCCTCATATTCCCGCCATTCCTCCCCTGGGAAGAATCCTAGATACGCACCTAAGAGAGCTATTCCCTATCCGATTTCCGCCCCCCCCTCTCTCTCCCCCGTCCCGATTTCCCCGAAGCCCTTCCCCCGTCTCCACCTCCCCTTCCCTCCTCCCACCCGACGTCGTTCCCGTTTTCGCATCCCGAGGAAATTCACCAGGGAGGGTCCCGGCGAAGGAGATCTTTGCCGCGTCTTCTCCTCCTTATGCCCTGCCTTTTTTTTCCTCTCCTCGGCCGTGAAATAAATCACCTCGCCTCGTCTCCAAGCGCCTTCTCCTCCTCATAGTCTACACTTTTCGGCTTACAACTTGTTTTCTCAATTCAAGGTGGAATTTTGCATTCATTTCCTTTTTTTACGGTATTTTTCTCCAATCTTCGTAATGGCTGCAGCCAATGTGCACTATAAGATGAGTTGTCTCCAGTGTTCGGTGATTTTGAAATGCCGCAGCTTTGCCGGCCCGAAATAAGAAGAAATGTCTTTTAATTATGAAGTTACAAAAGCTGCATTTCAAGTCGATGGGTATCTTAATAGGCGGGAATAGGAGTGTTTGTTCTTCTTCTAGAATGTTAAGTAAGACCGAAAGAAAAACAAATGAGGAAGTGCTAGGCATGTTGGGCTGGGAGAAATGAAAAGGACGCTGGAAAAATGGATGAAAAGAATATTGATCGGCAGTGGGATGTTAAAGACTGTAATCGAGGCGAGAATGTTAGGCAAACGATGAAGGGGCAAGAATAGGATAGGGATGTTAGACGAGATGAAGAGAGGAAGGAAGTATACGGAATTGGAAAGGGGTTTACTGTAGAGCAGGATGTTGGGTTGTGTTTTTTTAGGAGAGACAAGAGATAATTTGGTAGTTGTTTCCATACAAAACCTGCCTTAACCGGTAGATTAACTATAAAAATAATAAATTACATATCTATTTCCTTTCGTTGTAAAAGGTGCCACTGAAATGTTTTCAAAAATATTAAATTTATCTATGCTTTCTGTTAGCACTTAATTGAAACTATACTTTACTTATATAATTTACAAAGGGGCGTAAATAAATATACGTATAACCGATCTTCGGGTTGATTACTGTGTTTATGGTTTTTTTTAATACATTTAAAGATTAATTTTGAGCAAGAAGCACATGTTACCACTTCATTGCTGTGAAGATTTAAATCCGGGTTCATTTTGATAACCGAAGTAATCCTCATGCCTATTTTTAAGTGACATTTTCGCCCCGATAACGCTTTTCAGGTAATTAATTACCAATTTAGATATTGAATCCTTCCCTCGCCTTAATGCCGCTAATGGTCCTTGCTCCACTTTCGAAATACCTCCTTATTAAAAAATGCACGGTTTTAGCTCACTCCCCTATTGGCTGCTCCCTTCTCATCCACCCCACCTACCTCCCTCCTCCCCTACTTCGGTAACGAAATCTTTGATCATCCTCCTCTCCTTCTCCCCCTCTACCCTCTTTCTCTTCCCCGCTGGCCTTTAAAAACCCGACTTTTACGCCTTGTGCCTTAAAACACGTGAAATAATGAACTCGTGATCGATCGCTTTTTGCCCTTCCCCTGCTCTTCCCGCGAGCAGAGGCATTCCCTCCCCTCCACACCTCCATGTGCCCATTCCCTTTGGGTTGCCCCCCTACACCTCCCTCCACCGCTCCTCCACTCCAGGGATACTGGCTTAAGGGTGGTAATCACGCACGATTTTTTATGTCCTTTATTGGACCAGTGTTCGAGAGAGACCCAGCGTCTTGGAAAGGCGGAGAAGTAGTGTGTGTGGGTCAAGTACCGCGCCAGGGTGGTCCACGGAATTTTTTAAAACTGCGAAAGGAAGTCTGCGAATATACCCCAGGAAAAGGAATATAAGATGCGAAGAATGCACATTTGTTGTGGTAATTCCAAATATATTTTATTATGAGATGAATAGTGTCGTAGTAATATTAAACCGAGATTTAATGGTGCATTGTACATAAGTAGTTGACCACTGCGGTGCTAATATATTCAACAGATTCAAGCAAAATGTAGTGGAAGTTCGTCATTATGAGAAAAACAAAATTTCACACTTCCCCAGGTATTTTTTTGTAACGTACAACGCGTTTCAGTTAATCAAAACATCTTCAGGTACAAGACAAGATTCAACGTGTGATACATAAGTTGGCGGCGCTATTGACGTTTAACGGTTCATCAGGTTCATATTATAGTGAAAGCATTTGGGTGCGAAATCTTGGTTTGCACAAGTCTTCCGTCGATTAACGCTAGTTTAGAAGAATCGTAATCTCTTGGAAAAATATCGAAAGATTAGGGGATGAGTGGATAAATCGTACAAGTTGACGGTATTAGTATAGGTGCGTGTGTGCATACGTACGCGCACGTATGTTAAAGCATGTGTAAACACAAACACACGCGGATACAAACAAGAAGAATCTTCCTACCCCCCCACCACCCCCACGCTTTTTATATTTGCGATCAACGCGCCCTCCCTTTGAGTGTGAGGGACTGCGTCCGTAACTCAGGCCGATTCTTTCTCCAATCCCGAGCACTTTTATGAACTTTGGACCGTATTTCTCCGCCCGCTGGACCCCTCCCCCTGTCTGCGCGCGTGTTGGTGTGTGTGTGTGTGCCAGTGGGAGGGAAGTAAAGAGTTGAAGGTTAGGCAGTGAGGGGGGGGGGAGGCAATGGAGGGGATGAAAGAGAAGGCGGGAGAGACGCACGGGATCGCCCGAGGAATGCTATTCGGAGATGGAGTTAAAAGACTCTTCTCTCCGCTGCTTCCAGAGCGGCGTGGTGGTTGTGATTTTCTGCACCATCCACCACCCGCCTCACCCCCCAAACCTCCTCCCACCCTCCCCCCTCTCACTCTCTGACTTTTGTGTGAGAGGGATGTTTTATTTTCAATGGGGAAGGTTGGGGAGGGCTTTTTTTTTATTGGGTGAGTTTTATAAGGCGAACCGCTGGCGGTTTGAAATTCCGCTAGCTTTGATTTCACCTCGGAGAGTCATTGTATTTCCTATGTACCCATTTAAAAAGAAGAGCGGCTTCTGGGGTTTTTTTCTTTAATTTTTCTCTTTCGGCGCACAGGTTTTTTGCTTGTTGGTTGTTTTCCGTTCGCGGAACTGTGTGCTTTAAAAAGGTAAAAAAAAACAAAATGTGAGTTGCGTGAAGTCTCGGTGTTTTTTTTCTGCAAACTCTTGGGTTTAATTTCGTAAAAGACCCCTCGAAACTTTGGATAATTTAGTTCTCGGGACATTTTATCTGCCTTCTTTTTTGAGATTAGTGTCATAGAATTTCCTGAAAGGACCAAAACCATCCCGTCAGAATGCAGTACTCAATGCAACCCTTTTGCCACATGGATCACGTTCAAATTGATGAAATAATGTTCAAATCAATGAATGGTAGCATAACCTTTGACTGTATCATTAAATTGATATTTACGTCTTTTGGAATGCATTTTAAGGCGGTGGTTTAACATTAATAAAAGTTCTACTTAAGTTGGAAGGCATCGGTTGTTAATGTATTCCAAATTAGTCCTTTTACATAGTAAATTAAATAAAATGATGTGGAAGATTTTACTTATTCACATTTAATGTAATGCATCAGGGAGAATAGTACATTTGATCTTTTAGAGACTGATTTTATGTTAAAGTAAAAGAAACATACCTTAACCCGAGGATTGTATTACATCTACATAATACCCCGCAAACCACCGCTAGGGCGTATGGCGGGGGATGTTCGGTAACCACCTGTAAAACAGAACTAACTAATTAATGCTAATTTACACTCACAGAGACGTATTAATGAGTGAGAGTAGGACCACTCCATGTCCTCAGCCGCATAGTGTGTGATATTCAATTGTCTGCGTAAGTGTCCGTCTCGTTCCTATTGCCGCCTGAATTTACGATCTACGTGCGCACAAACTGCCCCGAAATAATTATAATAAGCGGCGTACAGATTGGTTTGCCTATTCACATTCTACATGTACATAACACCCTGCAAGTCGCCGCTGAGGCGTGTAGCGGCGGGTGTATGGTCACCACCCGTAAAATAGAATAAAACCACATCTAAAACCAACAGATAAATAAAAGCCAACAAACACAGTGGTGTGTAAATTCATTAAAATACCTTTTTAATTTACACGCATGCAAATACATATTTACTATCAACTAACATACACACGCACCTTATAATGTAGTACAAATGTATCCTAAAACGTGCAAATTAGAATTGAAAGTAAGAAGAGGAAATACCATTATCGTGTGGAAATGGAAATATATACCCAGTAATAAGTTTCATGCAGACATCATCATTTGGGGAAAACTTTCTTTTCATGTTGTGGAAAAACCTCGGGTTATATATTGTGCTCGTGTTAACGGCTTTTAAAACTTTGTAAATATTAGGAATTTTAACCATGTTAGTTTAAATAAAAGTTATCAATATATCTTCTTCTTTTCATTTACAAATTACGTATAAAATGTTAGAGGTGCGTAATTGAAAGTGTTGTCAGGAAGTCTCCCTTTGCCAAATTCACGATTTTCTATGAATAAGGGTCTCTACGGTGAGATGCGAAACCACAGAAAGCAATTAATAATCTTACACTAATAAGTTGCAATCGCAGGAATTGGATTTGTGGAACACTGAGCCATTAATAATTAATGCCATGAGGAAAGCTGATTCGCTCGCAAGGATCGAAACTCAATCCTGACGAGGACCTCGTATACGCCCCCTCCCCATCCCCCTTCAAACCCTTCTTTCCATCCCATCTTCCTCTCGACACTCGTCGTTGGTGTGTGTATTCCGGGAAGGGGGTCACCGAAAATGCCGCTTCTCGGAATATTAATTATATTTAGATAAAAAGTAGAAAGGAATTGAAGGAAGAAAGAAGTGGGAAGGTGGTGGGATTGAGGGGATGGGGGAGCGGCAGAAGGCAATTCTCGCTTCATTTATTCTATTAAGGAAGATTAAAAGAGGAGAGAAGGGTTTGTAGGCGGGGGTCCGAGGGTGGGGGGGTGAATGGGTGGGGGGAGGAAGGAATGGAGCGTGGGGTTTAATGTGATTAGCGTATCTGGAGTATCCTTTTGCGCGGGCACGGAGCGAGAAATTGGATCTTGACTTTCCGCCGTCCGACGTATAGCGCGGAGCGGCTACGTACAAGAGAATCCATGTAATTAAGAGGTGGAGAAGAAAATGGGGGTATGGATGTGTATGTGCGTAAAGGGAAGGCTAAATATTAGTTTACGGCCAGATAGCGTCTTCTCACTCGTGAAGAGGGCTCAATTGAAGGGGAGGGGAGGGAGGGAGGGCGGAAGAGGGTTACAGCAGGAGGAAGAGGAGGTGGGTGGGCGGGGAGGAAAGTATGGAGGAAGAAGAAGGGGGTAGATTTCAAAGTGAATTAATTGTTCGTCCCTTTGTCGCTGAAAGTGTTTAATGAAATCTCGGGGGAGGGGCAGTGGAGAGGGAATTGAGTTTTGCTCTATTTTTTTGTAAATTTCTTTTGAATTTTCGATGTCAGAGGGCGGCTAATGAGACGTGTTCCACGCAGTCTTTTTTTTCCTACCCTCTCGAGATATACCCGAGCCAGGTCCTTTTCCTTCGGGACGTGGGGAATATTGTAGAGGTTAAGATGTAACCTTTCCACTAGTGCCAGCTGGACGGATCTGATTGATAATAGTGTCAGAGAAATAATCAAGATTGTGCGTACCTGCTCGAAGATCGACCGTTTGAGTCAAGCATGTTGATAGCTTTGAGATCTTCAATTTGAAAAGCAATCGTTGAAGAAGAAACAAACCGTCACTTCCTTAGTAGTGTGGCGAGGAGATACGAGATGTTCGTAGCAAGTGAAATAGTATAACTCTCAACTTTAAGTAAGATCGGTTGCTTTACTAAAAAAAAGGTTTTTATGCTTAAGTTCTTTGACATTTCTTAATTATGGGACGCTGCATAGGCGATTATGGTAAAGTGTATATTTCCATTTTTTTTATGCTGCCTCAATTTATTTTTTTTGTACCTTCATCCTGTCGTTGTAGGTCAATGTGTATTTTAATGTGGTGATTCCAACATTTTATTTTCAATTGTACTCTCTCTTACTTATCGGACTTAAACACTAACACCCACGTTCTGTACAATGCATGTAAATTAGGATCTGACGCTTTACTACATGGGACTATATGTTTGCTTTTGAAATTCCGAAACGCCTTGAAGGTTGTCAGTCAGCCAGCTATTGTTTTCCAAACGGGTTTTTATTGGCCTTATGAGGGCGTTTCCCTAACATCGCTGCTTCGCCGATGAAACACCCGACAGTATGTAAGAGATACATTTAAGTGTTTGCTTCTTTTTAGGTTTAGGTGTCCATAAATTTTATGAGGCGAAAGAATATTCATGAAAATATTTATTAATTAAGTAATTATCTTCACTTAGGTCATTATTTATCGTCCGCTAATACTAGGATGGAACTAGATTCGTATTTTAATCTTATTACTGATATTTTGTAATAATTTTAATCTAGCGTCTTGGATGCTTCATCTTATGTCTTAGTCTTCCAAAGAGTCCCTACTTGATTTTTTATAAATGTGTGACCTGTAATTATGAAGTCACATTGTATTCAATCTAACTCCTGCGCGGGATTTACGTCGCAATTTCTCGTGCGTGAAATTTCCGATTGAAAATCATTTGAAGACACGAAGCGTGGGGTCCCTCACTCTTGCGGGGCATAGTATGTTGATATCTTTCTCTCTCTCTCTGATGTTTGCATTTCGTGCATGCCTTTAAATATATTTATTTATTTTGTTTAATTCCGTTTTTTCATTTACTTTTTTAATAATGAAACTTATTCCATTGATTTAATGGTTTCGCCTTATCTTTCAATGATGGTCGCTCGCATCTTGATCTACTCTTAAGTCGGCACCCCGTTAGAATCCTGACTTGGGAAGCATAGGAATGTTCATAGATAAAATGATCAGTACTCTCCAAAGAGTCAATCGTACCATTTCATACAAGAACTTCGTTAGCGATCCTGCGTTTAGTAGCAAACGACCGTTTTTCAATTAATGTCGTTTCCGTAGTGTTTTTTTCGTTTACTACCGAGCCCCTCTGTGCCGCAGAATAAGGGCGATCTTTGTTTCAAGTCTTCTTCCATCCCCTGCTCTTTGCTCCGGAAAGAGTGGAGAGTAGAAGAGAGGCTATGAATTTTCGGAGATTTGAGGATGGAGACGAGATGTTCTTCTCGTTATCAGCATCTCGAGATTCCTCTCGCGGGAGCCAATGAAGCGGCTCCTTTTAAAACCCTCTGTCATCTCCACCTCCCTTGCCCTATCCACCCACCCACCCACTCCCTCCATCTGTGTTTTTCCATTTTTTCATCGGTCGGGTCCTCCCCTTCAGTGCATCACCTCTTTCTAACGAAGCGCGGAAGGAACCCCTCCGAACCCTGTTCCGAGAGCTGTCCCATCCACGGAAATTCGTCATCTTTTACTTCCAGTCATCCAACCTTTTTCGACAAACTACTGCTCGGAAAAGAGTTTTCGCCGACGCTACTTGCGCCTTCCAAGCAGGGAAAATTGGCACAGCCGCAAAAAAAGTAGACGTGGCATAAATTTGTCTTAGTAAAATGCAATAAGGACATGATGAATTTCTTCAAGTAAACCGGAGGGATGGACTGAGGGTAGGTTGGAGGTCGAGATCTCCGATTGCTGTCCGAAACTTGCAAAGAGGCTATTTCAAAAGTCAGAGGAAGTTGAACTAATTAAAATTTGATGGTTCGAAAAGTTTGCAAAGTACGTTATATCTGAATTACAGGTGAAATCCTGTATGTCTTACCACAAACTCTGGGGATGCTCGTTGCTTACACACCTGACTTTAGCCACCATATCTGATCTATCTACATCTATATATCTGCGCTCTAGAACTATCTTTCTCCTTTTAGGATTGTTATTCTTTTTATTTTCGTTGATTATTGTTTTGAAGTTTTTTTAAATTTCTACATAGAAAACCTTTCACGCTGGTGCCCTGAAAAACGAATCTCAAGTCATGGTTACGAGTAGGGAGGAGAAAGAAAGGACTATTGAGCCGCGGTCACCAGATAAAGGGAACAACTACAGCTGCTGTATCTTAACATCTCTGGTATTTTCCAAACCGTAGTTTTTTTAGACACTCTTGTAAATAAAGAGAGACTTTAGAGACCCTTGTAAATAAAGCCATAAATCAGAATCCACCACAGTTTTAAAGATACCTCGGCGGTCTTTCTATAAGTTTCCGTCTCGTTAGATGCCTTCAAGATAATATTTCAGTTCACATTCCGGGAAGACCCTTGCCTGGTCATCTTTCTAGCTGCTCGTATCTTTTGTCGAGGGGGCATGGAATGCGAGTGCTTCTCTTCATTTCATTATCGTAGCATTTTTTACCGTCGACGCAGTTTTATATTCCCATGGTGCGATAAAAACCTCCGCGCTTATTAGCACAAGCACAAATGTTCTATCGGGAACAGGCGCTGGTTTGCAAAGATCTGTTAAATATCCGAGTAGCCACCACAAAAAATCTCTTTGATTATCCGAGAAGGGTTTTAATTCACAGTAACGATCCCTCTGCTGAATATTTTGGTGGAGCCGCCCGCCCTTCATCTTAGTTATTTTTACGATTACCCGAAGTCCGACACTGTTCACTTTCTGAAATTAACGAACGAACGAGCGGTCGGACGCCCTTGCATCAAGTTTACGTCCCGTAGATAGATGGACCCGTCGCGGCATACGAGACCGCTGGAATGCCACGTGAATGCAGTAAATTGCAAACGAAGACGTACTCTCTGAGAAATGGGTGCAATTCTGTTATAGGATCGGAAGTATGTCTGCAAAGAATGATTACAAGGGCAAAGGTCCGCTGAGTTACTTTCAGTAGGGCAGGTAGTGACATGTTGAGTTTCGGTACGAGAGGAATCGGTCCATTTACTTTGCACGTTTTTTAACCCCCTCCTTTCCCGCTTTTCATCCCCTTTCCTCCCCGTGTTTTATCTCCTTACAGCTTTGGTTGCCTATCCTTTGCATCTCGCTGTTACTCTTGAACTGCTTGTTTCACAGGGTATCCTGTATGTGTGTTGTTGTGGGTGATTCCACATTAGGCACGTCAGTTACTAACCAAAATGATAGATGATTCATTTAATAAATTATGAAAATAATTTTCACGCAAGGTTATGTATGTCCTACGGTAAGCTTATTTCTCTATCCATTCGATACGAGCTGACAGTAATATGATAAGGATAAAATAATGACCGCATTCTGGGATGCTTGTCATTTAAGAAGTTGTTTCCTTACCGCCGTCGTTGACGGTCTATCTGACACCTTATCGGGCGTAGGTATACGAGTACGAGGGTATCATAACAAACCTCACTCATCCAAACCACCCTCGCGCTGATCGTTGCACTTGTCCCATACGATCCAGTGTTTAATCGAGGATGCAGATGATTTAGATTAAACAATAATAGAAACAACCGTTCTTGTAAATTTTTCATTCACGATTATTCACGGTTTGGTTTGTCTCCTTGGCTTTGGACAAGGCTGACACCAGTGAGTTTTTGTAACCAAATCCGATCGAAACCGTGTCCGTTACGACAGGGACAATTACCGTTTGGAACTCCGCGTGTGGAAAAGAGATCGGGTGCCTGCCTCTTCATTGAAATTTCAGCGTTTTCTTCGGCGCCTACATTGCTGGAATACGAGTCTCGTTTCCTCGGTAGTCATGTCTCCGTTTTAATTACTCTTGTGTGTTTGCGTGTCTTCCACCCGTGCCGCCGACTATCTCACAGCGTCGTCGCCCACGCATTATTAATCTACACGCTCCACAAAATAGTCCCCAAGCTTTCCTTCCCACTTAAAAAGAGTCCGCTCGGTTGCGCGCGCCTTGTAGACGCGCGCGCCTCTCTCCCTCCACCGCCTCTTAATTTCGACGTTGCTCCTTATGCAAAGGAGCGTACGGGATTCGTGTAGGGAGGAGGTGATCTCAATTGACGGGCTCCTTTTCTCCTTTTTATTTTAAGGCATCACCTTTCTTGATCGTCGTAACCCTTTTCCAGGAGAGATTAGATTAGCGCGCGGGGCGCTCCTCTTGTAGAACGTTAGAGCGCCTCGGCCGACTTCGCGGTTGACGAAGTCCGTGGTTCGATAAAGGCGGTGCTTTTTTTGTTAATCGGATTTATATATATCTACATGAATACCGTACAAGTCACACAGGGGTGTTGTATATCACGGTACAGAAGCACCAACGGCAAGGAGTTGCGAAAGGGTTGATAATCAAATCCCCTTTCCCTCGGGAGAGAGGGGGAAGGGGGTTGAGTCTTAAAGATTTGCCAATGACGTTTTTGTTCATTTCCAGTATCGCATTATCTTTTCTGGCGAATTGAATTGTGATGATTTAGGTGTAATTCGATGAATAATATACAATTTAGGATATTGGTTTATTGGAAGAAAAAGATCCCTTCGGTTTAAAGACAACAGTTCTATTTTGGATATCAGAGTCAAAGGATGGTATTTTTTGATTTAAACGACCGTCTAGTCTTTCGAAAGGAAAGCTTTGGAATGTGTTCCAGGAGTTAAAAGACCCAATAATATTTCAACCTCGAAGAAACTTTTAGTCAAGGTACGTTTAACCTCTTGATTTATATGAATAGTGTCTTTTTGATAAACTGTATCCTAACACAATCCTTCTCCAAGTTAGTGCATAATTCGAAGAAAAAACTTTGATATGGAGCGTAGCTATGTGAGGCGCGGCAACGTGGTCACTGAAGCAGGAGGATTGGAGGCTTTTGAAATGTGGGTGTGGAGAAGAATGGATAAGGTGCGATGGAGCGAAAGGAAAACAAATGAGGAAGTATTAGGGATGGTGGGTGAGGAGAGGGGTTTGTTGAGAGAAATCCTATGGAGGCAGGAAAAATGGATGAAGGGCGTACTGAGCAGCAGTGGGATGTTGAAGACTGTAATAGAGGGGAGAATGTTAGGCAAACGAGGAAAGGGCAGGAGCAGGATAGGGATGTTGGACGGGATGAAGGGAGGAAAGAATTACACAGAGATGAAGAGGGACCTGATGTAGAGTAGGTTGCTGGATTGGGAGTTGTTAGGAGTCGCAAAATATTTATTTGGTAGTTGTTTCCATCCAAATACCTACCTTAACCGGTACATTACTGTATAATAATAATCCTTAGAAAAATTTCTTTGGGTATACTCTGAAATAGATCCGACTCTTGAAATTATCCTGTCAGTTCGTGCTGCATCGTTGAAAAGAGACTCTGATTGACGCTAGGGATTAGCGGACCACCTTTCTCGGTGAAATTTCACACGCGTGCTACCGTGTCAGATCCTCTGCCACCCATGATACGAACATTCGCCATGAAGATTGCATTGTTATGTGGGGAGCCTGCCCCGCCCGTGCCTAACCGTGTTTATTTACCCCCCGGCCGTGAATGTGGCCGTTTACTGTCACCGACCTCCACCGTAGCCAGACTGTAAATCCTCCGCATAGCCTCCTGCACGAGTCTCTCCCCACCCGTGTCACCCACTCCCTGCCTTCTCGCCTCTCCACTACCCCCGCCCCCCTTGTATCCCTCCTCGCTCTCCTTATTCTTTCTCCCTTCATCCCCTCTCATTCTTCCCTCTCCGCTCCTCCCATTCCTCTCCCCCTCCCTCTGTGGCACCCCTCTCAACCCGACTCTCTTCTCATTATCTTATCCCTCAGCCTCTCCCCCCCATCACCCTCTCTTCCACCCTCTCTCTCTCTCCGTGTTTTCCTTGCCCCCGAGCCTCTTTTATATTCCGGTTCACCTTTGATCACCAGGCCTTATGAAAGGGTTGAGGAGAGGAGTGGGGTGAAATGGGACGGGGGGAGGGGGCGCAAAAGTGAAGGAAACGGAGAGCGAGGGGTGGTTGGGACGCGAGGCGGGGGTGGGAGGAATCCTGCTTTGCTTGTGCCGGCTCGAGTTTGCGTGGTGGTGTGTCGGTGGTGCCTCCACCGCTTCCCGCTGCTTTTTGGATAAATTCCTTCTCTTTGAAGCTCTTGAAGGGGTCGATGTAATTTTATCGGAAGCAGTTAAGGGTTTTCTCGTCGCCCCCCTCTACCCTCCCCCCATCCTCCCGACTCCTCCGACCTTTTCCTTCCCCCGTTTCAATCTCCCAACCCCACATCCCCTCCCACTAAGCACACACACACACCAACTCCCACCTCTCCCTTCTTTGCCTAGCCCTAGAGGGAACAGTTGAATTTTTTCTTCATACCCAACCGGTTTCTTCCCCGCGGCGGAGCGGACTAAGGGAATGTGTGTGTTTTTGTGTTCCTATATCTATGTATAAATGCGTAAGTATATTGTTTTTCGGGTAATCTTCCTTTCGCCGTCGGTTCTTTCGTGCCAGAAATAAAAAAAGGGAATCGTTTTTTTTTCTTCGCACTTTGGGCGGAAAAGTTAATTTCTGCGAGGGGGAAAACTTTGCTTCTTCCTTTTAATACGTGAGCCCCATCCTCCCCTTGCATTCTCCCCATCTCCTCTCCACGTTTTGCGTAATTAGTAATAATCTCCCTCGTCCGACGGTACTTTTTGAGGCGGCGAGGGTGGCGTTTTCTCCATTTATTGGTCTCCGAAATTGCGGAAAAGCCAGATGGTGAATTTAACGGCGCACCACACCAGAGTGCGAATATTGAATTTAATGTATCCTGGAGCGAGTGAATCGTTTTTTTTTTACTTCAAACTCAGTTAAAATTATGCAAGGATGAATCCTGGGGGAATATTATTTCGTTAATCATTGGCCTTCGTTTAAAAAGTAATGTATGTTAAGGTTTCTTTGGGTTATTGATTTCTCTCGTTGAACCGAGTCTTGGAGATGAAATATTGGTGCCGGAATGACCGTTGTCTCACGTTCCAAGGAGCAAATGTATGTAGTGATGAATAATCAAAGGCACCAAATGACTTGGAATCCCAAGTGTATCTTCTGGACGCCGAGGGATAATGGAGAAGTTTTGCCTTTTTTACAGAAGACAACGGAAAACAGAAAAGATATTAGGGAGTGAGGGAATTAGAACCGAATAGAGAAGAATAGAGAACTGCAGAAAGTCAGTCTTAGGATTGAAATGCCGCTGATGATGAGAATAGGCAAATTGAAAATAGTGAAAAAATATTATTTCGTCATCCCCTTCTGGAGTTGTTTCGGGTCATCAATTCCGACCAGAGTTTTCATACCAATATTCTAGTCATATAAAGAGGGCGTTACTCATATTGGTGGCCCGCCAAAAGAATAACCGTTATTACAGTTGAATTACTACCCCTTGTGTCTAAAATTTCAGCAATTGGGTGGAATACGAGTTGTTGTCAGAAAATTTACTGTGAAAGTTCACTAGCGTATTATGTCGTTGCAGTTTTCTTTTTGGTCAGTTGAGCAAAATGAGTCAATCCTTGAAACACTTGAGACGAGACAGTAAATAGTTCAAGATCGTAGTGTGTATTTAAGCTGTCACGAGCTTCTGAAGTGTTGTTAAGCTCACAGTGTAAAAGCGGGGATGAGATTTAACAAAGGTTACTCGTCCACCACTCCCATGATCTCTAGTCAGCAGAGATTACATCCCTAAACACAAAACTTAGTTGAATCGGAATTTTTTTATGCTCAACGTTTTCCGACGAGCCCTCCCCCCCGCCTCCATTTTATCCCCAGACATGGAAAAAACCCCAAACTTCTTCCAATATTGGATGCAACTCATAGAAAACTTGTGAAGAATACGCAAATGGAACGATAGGTTGGATGGAAGTAATATATACGATTTGATACCCCAAGTAATGTGAGCCGTGTCATTCTTCCACCTTGACGGTGGGCTTCCACTACCGAAGTGTTTCTTTGATTCGTGTCCCCACCGCGCGCAGTCGCACTTACGTCCCCTCCGAGATCTGCAGGAAGGAATTCGGGGATTCTTCGGTCACTCTACGCCACCTCCCTCTCTCTTTCTCCACTCCATCCCCCCGACAACACCTACCACTTTTCACGGGAATCCCTTTAGAGTTTTCTGTTCGTGACACGGCCCACCCAAACAGATATCCCCATCCTCCCCCCCCAGGGTAGTCTCCTTCCCATCCCCCACTCCATTTCCTAAATGTAATCCTGTCCAGCTACCTGTTAAACTCCACAATTCCCGGCCCCCTGACCCTGGTGATTGGCCATACGCCTACGGAACTGGCTGGGGGCGGGGGGTGTCAAGGGCGGAGTTCGGGAGGGGGGTGAATCAAGGAAACGCGGGGTTGAACCGAGGGGAGGGAGCTGGAGAGAAAACGAACCCTTAACTCGATCACCATGAGAGGAAAAGCCGTTCCCTGCTCCGAACCCAGAATACCGCCCTCCCCTCATTTCGAAATCTTTTATCAACTCCACTCTATCTTTCTCTCGCTCTCTCTCACCCCTCCTAATATCCCCGTCCCGTAGTCCCTCCCCTTTAGACCTGCAGCTACCCCGTTTGAAAGCCCCCGGAAAGTTGGTTTCCTCTTGTGCTCGTCAGTTTGTGTGCTCGAAGTTTCCCCGTGTGGGCCGGCGTGTGATTCTTGGCCTTGGTGGATGGTATCCAATTAGAAGAGTCCAGAGACATCAATCTGGCGGAGTAATGAACCGATGGAAGAAGCTCAGTGAATTGGAAACGCAGATCAGGGCTCCTGCCTCCCCCTCCTCCACCCCACTCGCCCCCCTCCTCTCTTTCACTCTCCCTCCCTCCTCCCGCTTTCTTCCTATGGAGCCCTCTCATCCGCGATCGTCCCGCTCTCTCCCGATCCTTCAAAGCTTCCCTCTGTTCTTCCCCTCACCCTCACGTTTTTTTCGCGCCTCCTTTTCCGACGGCGTTCGCCCCCTCTTCCCGCCCTCAGATTCGATCCGTTTCTTTTTCTTTCAAATCATTTTCCCCTCCTCCCTCCCTTGCCTCTCTCATTCTTCCCGCCTGGAGTGCCTAAGTTTTCTTTATTTTATAAATCAATGGTTCGTGTGTGTGTGTGTGGGGGGGGGGTGTTTCCTTAGGAACCCCTTCTCTTCCCCCCTCTCCTTCTCTCCCCTGCCGTGATCGTTCCTTTTAGGTCCCTCTATCTCTCCTCTCCTCACCCCACACCTCAGCGTTCCCCAGCGGGATGTTTTCCCTCGGCTACGTCGCTTTAACCTCCACTCTCCACACACATTTTCCCCCTTTTACGTGGAAGATATCCTCTGCGTCGAAAGTGAAAAACGAGGCGTGTAAGTCGCAATGAATTCGGGGGAGTCAAGGCGTCGCCGCCGGCCGATTTCCTCCTCTCCCCATTCTTCCCGCACTTCTTCCCTTCCCACCTCCCTCCCCGATCCCGCTCATCAATACTCTCAATCTCTCTCGTGTCCATCTGCTCATCTCGCGGTCTCCTTTCCTCATACCTGCTTGTTACCGTATAATCTTTTCGGCCGCTCAAAATCTTTTCCTTTAGCCCACGTCTCCTATCGCAATTGTTCCATGTACCATAGATTTTTTTCTAAAATTTCCTGGTAAGAAAAAAGGAAACCACATGCATAACTTCTATTTTCGTTTATTCCTTTGTTTCATCGATACAACTGTCCGCACGTGTATCGCTTCGTACCAAGACACTGGGTAATCCGTCATCTGTGATCGACTGCTTTTGAATTGTAAAAGTTTCTCTAACAAAATAAATAATTGAGCGATGGGCACAACAAAAAATATTTACCCTCCTTGTGCCAGTTTTGAAAATTTGTTTTTCATGTAGTTCGTAGATTCCGTGTTTAAATTTGAGAATGTTATCTCAAGCTTATTTTAGTCTTGACCTGTACTTTTGTTCCTCTTATGTCGCATAGAAGATATAGCTTTCTCTAAATAATGATTTATGCACTCCCAACAGAATGGCATGACCAAAGATTTTTTCGCAAGTATTTATGTCGAGTGAATAATATCGCCTCGGGGACAAGGTCACACCCATTGGAAGGAAGAAGAGCGCCTTCAAATATGACACCACTGGGGCTTATCGGGTTCCCCATGGGCTATGAAATAATCGCTCATCCAATGGATTTTTCTTGTGATGTGTTCATACTTGGGGAAGACCCTAGTCTCACGTATTCGGTTCAGGCATCTCATTCGATAAAATGTCAAAAGAATCTTTAGATAGATTTGTGAAATTGCTGTGGCGTAATTAAAGGAGGAGAATTTCTCGCTCCTGGCTTCCCCTCCCCCTCTCAAGGACGAAAAATCCAACGTCATCGGCAGGGGATAAGCATATTCGAAGAGTTTATTACGAAACCGCGTCTTTGCCCATGGAATCTTCTTTCTCGTCGTAGTGGAGAGTGCCCCCGGGAGACATATCATGTGACGGAGGGAGGCCCAGGTGATTAATTAAGTTTTCTCCCTTCTCCCCGCCCTCCATTTCACCATCTTTCTCCCATCATATAATTGCCCGCATTTATCCCTGCAGGCATCTGATATTGTCCTCACTGTCCCACTTCGTCCCCAGAAATTTCATCGACGGCTTTACATGTACATATAGTATGTGCTGGTGGACTCAAATTCCATCTTCTCGCTCCAGAGCCTGGAACATGACACAACTCAGGGGGGTTTATTTTTTAAGTGCTTGAACCAATCGGCATTATCAAGTCATCACAAAGATAATCATTGACAGCTATTGTTAGATTCGGTCTTTCGGTACCTTTCCGAACAGCCTAAAGAATGTTCTTTGATTGAATGATTTTTTTTTGTTTAAGATGTGTCGAAATGGTAATTGCTTATTCCAAGGTGTTCAGCTGTGGAGATATTGCCGAATTTATACTTTGTAGGAAATCAGGATACTGCATTCTAAAAAGGAATTATTATTCTGGAAGATCATATTTATTGAGTCATTTGTTGGCTGGTATATCTTGATATATATTTATTTATGAACATCATAATTAATGCTGAAACATATTTGTCAAAAAAAAACTCGGTATGATTGGGATCACTTTCCATAGCAAAACGAAGAAACTCTATTTGATCCTGGGCATAGGAAGTTAATGGACCCACAAAGAAATTTTGAGCTGATTCCATTTTCAAGATTGGGATCAAGAATATCTATCTATGATTGGAATGCTTCATTAATTCAAAATCAGAAAGAAATCTTGTTCCTGTAAACGGTGTGTTCCTTGTCAACTGGAATGCAGAGTAGGTAGTGGTTTTCTAAATTACGCGGGTCAGTTATTTCCATGATTTTACTCTTAGCGCTTGTAAAATAAATGTATCCTAAGTATTTCAGTCTTAATTGGGTGTATTTTAATTATTTGTATTTTGAAGGGTAATCGAATTAACGCTCGCAGATGGAACGCTCATTTTTCCGGTCTTTGTTTTATTACCTCCAAGTCAAAAGGATTATTTCTCACTTTCATTCCGTTTATTCTGTATTTTATTGTAAGTATATACATATATGTATCGAAGAGAGTGTCGATTTTTATCGGGGAAAAGTGGAACATCGAATTCAATGGCTAATAAAGGAAATTGCGGAGCGATCGATCCCGCCTGAAAACCGTTTAAAATCATCAAATTGTGGGAATAACATCGATGATTTTCTTTGAAAAGTCTTGTTCATGTAAGATAATGCCGTGTTGATTAGATTTCTGCTTGACAAGGCTAAAGAGGAAACATTGGAGCGCCTAAAATGGTGTTCTTAGAGAGCCAGTGAAGCAGGCTTCTAATGTTTCCCCTGCTCAAAGGCCGCTTGCTCTCGTGGACCGTCGTCGAAGAGGAAAGCATGGACGGGACAAGGCAAGGATTTCTGTTATCATACCACTGATTTCTAAGCCCACCGCACCGTGCTCATCCACCTGTCCCTTCTTCCACTTGGCCATTTTCATTCATCCCTTGCTGCATAATCCTCCTTCTCCGTATCCATCTACTCACCGCTGCCTTTAGCGCTGGAGGGTTTCGAAGTGACCAACTCAATGGACCGTCCAGCCCGATCCCCACCTTGGTGAGCGTCGATTCAAACCCCGATCGATAACGACGTGTTTCGTCTCGGAGGAACTGCGTTCATTTGTCGGGAAAAGGTGTGTGCCTCTCTCCCTTAAGTTCCCTATGCTTGTTCAGTCGAGCGGAGCGATAACGCTCGAGTGGTTTTCTGTTCTATTGCATTTTAATTTCTGAAGTAAATCGGTTTGAGGGCAACTGTGCTAATCGAGAAATTTACCATCCATGGACTGCAATAATTGAAGCACTATGGCGCATTAGTAAGAAAAACCTGTAATTGCGTGGAAATATCAAATTCAGTTGCTTAGGTATATAATTAGCTGTAATCAACCGTTTACGGTCAGATGTTAATATATTCAAGGATTAAGCACTGCAATTTTTTCAACAACTCTAAATACCCCAAAACCCTATGTGGTAAAATATCTTTTTTGTAACTCCATATCCTCCTCTTACCCAAATTTCTCTCCTGTATCGGTCCTGAATAGGAAAATGCAAAATTTTTATGGGGAAATGAAATATAAAATTTTGGTATTTCTAATAAACTATATGTATTATTTCGTTTACCGAAGCTTCGGGCAAAATTGGATCCATTGGAACGGCACGATTCCAGCAATAGCCCTCGGGCCATCCAATTCGGTCTTTTTTTTTAACTTAACTTCATTTTATTGTGCAGTCATACGGAGAGTTTTAGCTACGAAGAGCCGATTAGGGTTCCTATTTATGAATGAAAATATGTGTTAACAATCTGTGTTGAATGGTGTAAGTTTTTTGATTAGTTACTGAACATTCTTCTTGTGTGATAGGCATTAAAATTCACCCACTATTTCTAACCATCGTATTTAATGTGAAAAATTCTTCTCGGGTCTTCCACCGGGTGAATCTCTCTAGTCTGGTCGACGTTTTGACTCTCGACTTTGGCATCGTCGTCACTGCAAGAGGGCACTACCCATTAACCGCGCAGTGTAGGACACTAATTGGGACAACCTTCTAATGGGACATCTCGACTTGAGGATGTCATTATTCCGACTCCTGTAAATGTTATTCATTTGTTACGTATTGGAATTTTACTCTTGGGATACCTTCTTAATTTTAAAAGTATTCCTTTTGAGAAAATTTCCGGAAACCATAACAGAAATCTTTCCGTCAGGATTTTATCTCGATTTTCCTCTGGTTATTTGAGCTCATTTGTGCCCAAAAATGCGTTGAGATTGATTTGAAGATCCCATTATAATCCATTTCAGAGGAGTGCCCAAGAAAATAGGAGAAAAAATTCTATTCACTCTATATTTTAAAATGAATTTCCAGTTCTTATGCTTGCTTAAAGGGTTGTTGAATTTGATCGAGAACTTTTCTCTGCCACTCATTTTGGCAATGAGATAATTTCGAAAATTGTGATTTCTGTTATCTCTATTAGATCAATCTAATGAATTTAATATAATTAAATGAATTTATTTGAACGATTGCATTTTAATCTTCCTTGCAATCATGCAGTAGAGCGAAATTGCACCATGGGCAGGTGAATATTTGTGTTTAAGGGAGGTGTTCAACAAAATGTTTGGCAACCTCCGCTCTACGTGCATTTTCCTTTTCCTGATTTTGATGCGTTCAAGGCTTCTTTCTCGCGATGGTGCCATACGCTGCCAGGGTATTTTACGGCAAAAATTCTCGGTGGCCGAGCGGATGCAGTTTTGTTTTCCCTTCTCATCAACCCCTTTCGGCTATACTACCTCCTTTTCCCCCCTCCGCCCCCCTGACGTAATAATACCCCGTTCTCCTCCTCCCCTTCGGATGCCCCCCAGGCCCCTCTGCCCCCCACCCCCTCCCTCGCCCTCCGCGCGCCACCCAAACTCTCTCAACTCCATCCCTTCCCTCTCGCCTCTCCCCCCACGCCTTCTTTTGTTTTCTTCCCTGCAGGAGGCGACTATAAGGGAAGGAAATCTCCCCCTTCCGTATCATCTCTTGTGTGTGCACCCCTCTCGTCCTCCCCCCTCCCTCCCCACCCCCAGAGACCGTCACCCTCCCCCTCCGCAAAACGATAAGCGCATTAGGCTCGCATGAGCGGCGACCAGGGAGCGAGGGTGGGGAGAGGGGGGAGGAATGTGTGGAGTTGGGCGATGAGGAGGGATATAAAATAGGAGGGGGATGGGAGATGGTGGTAAACGCTTCAACTCCTCCTCCCTCTCGGCCCCGGGGCGAAAATTCTGCACACCCCCACCTCCACCCCAGCCCACCTTCCACCTCCTCCCCAGCCGGGCAACTCTCCCTTCCCCCTCCTAGAACCCCTCTCCCCAGACGTCCAGGGATTTTAATCAACCGGGGATCCCGGAGAGTTCCTTCCACCTCAACCCCCTCCGACCGCCGCCGCCTACTCCCGTTATGCATCACCTCCCGTCCCTCCTTCCCAGCATCATCTTCTCCGCAGCCCTCTCTTTGTTTCGGCGCTCCCTCCCTTTGACCACTCCGTTTCCCTCCCTTCCCCCTCCCTTTCATCCCCCTTTCAGTTTACTTGCGCTCCTCTCCCCTCCAACCCTCTGCCCCGGAAGAAGATGATCCCTGCCCGCTCGGGAAGGAGTGCTTTATTCTGCGGATCACACGGCCATGCCATTCTTGAAGCATTCTTCTGTTCAATTCCAGGATCCCTTAGAATCACTTACGTTCTTGCCGCCTTCCTACAAGATTCAAGATTCTCGACCGTTTGTATGAGGGAGTTACGAAAATGTTCAGGAAATAGGTTCCCATCTTGAGTTAAGTCAGGTAAAGCTCTCGTAGGCCACCACACATCTGTCTGGTTCGAATCCCTGTTGACGTAATCCTGTGAATTTACCATGTTATGCAGTTTTCTTCGTTCAACTTACGAAAAGAGTTTGTATGAACCGTCGTAGGAATATGAATAAGTCTTAAAATAATCCTGCTATCGAATTGGTACTACGTTGCATGTCATATTGTTTTCTCTTAACTTTTGCGTGAGAATTTGTTTATTTTTTAAGAATGAGGTGAGTAGTGTTAGCTGAATTTATTGTGTTCAAATCCAGCTTCCCCCGCAGTTGTAACTTAAGATGGTCTCAAACTGAATGCACCTCCCTCGAACTAGCCCCTCTCGGTCGTTGGACAATTTTCTTCGGCTTTCCTCTCTTCTCTGTTCCCAAACGAGATGACTCTTTAAAGTAGTGTTCCAAGCCGAAGATCTTTGGCCTCTTATGTTCTCCACACGAGCTTGAATTCTGTGTAGTGAATATTAATGTTTTGACCTGGTTTAGCAATGATCCAATGCTATTTCTTTGGCATAATCACGATTTCGTCTATGGCCTGCGCTCATTGAAAATAGGGCATTTTAGTGGGAGTTTCTGTTGTTAGCCGAGAGTTTTGACCGATCCCAATAAAGTAAAATGAAGGAATATTTTCTTTGCGTGGCCAACTTAGGACGTTTTCGACCACTTTGAGATATCGAGCAAATTCCTGCGGGGATTCATTCACATACAAACTTGGGGTAGTTAAAGATTGGCTTATTAAGTGTTGTTTACATGTCTCTGCTAAGTTTCCTTTCACTCACAAATGACCCGTGTCTCTTGTAACACATGCAGACACTTGGGCCAGTAGTCACTATTATTGGAGCCCTCACATTCGAGTGCGTTTTACCGATTAAAAATAAGTCGAGGCGGTAATATTTGTATCCCATGATTTAATTACCTGTAGATGCATGATTGCGGTACAGCGATGAGAACCATACCCCCGATGTGATCAGGAGGAGAGACCATTAAGAAGTAGAATGAATTCCTCGTGGCTTTTCGTCATCCCCTCCTCGCTTAGTTCTTCCTCAATCATCTCCCCACGATTCAAAACCTGGAAAAACTTGACGTCTGAGTGAGGGAAGAAGTTTTGTGTTCTCAAAACGATGTGTTTGTTTTCCAACTTAATTTCCACGCGAAGTTAAGTGTTTTTTTTTATTTTTTCCTTATTCTTTGCTTTTAATATCCGTGCTCTGCTGATTGTTCTCCGGGGAAGGATGGTGGAGCAGATTCAGTTTCTTCTCCGTTTCCGGTCTGTCTAATTCCATATGGAATGGGAATCCGGGATTACCTACTCTCGCAAGGATTCTCCCGTCGTCCGCTGCGGGATATCCTTCATTCATTTTTTTGCACGTGACCTCATTTGCCAGGAGGAGTTGCACGGGTCACCACCCAGGAGTCCTTTTTTAAGTTTTTCGCTACTTCAGCATTTCCTCTCTCCGCATGCATACTCCCGCGATCATGGAATTAGACCCGTTGATTCTCTGAACTCCTGCTGCGCTGCGTCTTTTGTTGTACCTCGTTGAGGGGGGAGGGAAACTCGAAAAATTGAAAGATTTTATTCATGGTATATTGTCTCTCTCTCTCTCTCGTGCCTGGAAAGTCTTTTAATTCCCTCAAGCTATCCCGCTGTTTTGAATTTTATTGAACCAGCTCCAGAGTGGAGACTTGCTTTGTGATAGCCAGCGTGTTCAAACTAATGAGCTGTTTAATAAGTATATAAACCTTAAGCACTCGTCTTTTGTCTCTCATAGAAAATGGGAAATTTTGGTCCATAAAATCAGTCCATATATGCAAAATCCGTGACCTTCGCCATATAACATACATATATAGGAGCGAACTTCAGGATTCGGGATCTAAATACGATTTTATACTGGTCCAAATGAATCTTCGTAAGAAAAAAATTAAAATACTTTTAATTCTCCCGTGGGCAGAACACTTTTTTTCTCTTGCGTGAAGCTGTGGCATTAGATATGCGTTAACTGCCACTAATCGTACCCTCTTAGAATTAATGGGGTATACGGTACAGATCCCAGTAAATGGAGGTGGCGTAAACCTGGTATGTGCCGGGTTACATCAGTTGTTCATAGTTACTGTGTGTTTTTGTTAATTGGAGATGGATATTGCAGTACACGCAGATGTAAACCTTGGATCGGTTCGAAAATCTTGGGGCTACAGAGGGGAAAATAATTTTTACTGAACACATGTGGAACATTAAATGCTGTTAAATTTGCTGTTTATTTTTCTCTTTAAAAATCCACCTGCAGTAAATGACAGTGAGTTCAAACTACACCACCAGCACTTATACCTTTTCCTGCCATGGCTTATGGCACGAAGTTCAGCTTGGAAGCATATTACAGCATGGAAACTAATATTTAAAAAAAAATAAAGTAAAGGTAATTCTTGCCGCGTTGGAGGGGCCAGGAGTAGGGCAGGTCTGGTCTGATGACCTTTCCCCGCGTGCCTCTCTGTCTCTAATCGGGGTTTCAATCCGTCGTCCCTGGCCGATGGCAATTGAAGGGTGGCCCTCGCCTCCGTCGTCTTATCTTGCCCCCTTCCCTCGCCTCTCACCCAACGTAGGAGGCGAGGGCCCGTCCTTAATCTTACATCCTTCCCCGAAATCCCTCTCGAGTTCCCCAGTTCCCCGTTGTCCCTTCGGCTCTCTCCCCACCAACCCCCTTACCCTCATCCGACACACCCTCATCACTCAGTCGCTCCCTGCACACGGGAGAAGGTGATTTTCGAATGAAATACAGCCTGCTCGATACTCATCTCACTTGATACTCAGTTACTGAGCAGAAAGGAATTAAATATATGTATTGTGATGCAGATTGACTTTAAATGCATATTTATTTTTTTCTAATATCGTTCGCTGGGACAGAGCATTTGCCTGCAAATATATTACTCGCAAGGGCCACCATTTGTGATCAGTAAACATTAGCCTACCTTATAATAGACGAATGGATAAGAACGATAAGGGATAAGGATGACGTCATTTGACCGCGTTAGGGGTAAACATTTTCGGGTTACAATTATTCTAATGTGCATTCACCCCCCTGCCACACATCCTAGTGGTGGCCTGCAGGGTACTTAAAATACTAATATAATTGAAAAATTCTTTGGCGTTTAGGTATAACATGTTACTGAATGACTTCAAAAAAATGTAAAGGTTTTTACAAAGCGAGATAGTGTTGTCCTAGCTAGCGGTGTTATCTCCAGCCTCCTGCATTGATGCTATCTTGTCCATCCTGTTATCTTCTCACATTTCATCCAGCATTAAATTCTGTTAATTCGTTTAGAAGATCAAACTTTCTTGTCTCGACTTTGAGGAATATCCTAGTATCCATTAGTTTCTATCTTTCATCTCGTGGAATTTTTCTACTCCCAGTATTATAATTAATGGATTGATAGATGTGCTGAACGGTAACGATAACTGCAATATCCGCGTTATTATGTGCATGTTTCTCGTGTGATTTAACCATACTACACGTGAGGGACGAGATTTAAGAGGGATTATTTTAGATATTCCGGGGCATGGGTGTTCATCATCCCTCTTCCCTCCCATTTTTCACGAATATGCTTCACTCACATTTTCATAACCCCCCCCGCATTGCCTCCCTTCTTGGCATCCATGTTAAGCCGCCCGAGTGTGGGCGGAGTTGCGATGGAATGGTCCTTTTGTGTAATTTTTGTTTAAATGAATTCAAGAGAGAGCGGCGAAGTTTTTTTATTTAGTTTTCAAGAGGGAAAAGATGTCCGACTTTCTTCCGCCATTTAATTCGTCCTCTCTTCGCTTCTAAGGAGGCATGGACGGCTCCCCCAACCCCACCCTTTAATGTTTTTCGCTCTGGCGGATAAAAAAAACGAGGTCATGAGTGGGAACGGAATGTTTTTGGAAGTTTTTTCGGAGTGGGGGGATAAAAGGGGAAGACGGGAGGGTTTGTCATTCACCCTCAGGAGTATGAGAGAAGTTGGGACCAGAATGGCTAGCGATACGTGGATTCTTGGAAAACGGAGAAAAGACATCAATAGGGACATTTTTGTAAGAATCTGGATTAATAAGTTTGAATAGTGCAGAAGAACCCGGATTTATAGCAATATAATATTTTTCTACTGTCAAAATAGTCGAACGTAGTAATGGAATCTATTTTTCAATCTTCCTTCGCCTCTGGAAATCCTACAAAATAATAACGCAATCAGGGCGCACTATACATGTATACAATGTGTACTCCATTTCGGCGTTTCCCAAGAATTTGATCCAGCGGACCATTACATGACTCACTTCCAGAAGTTTTCATTTTAAGGCAAATGTTTTTCCGAAAACTATTCCTAAAAGGAAGGGTTGATTGTGTTGTCGTTTGCCTGGTTGTTTTGTTAGAAGAGTCAAAGAAATACTAAATCATTGTACCGCTACAGTTGTCTGTGTCCATCCAAAAACTACATTAATAATACCAATAATTAAAATAATATCTTGCAAAAAAGGGGTTTCATTAAATGCCGAGTTAGTAAAGTTTTTTTTTAATATTCTGCACCATTACTTTTTTTTTAATATTAGATGTATAATATAAGAGAGTGGGTCGCGGTAGTCCATGGGGTTGGACCGGAGGGTCCGGGGTTCGATTCCCGTGCAAGACACTCTGGGCACCTGCAGCTCCATCCAAGCTATGTGATTTTTCGGGTACCAAATTTTCCTGGGATTACATAACCGGCACAGGGATAGGAACTGGCCCCCATACCCTGATGTGTGAAAATTCACACGCCGTCGGGCTTAGTGCTGAGTGAACTCTATCATCACCTCCCTTACCGACCTTCGGGTTGATTATTGTGTTTATGGTTTTTTTTAATAAAGGAGAATTGATGAATTGTTCCAAGAAAATTGTTGTTTGAAAAACAATTCAATAATGCAAATTGAATACAGAAAACCTTCGTGGATCAACAGCGGAACCTAGGCGGACTGATTTCGTTTTCTTGGATCCGGTGATACTTGTTCGCTGTTCTGGAATAAAGAAGACTTGGATAGAAAGTATCGGCAAAAGCTTCTGGGAAATAGATTTATTTCGAAGATTGCTACAATTACTCAAAATTCATCAAAGTACGTGTGCATCCTTTGAACGTCGACACACCTTTCCCAGCGGCTTTTCTACGACTCGAAGGCTCCCTGATAGGCGCAATCCCGAAGGTCATTGACGGCACTGAGAGTCCCATGGTGGTGTCCTTTGAGGGAGCATTTCAATTTTGGGAATAGGAAATAGTCTGATGGTGCTAGTTCGGGATTATCCAAAAAGTCGGGGTCTTCTTCAACACGTTGCAGAAGGTCTTCGCTAGTTGACACTCAACTCTGCTCTTGGTCGTCCGTCAAGAGACCTTCGGGAGGACTAGTTAAGCGCAGATCTTTTGCATCGTCAAATTTTCAGTAATAATGGTGTACATTATCATGTTATCAATGCCTGTACGATCTGTGATCATGCGCTCACTAACCGACGGTCTGAATTCAGCGCTTCAAGCACTCGTTGCGCGTTGTCGTCGATTCTTGAGGCTGACGGCCGTTCAGCGCGGGGCTCGTTTTCCACACTCTCTCGGACATCTTTGAAGAGCTTGTGCCACTAAAAAGGTGAAGTTTGTGACATGCTTTCATCCTTGAACACTTAGCGAATCATGCCCAACGTCTCCGTACCCGATTTCCCCAGTCCAACACAAAATTTGATGGCGTTCGCTGCATTTTGCGCTTGCACCGAGTAACTCGACAGGGGTCCACTAGAAACACGATCTAGTCCGAAAAAACATCCGCAGGCGATTGGCACTTGGAGCGTATCAAAGCTAAGATTCCCCACCACCGAGCTTGCGCGTTGTAACGTTCAGTCACGTCTGGAGTAACTTATTTCCGATATTTATTTTTTAGACAAACCTTGTAAGGTGAGTATTAGCTCGGCTAGTAGCTCCAGTCAATACGAGGGTCATCCGGAAAGTAGTACCCGTTCGTGAAATAAAGACACAAAAGTAAATATTAAGAAACATAAAAAATTTTATTTGAAAGAGGATACTTTAAACTACTTCTCAACATAATCTCCAAGCAAATTAAGGCATTTGTCATAACGTGTGACAAGTTTCTGTATTCCTGCTGCATAGTCCTTCGCCGCCAGCTCATTGAGATACAGGGTCACTCCTTCTTTAAGTTCTTCATCGCTGTCAAATCTTTTTCCTGCCAAAAAGTCTTTAAGCTTTGTAAAGAGATGAAAATCTGAAGGGGCCAAGTCCGGGCTATACGGTGGATGGTCGAAAGTTTCCCATTTGAATTGCTGCAAAAGTTTTTGTGTTATCCCAGCTGCATGAGGCCTGGCATTGTCATGAACGAGAATGACACCAGTAGACAATAGACCTCGCCGCCGATTTTGTATTGCCCGCCGTAATTTCTTTAATGTTTCACAATACGCATTGGCATAAATAGTGTCTCCACGGGCCATAAAATCAATAAGCAATACACCTCGTCGATCCCAGAAAATGGTTGCCATGAGTTTCCTGGTGGACAGAACTGTCTTGAATTTTTTTGGTTTGTTTGGTGAATGAGCATGATGCCACTCCATTGACTGTCGTTTACTCTCAGGTGATGCATAACAAACCCATGTTTCGTCACCAGTAATTATGCGAGTCAAGAAAGAGTCTCCTTCATCAGAATAACGTCCCAAAAACGTCAGTGCTGCAGCCATACGCTTGGTTTTGTGCTCATCTGTAAGCATGCGAGGGACCCATCTTGCACAAATTTTTGCATAATGCAGATGGTGTTTAACAATTTCATGAACAATTGTTCGAGAAACATTGGGAAAATGCTCACAGATGTCATCAATTGTGACGCGCCGATCGTTCCTCACGAATTCGTCAACTGAGCTCACCAGTTGGTCTGTAATGACAGACGGTCTCCCCGAACGCTCATCGTCGTGTGTGTTCCCCCTCCCCATGTTGAAGTTGCGACACCACCGCCGAACGGACGACTCGTCCATTACATTGTCTCCATACACCTCCTTTAATTGGCGATGAATATCACATGGGCGAACGTTTCTTGCATTGAGGAATTTAATCACTGCCCTCACTTCACAACTGGCGGCGTTCTCAATTTTTTTTAAACATTGTAAACAATCACAGAAACAACACAGGCAATGCTAGCGTCACGCAACTTGGCTCAGAGAAGGCAGACAAGCCACTGAAGCTATCTGACCTCGTCCAGCGGCTACTCGCGTCGTCAGCACTTCATGCGGCACGAACGGGTACTACTTTCCGGATGACCCTCGTATTAAGGTAAAGAAGCATTTAATTTCCGTTGAATCATTACAAAGTAGTTTTTCTCCCTAAATAATTTTTCCGCGTTTGAGAAACGATAGTTTGTGTGCTTGGGAATAGGTTAGATACCTAGGAGATGGGTAATATCTAATCGACGGCCTCCCTGTGGGGGATCCACCGTTCGCTCCTTCTTAATCTCTAGCCAAGTTCAGGTGTTCTGCTTGCGACGCTCTCTCCCCCTTTCGCTTTTCCATGCGGGGCCGGGCCATAAACACCCCAGCGGTTCCTTCCGCCGATTATCAAGAGAATTCCCCCTTTTCCCCGTCTTATTTATTTCTCCTTCTTCTTTTCCTGCTCCCTCCTCCCCATTCGCTTCAGCTCGACGGGTGATGACTTCCCCTCCCTCTCCCTATCGCTCTTTGTCATCTCCTCGCCACGTTTCCTCCCCCACTTCTCCGAGGCGTGGCTCTCTTTATTCCCCTTTTTATCTCTCTTTTTATTTCTTTTTATGAGCGACTGTTGCGAGTTCTCCGCTCAATTTGATTCGGTGGCCTCGACAAAATGGTGGGACGCTCCAGTATTCAGTGGCGCGGTGAATGAAATCGGCGTTCGTTCGTTCGTCCCCCATGGGGTGCGGGAGGGAGTGCGGGGGGTGTAAAATCCCCCGGTCCCCTCTCGCCCCCATCTGAGGCACGTCTCGTTCCGGAGTGGAAGATTTTCAACAGTTTGCTTCCTTGGTGACCCCGGCTGCCAATAAGCTGTAAAAAAATCGTCGAAAACATCCTGTTCAATGCCACCATTACGTATTTATTCCGCAATCCTTCCTTTGTATCGTGGGTGGGGGAGCGTTCAAAATTCAACAGGAATTGTGAGAGGGAAGAAGATGAAATACTTTATGTAATCGATAAACCCGGACCTAACTCGGTGGAAATAGGAAGCATTAAATGAAAATATCTTTGTGTTCTCCGTCTACCTTAGAAACCGACTTTTAATGGAAATGGATATTACATTTTTTTATAATGAAATACTTTGATGAAGAGAAACGGCCGGAATATTGAAATGTTATTCAATAATTTACTTGTATGCATGACTTTATTTTTATCCGCTGGCCGTTTAGGCCGTTTAGACGTACGAATTCACGTGGAAAAGCTTTCATGTTATTCAATGGTTCCAGTTTTCCTTCAGTTCCAATTTCAATCAATGCATTCGCTTCAGGATATATCCTGAATTAAAACACGATTAAATTATTTAGTTTCATACCATTCCTCAGTAACTGGCCTGTCTCGAGTGAAATGCTGTTATTCTCAATTTAGGCTGTTTAAAGCAGTCAAGATTTACCGGATGTACTTATGCGGGCTAATTTACGGCATTAAATTTTAGAGTAATTTAATAATTCGAAAATCCCGTTCCCTCACGTTCAGCTTGTTACTTGCTTGTTCCTTGTTGGCGATTGTTTAAGTCGTAAGTCTTACGTTTTAATAACTTCACGTCTGTTGACACCGCTATATCGGTGATGATGAAAGGGTTTTCGCGCCATTGTTTTAAGCGAGTCATGAGCGCGGCGAGGGCGGGAGGAGGAGGGGGGCGAGGTGAGGAGGGTCGAGGGGGAGGGGTGAGAAAGCAAGAGCTGAAGAGCCAAAGGCTTAATTTATGGTGGCACGATTTGAGCTGCGACGGAGTAAGGAAGTTATGCGCCGCGGGGAAGGAGCTGTAAAGGGGTTTTATCGGCCCTTTTGTGAGGGCGAAAGGGGACGCCCAGAGAGGGGGATGGAGTGTGTTGGGGGTGAGGTTAGGGCCGAGGGGGAATGGAGAGGAGGGCGTGCTGCTGGGGATGCTGAGGGGTGGGGTCGGTTTGGAATCCACGCGAAAATGGAGTATGGATGCTTTTCGCGGAGGGGATGAGGAGTGCCGCTATCCGCCTCTTCCCGTTGCGAAAGTTACCAAGTTTTTGTCCGTGAGAGAGGGAGGAGGGGGGAGGGCGTGTAGAGAGAGAGAGAGAGACCGTAGAGAGGAAGGATTGGCCCCAAAAAGGGTCCTTTTCATAGTAAAGCAAGTGGTCCGGTGTTGCCGAAAAAGAATGGAGGCCCGTTGTTCTCCCGCTATATATCCCTCGTCGAAACTATTTCCGGCTTGGTTAAAAGAGAGGGGTGGCATAAAAGGAAGAGGTTTGAAGGTTTATACGCTCTCTCAGGAGTGGTGGAAGTTGATAGCGGTTGACCCCCAGCATGCGGTACGGCTGCAGCCCTGCCTCCCACGACCCTTCCCCTCCCCCCCAGGGTCTCCGCCCTCGTTTCCTCTCTCTCTTTCCAAGCCCTCTCCTCTACAGCCCACCCCCAAGATCCCCCCTCGCCCAAAGCGAAGACTCTGAACCATTAGGGCGTCTCTTTCTCCGATTATACGTATATCTTCATCTCCTCGCTTCACTCCGCCCGAGGCGTCTTTGGCCTCCATCGAATTCCGTTGCTTTCCTCGAGAAAAATTAAAAAAAAATGTACATAGTAAGAACGAAGCTTCGTTATTTGTTTTTGCACGGCCTGGGATTTGTGAAAGGGTTAGGTTAAGGCAGGTCACACCCTCCCCTAACCACCCTTGGGTGCATGCTGCGGGTGGGAGGAATTTCCCTTCGGAACGCACCCCCGGGGAAAAGATTTCGTGGGTGTCTTTGCTTCTTTGAATTCCTCATCCCTCGGTGGGTGTGGGAACCAGGGCTACTCAGAATGCTATGGCCGCCAGATCAAATGTAAATGGCGAGTGTTTTGTGCGACACAACCTCGGTTTGATTTCCTTCATTTTGGGGGCTTAAAATGTATTTGTTACCGACGCCGTTAAATTTTGTCATCTACTTTGTCGAGTGGCCACAATGTAGGATAAAGGCGGAGAGATGTGGCCAAAGGAAAAGTGGCGTTGAAAATAAAGCCATTGCAAATGAAAACTGCAATTGAAGTGTACTCTGAAAGTTTGTCTTGGCTAGTGCACCTTAATTTATAAAATGGATCCTGAAGTAATTTTTGTGGAAATCATACCGTGCTTCGGTATTCACCAAATTTTGGTTGCAACTTGTTTTCTGAAGGTATGCCCCTACACTTGGATGGGATTGCTACTTTATGTGAATTAATCAACAGCCACACAAACTTAACTGTAGTGGAAAATCTGGGTCAATAAGGGTCTGGCCGTCGTCAAGTAAAATGACGACGTTGGTATATGTCGTGAATGTTAAGATAATTTCATTTAGAGCAATACGGCTCTATTGTAATAAAAAATCAAACCGTGACATAATCCTCATAAAAACATTGCCGAGTATTAACCTTGGCTAGGTGAGATTCGAACTGGTGGCCTTTGGGGCAATCGTAATATTATCATGATACTCAAGCTAATTAAAAGTAAAAGAGTAAAAAGTTGATAAGAGTAAAAGGGTGAACTGACCGCATATTTGAACCCAAAATTGTGTGCAAAATGTTAGACTAAATTCACAAATAAAAATTTTAAAATGGTTTGACACACGTACGCAAATAAACCACAGTTCTTTTTCGAAGGTAGGTTTGAAAGATGTGGGTTCAGCTCACACGGAACTGAACACAACCACGTGAAAATTCGCTGGTGAGGGCAATGAGAGGAGGGACAGTTCCTTTCCTCTGCCGCCTATTGTTTCCCGGGAAGACCAGGGACCCAAAAAATAACACAGCTTGGGTGAAGCTAACGGTAGTCAGGCGGCGTGCCTGGGAAATGAACCCGGATCCTCCGGTCAGTAAATCAGCGCTCTACCCACTGGACTACTACTTCCCCAATAATACATGATACCTGGCCAAAATAAAACGAAGACTTCGTCTGTGGTTATTCGGGCATCGTTTCAATTTTTAATTCCGGCATGCTCATTAAAGATACGCCTTTTCGGATTCACTTGACATTTTTTAAATTAAATTATTCTCTTTTTTTTGGTGTACACGTACCGGAAGGAGGGGTGTAAATCCGACCCCTCGAGGCTAATCTGTGAGAGCGTCACCCATTAAGTTAATGCATCAACCCTATTTTTTCGAAGGCCTTTCATTTGGACGTATGCTTACAAGTATGTGCTTCCACAAACAAGTGTGGAAGAGTGTAAAAATAAGGACATCGCGTGGACAGAGGTGAAGTTAACACGAGACGGCCCTAAGCACTCGCGAATTAATTCTTATTTATGCATAATATTTTAAAGTACATTTGCGGAACTGTAATATACCTTACTCCAACGCTAGAGATATTTTTGACGCTCGGTGGTTAGAAGTGGAAAGTTAGTTGGTTAAGCAGGACGTTGCGTAATATAAAAAGAGACGTTTCAGGCGTGATATGGTGGAATATCATGATTAATAAAAATTGGCAATTTTCCACAAAATAAAATTTTAATCAGAAGATGTAACTACATCATCACCAGAAGATGATGTAGAAACATCGAAACCGGTTGTATTAAAATTTTATTTAGTGGAAAATTGCCATTCTTTATTAAAGTTGCGTAATATGTTACAGAGTTAATCCAAAACCAGCCTCCTGTCGTGAAATTTGTTTGAAAGATAATTCAGACTCAGCAGTTTGTAACCTTCGCCGTAAGCATCCCCCAGCTGCTCCCTCCTCCACTATCATTTGATCGACTTTATATCACTTGTCCCTCATTTGATTCTTATCTTTCCGTTTTCATTTATCTAATATTTCTCTTTATCCAGCGCTTCACTTCTCTCTTTCGACCCTGTTTGTCTGAGGGGTGAGGATCAAAGCAGTTGCATCCTTTCTATTTGCGCAGATGCAAGTCAAATAAACAAATTGCCTCGAATCCCTCCTTCATCATCGGCTCGTGGACGCGATCATCTTCCGCGGGAATGAATGAGAAGAGTGCCAAGCATCCAGGGAGGAGACGACCGCAGACGTTGGGAAAAGAAGGAAGTGGGAGTTTGAAGGGGATAGGGATATGAAAATTTAGGGTTTGTGGCGGGGAAGGGGGTGGTGACTGGAGGAAGGTGGGGAGGGAGAGAGTCGGAGTGATTTCTTTATTTTCTTCCGAACGATGGCAGTGGGACGGGAAGAGGCGGGAAAGGGGGGGGTGGCCAAATCTTCAACAGGTCTCGAATCGGATGCTGGAAAGGGTTCTCCATAGGGGTGGGATCTCTCCGAGGTAAGGGGGTGGCTGGGGGAGGGGGTCGTGAGCGAAGGAGCGGGGATGGGGAAAAGTCTACAAATGTTCCCCGACTGCCGTGGAGCCAGACTTTTTTAAGTGGTCGCACGGGGGTGGAGAGCATTGGGAGGACGGGCGCGGGGGGAAGGATATAATACGGTCCCTACGCTCCCTACTCTTTCCTTCCTGGCTCGTTTCCTTCCTCTCCGAGAAAGAGGAGCTCGCTCCCTGCGTGGTCGCGAAAGTGGCGAGAGGGGGCAATATCAGGCTAAAGTCAACCCCTCCCAACCCCACACTCTTCCCGGCCGCATCGGGGGGGGGGGGGGGGAAGGAGACAATCTGGCGAACAGAAACAAAAATGTCTGTGTTGAATGGAGAGGGGGGAGAGGCTGGGATGGAAGTGCCGTAGACACCCTTTCGAGACCTCCGGGAGACCGGGCGATGTTTTAGCTCGGGCATCAACCTGTGAAGTAGTATCGGCATCGCGATCTTTATTGACGACGCCGCATCCGCCGTTCCTTTCCGCTTGGGCGACTACGATATCTATTGTTATCTCTACCTGATTCTTGATTGATTTTCTCCGATCTCCCGTCAATTAATTTGGGGTTTGAATTTGCGTGTCTCGGAAACCTTCCTTGTGTTAACACACACGCGGGGGAGGGCGAGCATAGAATGGAAACCTATGGAGTTTGAACGTGGAGAGGGGTGGGGAAAGCAAAGTTGATAGAAGGACGCGAAAAATATTGGGTAGGAAGCAAGGATGGAAGAAGTTTTGGAGAGGAATTTCGGGAACTCGGAAAAAGGTGGAGTGGACGTTGACAGTTGGAGGAGGTTGTTATAGAGAATCGGATAAGACGTGAGCAATGAAAACATGATTGAACATTTTGCTTAACACGAATGAGGGTGGACTCAATGAGCTTAGGTATGAAATTTTGCAAGGGAAAGAGGTTTATATTAGGGTCAATTTTTACGAAGTCCTCTTCGGAGGATGTCTCAAAGAGTGGACCCTCCGCGATAGAGTACTTTATTAAAAATTACCCTCATTGCGTCAAGATTCGATGTTGCCACGGAATATCGCGCATGCCAAATTTGCATCATCGCGTCCTTTGGAGGCCCAACATGTACGTAAATCGATATCGCGGTATCGCGCGCCCCTCCCTTTCCCCTTCCCCTCTTCGTCCGACCCGCCCCTTCCTTTTTCAGTCCCTCGGAGAGGAGGAGATGTGGAAGAGTAGGGAATGAGGAGTTCGTGCTCGCACATTTCTGATTTTTACGTTCCGCGTGGCATCTTTCAAACCCCCCTTCCCACGCGCTTCTCCTTGCTCTCCCTCCACCAGGGCCGCCGGCCGCGCATGGGCGACTTGGAGGTCGCGGGAGAAGTGCGGGCAGGGGGGGACGGCACATATAAATGTGAAATTTCCGCCCATTTCGCGGAGTCGTATAAAAGATTTGTGATTCAATTTGTCGGGAAGGCGGAAGATATTGCTGGTGGGGGGGGGGCGGTTCAGGATTAGGGGGCGGGAGGGTATGGAGTGAGGTTGGGGCCGAGATGTGTGCGAGGGGTTTATGGAAAACTCCGCGAAATGTTTGCCTCCTCCTTATTTTGTTTTTTCAAGATTTCTCCGTTGCTACTAAAGTCTCTCTCTCGCAGACGGTTACCCTGCTGCGACGCTCGGGTGAATGCGATATCGTGTTCTCCTCTCTTTGCATACCGTCTTGAGGGGCGGCTGGAGTTACGATTTGTTTGTTGTGCTCTGTTACTACTTTCGCAAGGGGGAATTTAATATTGCGTGAAGGTATTTTTATTGCTTGGATGACGAACGGATGACCGTAAATTTTTCCCTGTTTCCTGTTATAATGTGTTTTCCATTGTATATGTGAACTAGATACTTTTAAAGCTCATCTCTTTATACTTATTAGTCTCGCTATGTGTTTGAAGTGAAAAGATAAATCTATTAATAAATTCGAATCAGCAAAACATTCTTTTTCTCAGAGTAGCTCGTTTATTGGCGATTCCGATGCTGTATATTTTGCGGTGTTGACAATGTTTTGAGTGAAGTCAATGAGTGTTCCTTTGGAAAATATTAATATGTGACAGAAAATTAGCGAGGAAATATTTTTATCTTAAGTATAGATTCCCCTCGATATTCGATAGGTTTTTCACCATATAGTATGCTGAAACAAATGTTGTAGTTTGTTTCAATATTATTTTTTTTAAATAATAGTCTATGAAAAATTCCCGTCGTAAAAATCTTAGGTAAGATCAGGAATTGTTAGCTGTTTGAATAAATAAAGAATGATATCATTTTGAGTTCGCGAATATCACGAATTGTGATAACACATTTTTGAACTTTGCATTTTACTGATCTTTCCTATTTTACCAGCACCATCTTGTATACCTTTCCACAATAGGAGACTCTAACCGCTATGCAATTCACTGGAGCGGCGATCGAAAATGGATCTCCAACTGCGATTTTCCCATACTATTCTTTCTTTCGGAAACGAAACGTTTCTCCCTTGACCTCATCTTCGACGCTGTTAGGACGTCCGAAAGAAGGAAATCCCTTTCGCTGCCCGACGAAGACCGCGATCGGCGTGGACGAGTGGCACTAATTGAGTTACTTTCTCTCCCCTGCCGAAATGGACCCCGTAATTATTTTCATATGCATTGTTCAGCGCCGACGGCACCGGGGGAGGGGCTTCCGTTTCAAGCGGGCACCCGCGAGACGCAGGCGGGCACGCCATCGGTGTGGCTTCTGATCCCCTTCCCTCCACCCCCCTCGCGCGATCGAGACGGAAATGTGGCGGGTGGACCAGGGATGGGGCCTGCCGGGGAGAGACTTCCCCCGCCCCTACCCTCGTCCGTCTGGCACAACCGCCTCCCACCTCTCATCCACCACCCTCCCCTTTTCCTTCCCCCGTCCTCGGATCTTTCTTCCGCAGGTCACCCGGTCCGAAGTATTCCGAGAATGATCCAACGACCCTAAGGTGCAAAATGAATCACTAGAACGTTTTGACGGGTCGTCATGCAAATCGCGCATCGCAACCTATGAGTGCAGTGTGATACGAAGCAAAACACTACGGCGTGTCGACTCGTCCCTTCCGCGCTATCGTAATTTGTGCGATATCACCCTATAGTTTGGTTCTGTCGATATGAACTTGTAGCGTACATAAGAGATTAACGGTGCAGGACTTGGGCGAAGCAAAAAGTTGTTTTTAAATGTATAGCCATTGCATTCGAGTAGATCTTGGTTATTTGATGGAAGGGCTTTATTTTACACTTCGACAGTGGTGGATACCGCCCCATTCTATTCTCGGAAGTGGTGAGGACTCCCTGCGAACGCATTTTGGGTAATTTCAGCTTCCGTACTGAAATCCACGTTTGAATATTCCTTGTATCCACATTTGTGGGAATAGAGAAATAACGGGTATGACAGAAACCCAGTCCAAAATTTTTATTTTACGTTCCCTCTCAAGCAATCTCTCAATTTTTTCAAGCGAGGACCTCCCTCCGAGACGTGATTGGATTGCCCCAATGACCTTCCCGAGTCTGTGGAGTACACGAACTTACTACTTAGTGCTCACTCTCCAGCAAATTTTAACCAGAATTATGGTAACAGTTATTTTGTAAAAATAATTTTGCCTTTTTCATTTAATCTAAAATGATTAATTTCACAATCTGGATGTTGAATGTGGAAATCGGGGTTTTGAAAATAAAACAGTGCAGAGGAAATTAATGTTACATTGAAGTCATTTTTTCCCACTGTTACGAATTTCCACAGAGGTACAGCCGAATCTGTCGATTATTTTAGTTTAACCATGGACTCAAATTTGAGAGCAGATGTCGAAATTGTCAATTATGTTGCTTTCCGAGAATAGCGACCCATGATCGGATGGAAGTGTACAGATTTCCATTTCAATAAGTGAGTAAAAAATAGAACAGACTAATATTCAGTGATTTTTTTCAGTCCATAAAATCGATATTTTATGGTATCCAGGTTCGATCGTGAAAATGACCTGTTTTATCTGCCTTCACCTGTTGTGCGTATAGCTCATGGTTTCATCGCAATGACATTGGAACAGCGAAGTAGTCACCCTGTGGCTGGGGCTTTGGGTTCGTGGCCACATGAAGCCGGGTCCAAATTAGGGTGATGCGTGCTGAATCCCTAAGTTTACGATTTTCCTCGTATCACCGCTTATTTGAAAGCCTTGGGAAGCACTCCCTTATACTGAATGTATAAATGTCACACGAAATGGAGCTTAGTGCTCTACGGGTTCTAATCTGAGCTCTCAAAATGACCTTCGACATGAAGACCGTGGTTGCTGATTTCGCGTTGCATTACCGTAAGCAGTGGGGTATCCCAGGTCTCCTGCGAGACACACTGTAATATCGCAGAGCCTTCGCTGGTCCTCGAGAGAGAGATTTGAACTCCGACCTTTGTCTCCTTTGCTTTCACTTCCACCTCGACCTCGCTCAACATTTTCTTGGATGTTTCCCTGGTGTTGAATCTAGATCTTTTATTCACGTGGCATAGTCTTTTGGTCACATTTTGAATTTTCTGGCCCCGCTTCTTCCTTTTCACTACCGGGGGATTCACGTGTGTATGAAACACAATTTCCACTCTATCTGGCTGAGGAGGGAAATGATGATTTGAAAATCCCCTACGTTATGTAACGACATTCTACCAAAACCTTTCGATTCGTAATCCGATGAAAAGGTTCATTTTTAGATTCTGTAAGGCTCTCATCTAAAATTTAGGGCGTTTTTCGAGTTAAAAACTATTTATTCAATTATGTTTCGGTTTTTTGCTAAATCCCTCTCATAGTTTTGTCATCCTACTCATAATAAGAGTGTGCATCGTACGAGTGTATGTTTTCACATTCGTGGTGATATTGATATTTTCTTCTTCTATAGGCACGTAAGTCAATATAGAAGGCCATGATTCCCTTGGTCAAATACCTTACTCTATAGATGTTTAAAATTGTGTATTTATTTATACATCCATTCATGTAGGCGTGTCGCTCGACTTGTGAATATCTGCCATTAATAAAGGAGATTAGGTCAAAGAGGAACCTTTAATTTTGCTTTCTATTGTTTTAAGCTCAATTTTGTGGAAATTCATGTTAAATATTTATTTTATTAAGAACACAATGCATACATCCACTGTTCTTTATTATCGTAAAACTATTTATATCAACGCTTAGGCGTCATAATCAGGTACGATAATGACGCCTGATGACGATTTATTAAATAAATAAATAAAATAAAATAAATATTGAACCTTTAATTTTAATCACGTCTCTTCTCCCGCTGATGTTTCTATTGAGTTTCTGCCTTAACCCAATGTTAAAAGTTAGAGAAAACTAATAAATTACTCCATGAACTCCGTTTACTGCTGCGCAGATTGTATAGAGCGTGTGAGTAATTCGTACAATGTGGATGTCCGGTGCTTATTTTGCGGTTTATCTTCTTATTTAATCTTACTGAATAGAACTATGCAATCACTCCCATGAAAAGGAGCCGTCTTCGAACGTGTCAAGTGTGTTGCTCCATTTCATTCTTCGGGCCCCGCATTGTCTTCTCGCAATGTCCGGTGCAGCCAGCCCAGTAACTTTTGCCCAGGGAATGAAGACGTTTTTAAAATTGCTGAATATTTTCCCTATGCTTCCTTTTCTCGAATTTTTTGTTTCTAGGCCGTTGAGTCTTTTCTAGGGTCCAAATAAGCCCCTAGAAGTAAACGCCGGCTCCTTAAAATTTACCCTGGGGAAAAAATATTTTTTGGTCTCTGGTTCGTTTAATGCATACGAGCGCTAGTAGTTTCACAAAGGCGTCCTTTGTGTGAAGCGGAGAGTTTAATAACAGGTTTTTTTTCAATGCTCCTCTCGAATATTTCTATTAAGGCACCTTCCTTTGACTCTTTCATTTTGTTAAAAGAAGTTATGCAGTCTCGGGTTATTTTCATTCTAAAAGCAGAAAATTAAATTCTGCAATACGAACTGGTAAATCATTTAGTTTTGATTAATGAATTAGGACAAAACGTAATGATTAATGTTAACTCTGAAATAAATTCCTTTCCTTCACAAACGGAAGTTCTTTGATTGCCCAAATTTTGCGGACTTTTCATTGCTCCTCTTCGGCTCAGACTCTAAAAAATAATTTTTGTTCCCGAACGTCTTTAAGTATTATCAATATTGCATGACCTCGGTATTATTTCAAGAGCAGACAAGGGAAGCAAGCGTAAAGAAGACGGAGTGGTATTATGCGGGCCAGGAAAGTCAGCCACGACTGTTAGGAGAGCAGGATTTCGTACAGTTGACGTATAGTATATTAAAATATCCTGACCATCAACTCACCATGGATACGATTTCAATGCCTTAAGGGAGAAAGAATATTTACTCCCATTTACTGTCTAGACATGCACCACACGAATAATTGGGGAGATGGCAGTAAATAAATGGCATTTGAATTCGTGCGGCAGAGTGACGCTCCGTTAGAAATGATGTAAAGGTATTCGCTCGAGTTGGACATTCATTTCTGTGGGCCGGCAGGGAGCTTTGGCATTTGTTTTATGTCATGGGCGTGCAAAAGGACGTTCCCCGTCTTCGCTTTGGGTTTATGAAAGGTTGCCATGAAGAATCAACGACGAATACGAAAATAACCCTCCCGAATATTTATTAGAGCAATATTCCCGGTATATACCCACCAATATATTTTTCAAGTCCCCAAACTTCGGCAATACTGGCGACATTTCGCGAGCGAGTTGGCGTAATTTTTTTTTGTCCGCAGTAGGATGCTAACCTTCCCAACATTCCGGGGAGTATTTATTGTCGAAATGTAAGACAGTCTGTGGCTGTACAACGGTTAGAAAAAAAAGAGTGATGGCAACGATCGAATGTGAACGTAGGTCGCATGTTATTTCTGAATCCATATTCTGTGTCTCCAACCTCACATTATCCCAATAGTCTGAGTTCGTTATAGCTTCAGTCCAGGAATGACAAGCATGAAGTGTGTAGTAGTGAGTACGAAGAGTATTACCCCCTGCAACACACATTTTTGGTGGCTCGCAGGGTATTTATGTAGATGTAGATGCATTTAAAAACAATATTAGAACTGAGGTGGAACCATGATTCCTTCCGGTATATTTGTGCGTAAATTTACAAGCATTTTTATACTTGTATATTTGTTTTGTATTTCTTTAAATACTAGAATAACTGACGACTCTATGTGAATAGACAAAATATATCAGTGCCTGTTCCTGATACTTACCCTGGGTATCAGTAAAATTTGGATGGTGCAGGTGTAATTTTTATTGGTACTTCTGAGGGAATGAGGAGAAATGTATAAATGATATCGAATAGCAATCGTCAGTTACAGAAATCGTTTAACGTAGTGAAACGTAAAAGGTTGTCTTGATTATAAAATTGATCGGATTTGTAGGCAATTGAATTCATTTATGTAATTTTTTCAACTCAGAAGAATATATATCAATATACTCTTTGGGTTTGACTTGACGTCATTCCGATGGGAAATATACGGGACGGTTTTCACAATGGAATCGGACGGTTCAGATTGAAAAAAAAATACCTCGCGGAAATACCTTCAATTGGCGTGCGAAAAGAATAGGTTGCTCGCTCAACAGCGGAGAATTGGGTCGTCAACAGCAAAAGCAATGATCCTTGCACGCCTGCACGCACGCCCTTCGACCAGAGAGTAAGTATCCTGCGCATCCTAGCGAGTATGCGAACGGCGTGCGTGGACCGCGGCGGTAAGCGACGAAATCATTTCGCGACGCCGGAGCGGGGAGACAAGAGGGAGGAGGGGGTGGAGGAGGAGTAGCGAAGGTGCGGTTTCACGGCGGGAGTGAAGGGCAAAGCCGAACCCACGGCGGAGATGAGCTGCCGGAGTGGTGGGTTGGGTAGGGAGAGGATCCTTGGATGGAGTGGGAAAGGGCCGGGGGTCAGGAATGGTGCTGGCCGGCCCTTGTGTCTGCGTGTGTGAACCCGAGGGAGTGGGGGCGGGGGGAGATAGAGGTGGGGGCGCCTCGGCCGCTCTCCCGCCCCTGTTTTCCGCTCGGTTGCATCTCTCGGGGGCCGCCTCCGGCAGAAGCGGCGGCCCCGGCGCGGACTGCCGGGTGCGGGGGGTGTGTGGGGAAAGGGGCAGCGGGAGGGTAGGGGGCGCTACATGTTTGTACGTGTGTGCTAGCGTGTGTGTGTGCGTCGGTACGGAACTGGAAGGAGGAGAGGATGAGAGTGGGGTGTAGGGAGGGCGAACTCTCTAGAAAGCGGCGCTCTGGATGTGTGGACGGGGCGAGGAGAAATGAGGCGAGGCGCAAGCACTCTTGGCTGTGGGTGTGTGTTTCGCTGAAGGGAGCTCCTCCTATCTGGAAGCTTGTGCCCAACTCCCTCCCACCACCCCCTCTTGATTTTTATTCTCATCTTCCTCCTCTCATCCCAGCCTGGGACCCATCTCCATCTCTCCTCCCTCTCCCTCCCTATTTTTTCCACCCATCCCCTCGCCCCCCTCTCGCGCCCCCCCCATTTCCTCCCACCGAAGAGGAAAAACACTACGTTATCCACCCGCGTTAATTTCTCCTCCCCCTCCCTCCCCACTCCACCTTCCAAAATATCCCCCCCTCCTCTTCCCCAGAATTAATAATTGCGGTGTGCTATATCGGTAATTAGGGTCCGAATGAGACCCATGGTCGTCGGTTAGAACCGGTAGAAATTTGGGGCTAGTGTTCTGTGAAATGAGTTTCATCCCCAGCAAGCAATGTTAAAATTCTCTCCTCCATCCAAGTGACCCTGGATGCGAAAAAAATAACTCAACTTTGGAATTTTGAAATTGGTCATGGGAAAGATTTGCGCGTGCTCGGAAATTCGTTGAAACGTGTCCAAGTGGGCAATTTCAGGGTAAATTCTCTCGAAAGATGTGCGGTTGATTTGGTGCTGCCAATTGCAATCATATCCTGAATCTTTTCGCAAAATTACGGCCGTGATCCTGGCCGTGGTGCCTGAATCTTTTTGCATGGCGGTTGCATCTTACAGTTGCGCAGGTGGTGTCAATGCCGTCATTGTGCGCCCAGAACGATTCGTCGTACTCACACCAACTGGAAGGGAAGTATACCTAATTTATTTGTGGAAAAAATAGAAAGCCCTGGAATAATATCGGAGGAAGTTTTACCGTTGGAAACAAATTCTTCCTGCCCGTGCCGACTCTCCATTTTCCCCTTAGGTCGAACTTGAAAGACTTCATCTAAATAAGTAGTGACTTGATTTAATATCTTTGTATTTTTGTCATGCATTGCGCATAGGTTTTTCTTAAATAAATGCGCCATATTATGGAATCCTTTATTGATGCCGAGTAGTTACTATTTTCTGGAAAATTCTCTAGGAGAAGAGTTTTGACTACGGCTGTCATCTTCATTATTTGTTGCATTCTCTTGTGTTTCATATCGAGTTCAATTTGCTAGGATAGGCAAATGAGATGCAAAAGAAATGTATCGCTGTACTACTGTGCTACGTTGTATAGTCTTGTGTCCATCCAAACCTTATGCGGTAGAAAAGCAACGATATCCTCTTACCTATTATTTTTCGTTAAAAAAATTGGAACATTTGGTTTGATCCTACTCTCCTGATCTTGCATTTGTGTCGCATTTCTAGAATGGCATATTTTCCGTTAACTCCATCTCATGTGTTACTCGTGTTTTAATAGGGTTGCCGATAACTGAATTCGAGGTGCACCAAAAAGTTGTTGGTGTAGCAAAACTTAGCTGGTCATAAAATTGCCGACCATTAATTATGTGGTGATGGCGTCAATGCTTTATCCTCCCCCTGTGACGTAGCCGACCAGCAGTTCACCCAAGTTAAGTTTCTGCCGTCCCGTTTCTGCTTTGACTTTGAAGGCAAGCATCGCACTAGTTGTTCACCGTGCCCGTCGGTGATGACATGGGATCAGAATGTCTTTGCCTCTGGTTCTGTTTCGGTCCCGAGAATGCAGTGTATTTCTATGCCAAACATTTTACGCAGAAATGCGAAAAAGAAGAAACATCGTGATGTTGCGATCTTTAGCGCACTGGCTTTTGAATTTCGTTTTGGATTCCCATCTCATTCGAAAGGATTTTTCGTTTGCACGCCAATCCATGCGCTTGCGTTTCACCCTAAAGGCTGTGGAAATGCACCACTGACAGACCGACGGATTCACTCCTGTCGTTCCGGGACCCCATCCAGAAAAGAAGGTTAATGTTGTTATGGTGTGTCTATCATCATTATTTTCGCCAAATTCTTATTCTTAGTTTATCAGAGGACTTCTTAAGGTCTCTTTATTTTGTAAGAATAAGCAGGAGCCTTGTAAATGTAATTACCGTTTAGATTCCACGAAGGAAACTTTCAGCATTATTCTCTAAATACTTAATTTCTTTTCCAAGTTAAGTTCTGGAGCATTATACTATGCTAAATACTATACATGATACCCTGCAAGCCACTACTAGGATGTGCCGTAGGGGGTGGTTACTCGCCAGATCATTTTTTAGTAGCATGACCCTAGAGAATCTTAAACGTAATATAATCGTGTTGAAATCTGTTTATTTGTATGGTTACTCACATGAGAGAGAAATATTCAATCAATATTTAACGGGTTTTATTACTAGACTACGATTTAATGCAATAGAATTATTTTCTATTCTATTATTTATCTAATTGTATTGCACATTGGTTTTGAAATTTGATGCCTCGTGATCCATTTAGTTGACTTAAATGTTTAATTCTTAATAATTAAATTGCTACTGAAGTTTCTGTGATGTCACTTAGTGCAAAACTCTCATAATTAGAGGTTTATAGTCGTGATTATTTTACTGCAAATAATAACAGCATTAAAAACTTAGTAATGCTATTTAATCGGAATCTTAAAGGTTATTATTGAGGATATGTTAGTGGAGTTAAGTGGGATAAGCAAATTTTCCTTGCACGCACCAGGATACGAAGCCCCGACTTTGATGTCGAATAATTTGCTGGATTGGGAGTTGTTAGGAGTCACAAAATATTTATTTGTTAGTTGTGTCCATTCAAAACCTCCCTTAACCGGTAGATTACCTTATCATCATCATCATGTATATGTATAAATGGTAAAAAGTCTCCCATCGCTTTAATAAATCGAAGATTGCCGTCGAAATAAGCGCACATTCTTGGTATTTTACTCGGGGAATATATTTAGTAGGACCTTCCTTTACGAAAATACTCTTTTATCAGCTCTTCCCATTCTAAAAATTACCTAGGCGAGTGATTTTTAAATGAAATTTTAGCGAACAATTTGGCTTCGCCTCTCCCCTCGCCCCAAGTCATAGGCGCGCGATTCCCTTTTGCTCTTCGCATACTATTCTGCTTTCCCAGCCGTGGCTTCGTTTCCTCTTCTTCTCTTTCGCCCCCACCTCTCTTCCTACACACCCCCTGAAGTCGGCGTCCCTCCCCACCCCCTCACCACCTCCACCACCTCCTCCACCCCCTTGCCGTTTCCCCCTCTAGATCGTTCATGAGGTTGATTGCTGAAGTGTAGTTTGCGGTCCTCGCTGTGTGTGAGCGATTTGATTTATGCCCCCCTCCCCTCACCCGTGCACCCTCGTTTGGAACCGGAATGCAATCTGCGGGGCGGAATAGACCTGGAGAGGGGGGGCGGAAATGGGGGTGGGGGGGCGTAAAACGAGGAGCTGCCTGCGGAGGAGGCAGGGGATGATGGGTGGGGAAGACGCCAAGAAAAGGGACGGGCGGAATGGCGTAGGAGAACGTCGGTGGGCGCACAATAAATGCTTCGAAAAACATCGTTTTTATTCTTTCGGGCAGGTTGTTTCCGCTTAATAATAACATCACCGCCGCGTCGGCCGATACTTTGTCTATTACTCCTACGAATGCTGGTCGTGTGGACGGGCCGGAAAAAAATACGGGTGTCCGCGATTTCCTAGTCAAGTAGAGCGTCGGATTGGGATGTTATAAAGTCCGTGTTTTTGTATTCATTAAAAAGAAATCACATCTGAAATTTTTTAGGTGTAGTCTCATCCTTTAGTGACGGTGTTCGTTGTTTCGTAGTCTCTAAACTCTAATGCATATGGAATGTCTTCTTTTTTGATGTACGAGCCTTGTAATTCTGACAGAATAAGTATGTCTAGTAATTCTGACAGACTTTTTGACGGCTTATATGAATTTTGTATCGATGTTCAGGCAAAATATCTGTGTGATGAACTTTTTACCGGAGATTCTTGTGTTCTCTAATATATTTATTTGTTGGTGGGCCGCTTTAGTCGAGGGTAGTGCGTTGGACTACTGACCGGAAGGGCCGGGTTCGATTCTCGGACAAACCTCCCTGGGCACCCTCAGCTCCACACAGGCTGTATGATTTTTCGGGTACCAGATATTCCTGGGAAACCATAAACGCCACAGGGAAAGGAACTGCCTCCCCCTTATTACCCTGCTAATTTGGGAATTTCACACGTCGATAGTACTGGGTGAACTCTACCATCACCTGACTAAACCGGGTTGATTACTGTGTTTTCGGTTTATTTATTTGCTTCAATCTTTAATTGTGCCGAATATAACCGGTCAGTCGGAGTCCCATCGAAAGTGACGATCAGCTTTTACGCTGGATAGAAGGAACCTATTGACTGCTATTTGGACCTCGTGAGGCTGATAGCTAGGACGCTCATTGTTTAGAGGCTATGGCATGGATAGAGAAGTATGGAATCCTCTGCACTGGTTTGTTATAATTTTCAAGAAAATAGATGGCAAAAGGAGGAATACGAGTAAATTCAATCATCTTGCTTCGTTCTTAATAAAATCATGTTGATTCGAAGGTTCTGTGGAATTAATGTTTTCATCGCCAATATCCGCTTAATTATCACCATCACTTTCATCCCAATCACGATAAAGTTCTTTCAAAATATTCTTATCAGTCCTTCCTTAGAGAAGACGATGTCCAGAACGTACTCGAAAGTAGATATTGAGAATGCCAAAGTCCTGGCTTTTAAGTTGTAGGTGTACACTATCTAGCGACATTTTTCTCAGCACGTACACCAAAGGACCTTAACCAGGAAGGCCAAGGACTTAATACAGCAGCTTACATCTACATAATACCCAGCAAGCCGCCGCAAGGGAGTGTGGCGGGGGGTGTTAGGTCACCCTGTAAAAGTGAACAAAACCACATGCAAATGCCTTAGGCAACTTGCATCATTTGGACGGTATCAATTGCAGACTTCCGAAATGTTGCCCCCGGACGTAATGTGCCGAACGTCTATGGTATGCGAATTACTCGATTTGTGGTCAGAGAGAGAAAGAGTGCTGATGGAGGTTCCGCATCAAACGTTAACCTGCCGATGTAAAATATCATCGCGTGCGTCCATGTTCTTTCTTCGGCGGGCCGATTTCGCGGGCCGCTTCTCGTCTCGGAAGAGAGAGGACTCGGGGTGTGGGGGGAGGGTTAGTCGTGAGACCGTCCCGGTACCCGCCTCCGTCGTCGCCCCCCTCACTAATGAGGGCAATACCCACTGCGGGTCGCTCCTCCCCCTCTCTCGCTTTGTTTCATCCCCACCCACATGTGCAGGCGGGGGTGTGTGTGTGTGGGGATGGAGGTGGAGCCCACCCCTCCTCCCACCCGCCTCGGGCATGATTTATGGATCACGCGGCGGGCCCGGACATGCGTTCACCCGCGTCCTAGTCTCTCGACGAGGGCGTTAATTATTTTGCGGTGACCATTTTGTGGGGCGGGAATGGTGTGGGCCGGACGAAGATTGCGCGGGCGGGAAAAATGGGGGGGATTGGGGAGGGGGGGATGCACGCGGGGGAGGAGGAGGAGGAATCGGGGATTGGAGGGGAGAAATGCGATTGGCCCGCTCCGATGATCGTCCCATTCCGCCAAAACCCCCGCCTGCCCTCCCTCCCTCCCACAGCGCCACCCTTGGCGATACGTGTTTTTCCGGTCAAATATTTTTTTTCCCTTTCATCCACGGGACGCGCTTTTGTTTTGTTTTTATTATTTTCGGCGCGACGAAATTCCGGGAAAGGGATTAATCGTGGATTCACTGTGTGGGTGTGTGGCGACCGAGAAGGGGGAAGGTAGGGGGGGGAGGACAGGAAATAACTGGCAAAACGTGTTTCGATTGATTATTTCGACTTTTGACGCCCCCTTTGTGCGCGGGGGAGATTCATGGCGTTGATGCAGTTCGGGTGATATATTGGGAAGGATGGGGCGCGGAATGGGGGGTTGGGAAACTTATTCCCCCGCTGGACCCGTCCCACAAAAGCTCATTGATTCACTCGGTCTCGGTCCCGATGATGGATCATTTCGGTATTCTCTGCCGTCCATTCTCCTCTCGCCCGGATTAAATCCCCGGTGGCCTGAATGGCATTTTCGGCCTTTTTATTTCAAAGGCGGGGTTGAGGACCCCTGTACCACTCATTACCAACGTAACCGATCGAGATTGTCGCTCCGAGGCAGGGTTATATTTCAGCTGTAAGTGTAGAAAGGAAATATTTATGAAAGTTCATAAAAAAATTCTCTTTCGATACATTTTCCGGGTTGTACGATGCTCGTATACCAACTTGTCGCAATAAATGCGAGAATGCCTTATTTTTAATGCTATTATACTGATTAATGTAGGTTTTGGATGGAACATACGAACCACCGCTGAATTTCGAAACGTCGCCTAACGCTACGCGTCCTGAAGTTACACTATAGCAAACCCTTCTTCAATTTCCCATACTCTATGCCTTTCTGCATTTCGTATAACATGCCCATCCTTTTCCTGCCCCTACTTTGCTGCTAATATTCTCCCCTCGTATCAGTCTGTGTTGTTGACAGGGACGTGGAATAAGAATGTTGAGAAAATATTAGTGAAGCTTGGTTCTGTGCGACGCAGAAACTTGGTCGTTGACGTAAGGTGACAGGCGTGGATTTGAGGCTTTTGAGATGTGGGCGTGAATATTGAAAGAAGTAAAATGGTCGGAAAAAACAAACGAGGAATAGCTAGGCATGGCGTGGGAGGAGAGGGGTTTGTTGCAAGTAATCCAAATGAGACAGGAAAAGTGGATGCAGAGTATTTTGATGTGCGATGGGATTTGGAAGACTGTGAGAGAGCTGTGGGTAACAGAAGAAGGTGGTGGGAATAGGATGGGCATGTTAGACGGAATGAAGGAGGAAGGAAGTCTGAGGAATTGAAATAAAATTTAATATTGTTTGGGGTGTCAGATTGTGTCTTGTTAGACGACCATAAGAAATGTAGTGATGTGAAGTCGGTGTCCATCCAGAACGTGCCAACTTAAAAAAGTAGGCCACTAAATGACAATCTCAGGATACAACATTCCAACTCCTGAAAACACAATATTATCGGAAAATTATTGACGCACAAAACGAATAAGATGCCATACTCTCCTCAAGTATACCCGACCTAATCCATAGCGTGAATTGCAAACCTATTTCTACATCCATTGTATATGTGGGGGAATATTTGAATGAAAACCAACGTAAACATCCCTTTTCAGTGAGTTTCCCTAGTTTGGCGACGTTCACATTTCAACGTCGCAGCGGCATATGTTTTATATAGGCGTAAATGTGTGAACATCGCTATTTCATCGTTATTCATACGCATGGGGACAATCAAATCCACGAATTTCAACCATCGAAAACTGTAATCAAGATATTTCCAGGAAAAACTAAGTCGATTATCATCGGCTACATTTTTCCGCAACAGGGCGAAGGATGAAAGAATATTGACCACACGTGACTCTTGCTCGGGTATGGCATATCCCTCTTGAGAACTCCCTCACTTGTTGGCGACAGGACTTTTTAAGAACTTCGGAATAGCTGAGATAATTTTTATTGCTCTTGCATTGATACGTGTGTGTTCAGCGTTGGGACATGGAACAGAAGAAAATGAGGATGATGGAAAGTTAAAGAGCATATGTAGTTCATGGGCATATAAAACGGTCCTAAGGGCCTACGTACCGTTCAATGTTATGTTTATTGATGTTCCATGGATATATTCACCCAACATTAGAAACACAAAGCAGAAATGCGAACTCTTCGCTCTTATAAATGAAGTAAAGACACTGTTCATCGAATCAGTTCGTCTAAGTTACTATTCACGTATCTCATGCAAAACAATCCATTCTCTCCGCATGGAATATAGTATACTTCAACTCGTGTAAAGTTCTTATGAAAATAACAATCAACCTACCCAAAATCACTTCACAAAACATTATTTAATGAACATTCGCGGATCTGGTTAGTCCTGTTAGCCCGTTAGTCCTGTTCAAGACAGCGAAATCACGGTATATAATACGTAGGCTACATATTCGAATACCCTTGCATTATGTATGCTGTGTTGATTTGTGACGTTTATTATAAAATTAGTCTTTGATATGAAATATCATGAGTTCCTGAGTAACAACAAATTCCAGCATAACTGCTCATTGTGTATACGAAATCGCGAAGTTCACAAGTGAGAATTTTTAAATCGCTGTTGTAACATTTAGGTTAGCAAACAGTCGTATGATATTCCGGATTCAATACGGGCAGCAGTGAGTTCATCTTTAGGCTTGCATCCCCATCGGTGTGGCATTACGCTGAATAAAATCACACCAATCAACTTGAAGGCGAATTTGATGGGATAGAGCTGTAATGTTATAAAATACCTAATGTCTTGATAAATGTACCATCAGGATATTAGGGCCACTTTCTATGTGCCGCTTATGGCTTCCCAGGATGATTTGTTACCCGACATGACACATTTTGGGCGGAACCAGGGTTAGCTGAAGACACCGGGAGTCGAACCTGGGCTCTTCGGTCGGAATACGAAGTCGAATCTCTAAGCTGCCTCTTTCCTTTGTATATTTTATCTATTTTAACAGTCGGAAAAAGTTTCCTACGACAACCCCAGGCGGGTGTGTTATCAGCGCTCCAATACTAGAGCCTAGATTTTCTGGAATTCGAATCTTCGGTCGTGGATTTTGCGTTTTTTTTTCGGAGCTGTAACTTTGGCTTGATATGACCTTAAGCCGGCGACGCACTCCTCCTCGTGGGCGTGTCGTGCATCCAATCCCCGTGATGGTGAACTCGCCCTCACACGCACCACCCTATCCGACCGAATCCTCCTCCCCTTTCCACGTGCGCCCTCGCGCGTCTATCTCCCTTCTCATACGTACGCCGACCTTTCGGAGTGAGATCCGAATGAATAGAGCTCCAAACTTGGACTACGGCATGCACGACGCTTCACCGGAATCTTTTTTTTCCCCACTCCCACTCGTGTCCTCTTTCGGAGCGGATTCCTTTCATCGACCCCCGTCCGAACTTCTCACTCTGCTGGACGCGGCCAAAGGAGACCTCCCCGCGTAATCGACATTCATCTCCCAGGGCAAAGGCCGCGCGGGCCCCCGTTTGCAAAAGGGTCCCTATTCCGCCCAACCCCCCCTTTATACCTCCCGTCTCCCTCTCTCTTCCTATCTCTTTATTCGCCCCGTGGTCATTTGCGTGTGCCTTCCCACTTCTTCCTTATCAGTTCGGCATCCACGAGTGAGTTCGGCGCGGCGTGAGAAGGAGCACCAATTACGCCCGTGGGATTCAGGGGTTCCCCTCCATTTTCCTCTTTTGCGACCTCGGCTCGGTCCTCGAAAGCCATCGGGTGAAATCTTGCGTGGTTAGGGGCGTGCTCGACGGCGGCTAACGACGCGCTCGCGGACCTCTTCGTCCCGGCGGTTTCGAGTGTTCGGCAATTAGTTCTGCCTCCGCGTTCAATCGGTGCCGCCGTCGAGCCCCTCGCCCCACACACACTTCTGAAAACCCTGCTCCCGAAACCCTATCGCGAGGGGTGACCGTTGAGTTCGCATCGGAAGTCGCACATGTGAATCAAACTGCGGCCGCGACTCAATTGCCCTCCCCTTTGGCAGTGCTGCGTCAGCCCGCGTCTTAAAAGTTATATCGAAACTCTCTTATTATTTTTGTAAAAGAAAACCGTCCCCATTTTTGGTTCTAAATTTATATTGGTGCTTCATTTCGTACGTCTTAATTTTCGCTGCGACGGTTAGAGTTCATCCAGTACTAAGCCCGACGGCGTGTAAAATTCACCCATCAGGGTAGGGAGGCCAGTTCCTTTCCCTGTACCCGTCATGGTTTCCCAGGAAGATCTGGTACCGGAAAAATCACACAGCTTGGGTGGAGGTGAGGGTGCTCTGAGAGGCTTGCCCGGGAATCAACCCCGGGCCCTCCTCAGTAGTCCAACGCTCCAACCATAGAAAGCACTCTCGAGAACAATATAACATTTGGACGGCATATATATATATATAATTTTCGCACATAGAAATAGACATATAAGGAAAGGGGATAGGAAAACACCACCTTTCCTGTGTTGGTCTTCTATGTGTTTTCCTATCCCCTTTCCTTATACTATATGTCTATTTCTATGTGCGAAAATAATATTTGTTCGCCGTATGGCGGGATTTTCAAGTTTGAATATGTGTTTGGCCAATGTAGCTCGTATCTTCTTCTGGCTATGCGTGCCATGAAACGCACCGTTCCTTTCCTTTATAATATCGTATGAATGCTTTTCTACTATCCTTTCCCCTTCTTGTGTGCCGTCTATTTCTCCTTTGGTGGGTGAAACAGCTCCATAACGCCATCTCTCGGGCAACATCTATCGGAGCACTTTGGCGCTTTATCAGATCGCAGATCTCAATGTAAATCAGGTTTCCTTATTAGCTCAACTGGTAGAGCATCCGCCCGGAAAGTGGAAGGTCCGTGGTTCAAATCTCGGATAAGGAAATATTTTTATATTTGTGATCTGCTCAAAACCGCCTTCCCCACCTTTCCTGTGTTGGTCTTTTATGTGTTTTCCTATCCCCTTTCCTTATATGTCTATTTCTATGTGCGAAAATAATATTTGTTCGCCGTATGGCGGGATTTTCAAGTTTGAATATGTATATATATATATATATATATATATATATATATATATATATATATATATATATATATATATATATATATATATATATACATATATACATATCCAAACTTGAAAATCAAACATACAAACTTGAAAAACATATAACGTTATATATGTATACGTATATATACATATATATATATATATATATATATATATAGATATATCATTATATATATGTATATATATGATTTCTTCGAAAAACACGGAAGTGTTAAATAGAAAAATTAGACAGCACCCCACAACATGAGAACACATTAAAGGAACACTCACGCGTTATTCCTTGATAATTTCGTCGAAATTATCAAGAAATAACGTGTGAGTGTTCCTTCTTTGTGTTTCCGTGTTGTGTGTTGCTACACACTCATATACCTGTATACTATACACGTATATATTGTTTTTTTTTGTAAACCGTGGACCCACGTTCCTGGGTATTCACTGAAATTTCTGCTCCTGTTGGTTCACTGAACATATAAATTAGTTCGTGGAGCCGTTTTGTCACAGTGTTAGTGCCATCCCCTCGGAACCATGGCTAATTGCCTGTATTGCTGCGATTCACGAAAGGAGATGACCCAACCCTCGGGGCAACCTCACCCTTGGGGCAACCGACGTGAACCGAAATCGAGGTGTAGCCGCAGGGTTAAGTGCCCGTGAAAACTCCCGAAATTTCGTGGTCCTCTCCGCCCTTCTTCCCTTCCGCCCGCGCCTCACACCCCATCTGCGCGCCACCCACCCCCATCCTCCCTTTTGCACCCCTGTCGTTCTCCCTAATACTTATTTCCTCCTTCACGTTTTCTTCCTCTCCCTCCCACTACCCGACCTCACTCCCTCTCCCTCCAGAAACCCCTCCCACGCGTGTGGACCCAGCGGAGAACCCTCCTAAACAACCGCCCACCCTCAGCCGTGTGGCCTCCGTCTCGCCACTCACCCCGCAATTCCGATTAAACTTTCAAGTGGTGCCTACCACCTCCGGCTCTGTCAACCTTTCAGCTCCCCAAGAGCCAGGCAATCCTCTTCCTCTCTCTCTAGGAGACCCCCTGGCCACTCCCGTGACTCCCCGGCGTCGTCCGAACCCCAAAAGCACCTACGCGACTCTTCACGCCCTGGTGAACCTCGAGTCGACGGAGTCGGGACTCCCGAGCCACCGTAGCGCGGAGGACGGAGTTAAACGATCCCCCGATATCTGATGTCGAAAATACGACCATATCACGAATTACACCGGTGTCTTATCCTAGGCGATTTCGTTTGAACTTAATGTACTGAAGTCTTAAAAGTTTATAAATAAATTGCATGGAGACTTCTTTGTCGGGGTGAAAATCGCACGTAAAAACATAATTTTTCAAGGTCAGAGAGTACTGGCAAAGTGTCGAAGAGTAAGACAAGAATTCCAATTCATTCAATGCCGCCATAAAATATCGCACTCGTTTCATTCTTCCTTAGAACGAAATTATCCTCGTTCATTGATGTCCCAAACCAATTTCGCCCAATGGTTCATTTTGGTGTGCACTCAGCGTCCGGTTGCAGTTGGGAGGCTTAAAAGTTGCAGAATTTAGGAGTAGAAAATAGGACTGGAAATGAATATATTTCCCGCAAATTCAGGAATATTAAAAATCTCAAGAAATGAAGACAACAGAGTAAACTGTATAAATTTAATAGGAGTGAAAGAAGTAGGTATTATGCAGAATGAAAATGGTTGAAGTGAGCAAATTTCCCGAACCAACTTAAAATTAAAGAGTTTTGACTTAGCCTGACCGAATAGGGGACGGCCACATGGGTGTGGGTGAATGCAGTTTATGCAATGCAATGGATGCAATTAAGTTTTCCATTCATCTCCTCGTTGTATATGCTCTCAGCTTATTATCTTGTACACATACTGAGCCCCTGTGAACAAAGAACAAAGAGATGGTCATGTGCGACGTCACTGATAAGAGTCCGCGTTGAATTCCCCATTATTACAATACTGGCATCGGGTTTCGAAGGTGAGAAATTAATTCGGAGTCTAAAATCTTGAAATCAAGTTCCGTTGTCGTTCTTATGTCGTCGACATATGTGCGTCGGGTTCACTACTGAGCTAGGATGCACTATCCGTTTTTGGCCTTCTTTTGCCTTCGTTGCTCCCTCCATGCCCGGGGGCGGCGGTGGGAGGGAGCCTACGAGTGGAGGCGTAGGTGGGGAGATGTGGGACACTCAATAAAAAGGCCACCGCTGTTCCCTGGGTCCCCTTAACTCCCCTGTCGCCCCCCTCCCGCTCCGCCCCCTCGCGTTTGATTCGGCCGTCCGGTTGCTCCTGCCTCTCTCCCCCCTTCAATCCCCCCACCACCATTCGCCCAGATGACCTCCGCATGAATGAAGGGCCTCATGGAGCGCGCGTTTTTGCCAGGCTCCTCCCTAAAAAAAATAAAACGAAAGAAGATGCTCCACTTCCCTGTCTCCCTTCTCTCTTCGAGGAATTCCGGGAGGAAATATTTTGGAGGAATATATTCCCATGGCCAACTCGAGGTGTATACGTTTCGTCGAGCGTGGATCGAGGCTTTGATGGCTCGTTTTCCCGGAACATCCGCGGGTCTTCTGGAGTGAGTGGGACCCTCGAGAGGCCACCTCTCCCTCCCGTTTGAAGAGACTCCTCAACGGGTTTTGTTGCTCCGCCAGATGAAGTTTTTCCGTCCGTGGATCACGGAAAACTTGCGTTTCATAACCAACCTCCCTTGTCAATATTCTCGTGCCGGGGTTAAAATATCCGAGTGCGCGTTTTTGGATGGATTGGCCTCGTTTCTCTTTCTTTCTGTCCCTTGAGCATCATTTCGGGTCTTGCAAAGGAATACCCGCCCTCTCGGTGCGTTGAGTGATTGCCGGTAAATAATCTCCTAGTACTAAATAAATAATTGGGAGGGAGATGCGTTAGGTCTGGTGACTGAATCGAAGCAACCTTTGATCTTGTTGATATTCGAAAATAATGTTGCTGCCGATTTTCAGATCGTAAAAGTAAAGGAATTATGCTTAAATTAAGAAAGTGTATTATGATCTAAACCTGGTTTATTTGGGGTACTTAAAAGGTTGTTTTTTGTGAGTAGGTTTTTTAAATCCATCTTTTTTAAAATCTTAAACGATTTATTTTTTGATGGTGCTGAAAAGAAATGCAAATATTGATGTAGATGGGTACAAGGAAAAAATTTGCCATCTTCGTAAATTTAATCATGTGTCTTAATCCCGTGATCGGAACAAACGAGAAATCCAGGAGTCTGAAAAAAGCTGGGAAAAGTCAGAAAATGTTGCGGAAATTTAAGTAAGTCGTTCAAGGGACACGGAAAAATCATTTTTTAATTGATTTAAAAGAAAATGTTACCATTTGGAATAATTATAATTGAAAAAGTGACGGAATTTAAGAAAGAATGCATTTAAGGTGCTAAAACGTTTTTGTGCTATATGATAATAATAGTAATTAAGCAGCGGGAATACTTTTGAATAATTTCTCGCATTTTATTATGCTAAATATACTTTTGGAAACCTTTATTTTTTCGTTTTTAAATATTTTTTTATCACTGCGTAAACGAAAATTGTATTTGGAAGCGGCCTACATTTTTTGACAGATTGATGCCAAAAACCTTTCGGGAAAACATTCGAGCAAGGCTTGAGGAAGTTTAAACAAAAGGATAATCTAAAATCCTTTACTTCCGTCATACTTGTAAGTGAAACAGATGTTTTCATTGCATAGTGCCAAGTGTAACCGGTAAAAACACCCGGGATTTCCGAGTAATTGGTGGCTGTTTTTGAATTCAGAGAGTTTTTTGGACAATCTTGGGGAAGTCGAAGAATTTCATGAAACAATTTCCCTGTCCATCCCGCTAACCGTTTCCTCTCTTCTCATTTTGCGGTGCCCTAAGGGTAATTTATTCCTCTCATGCATTAATTACTCCATCGCTTCCCCTCCTCCCCATTGGTTTTTAAGACCGCCCCCACCCCCCCGTCGGCGGTCACCCGATCGGACCACGAGATCACCGTCTCTCGGCCGTGCGTCACACGGGTCTTATCTCTACCGACTGCCGTCAATGGGACTCGAACCGCGCGCCCCATTCATCGATGGCCACGGAAGATCTCCCCCCGAAGCCTCCTCCGCGAGTACCCTTCCCCACCCCCCTTTCCCCCCCGGGGCTCCTTCCGTCCTCCCAGCATCCGCCGCCCCCTTAGCCTTCCTTCCCACTCGCGCTCTCCTCCTCCGTCTCTCGGCGGTCTCGGCCTCCGCCCCTCCCTGGCTCGGGTGATGGTAACTGCCGCCCGTATTAATGGTCTCCGTGTAGGCGTAATAACCGGGGCGGTTATGTCTGGAGACCTGCCAGCGTGTACGTGTGTGCGCGCATGTGTGTGTATGTGCGCGCGCGGTTGTATATTTTTCATCCGGATCTCCTCTCCTCCGCTTCCTTCAACCTCCTCCCCGTGAGTCACCGCACCGGCCTCTCTCTCTCTCTCTCCCTCCCTCCCTCCTCCACCTCCTCCTCCTCCATCGTCTCCTTGCAGCGTCGTTCGCCCTTCCTTGCATTGTTGCTGCCTCGCACTTAATCGCGCATTGTTTCCCCCCCCCCCCCCCGACGATGCTCCGTTGTTTTGACGTCAAAGTAAATCTCCCGAGAGGCTCCACGTGCAAGTCTACCCATATGCTCCGCTCTTTCTGCTTTTTATCTTCATCGCCCGGGGAATTAGTCACGGGTGACGATAATAATAATGTTTCATGCAGTTTAAACGTTTTGGGAAGTGATGGTTACGCATTGTACATTTTTCGTGAGCATAACAAATGTATTTATTTTATATTTTGTGTGACGAGTACATTATTAGGACTAAACGTGCTACGCGGTATTTCCGTCGTTTGTTCGCGTAGGAGTATACCAAAGCGATTCTATGCCGTTGTGATAAGAATCTCGCCTCTATCAACTCTCTGTCAGCCGTGCCTACGCAAATGCATTAGACGATTGCTCGAATCATTGAAATGGTAATTCATCCTTGAAGGTTTCCATCAGTGGTCTATTTCTTCCAGTTTGCCTGCAAATCATTTTTTGTTCCCTGCTGTGAATTTTTATGTCCCCTATCCCTCTCTCCCGCGAGGCATAGCCAATTGCCCGATTCCCCTGTTGTGGTGAGTGCATTTTTCAAATGAATCGAGTGGTGGTGCATGTGCGACTTTCCGGACGTTGATCAATGATCCGATTAGGGGTTTTGAAGTTAGGTTGGAAGTTCTGTCGAAGGAATGAATAATTGCAAAACGTTTTCCAAGTATTTCTTTTGTCCCTTAACACGTAAATAGGAATTCAGGGGGAGCGCTTCTGGATTGGCAAGTTCTTTCCTTTTAACATTCACTTGATGCCAACAAAAAGAAACTCTCTCTCTCTCTCTAAGATTTCAATGTGATGCACGTAGGGAGTCGTTCGCGTCAGAGCCAGAGTTGGTCGTGTGGGAGTTTTTCTTGGATTCCTAGACACTATATAAGTATAAGAGCCTATGTTCACTTTAAGGTAAGTTGCGATTCTTGAGACGTTTTCCTCGGCACTCGATCGGCTTTCGCCCAGTATGGAAGATGGTGATGTCCGTGAGTTTGTAGAACAATGCATCGGCAATCGGTTTTTCATTGATATCATCCGTATGGTGTTCCTCAAACTCCAGGCAGACACCAAATTAGGCGGGAATGGGAGACACCTAATAAAAGTTTATCTTGAGTGATGGTGGCGTAAATCATACAGAACGGGTTCGGACGTGATCGGACGAAGACAGTCGAGGACTTGGAGATTATTAGATTTCATCCAAATTAGAACTTTGACCCAAACGCCCAAAGTATTCCAGAGAAAACGTTATTTAGATGACTTTGTACAATTAGGAAAACTCGGTTCGAAAATCCTAATTTCGAAGTGGATGCATAAAATGTCAAATTTGACCTATTTTGAATAATTTTTTATTAATAGCTATGTGGACGATTCAATTTCCACGACGGCCGAGTCCGACTCCATGTTCCTAAAGACTTGTGAGGAAAATGCAATGGCTGATATGGACGGCAAGCATAGCGGACTTCGCTAAGAAAGGATGTGTCGAAGGATATACAGTTGCCTCTCAGCGGGAGTTATAAGCCTTAGAATTTGTGCCTGCGTCGACTTTTTCGTTCTTCGAACCATCTCATATCCACAACGTGGGAAATCAATTTTTGCGGAGCGGATATTGCTCGTCACAACCTCGCCGGGTCGAAGAGTTCGCGATGTGGGAATGCGTCACGGTAGCAGTGAACGTTCTCCGTTTCGCAGGGAAAGTTCAAAGTGTGTTCTATCGAAAGGAAGGGCTGAGGAGGTGGTGGTCCACGGCTTCATTGCACCACCGTAGGCACATCGTTCCCATCTAATCTTTGCCTACTTTCCCACCTCTCTCTCCCTCCAGGTTCCCTTCTATTTCCAATTCCAACTCTCTTTTTGTGTCCCTCCCACCTACCTGGGCCCTGCGACTCCCCCGCCCTCCCATCCCCGCTTATTAACTCCCGGCTGGAAATCCTACGTGCGGCATGGGCGCGCCCATCGAGAAATCCTTTATCTCTTTCTCTTTATCCTTTCAAGACAGGGGGGAGAGCCACCTTATTACCCCCTTTGGCCCCTGTCTCATTAGCGCTGCGACTTTTACAGCAATTTAGTGGGCCGCCTCGGCATTTTAATGCGGCATTTATGCATAGGAAGTTGATAAATGATCTTGGGATTACGTAGATAGGAGGTGGTGGAGCCGGCGATAGTGAGGCCGTATCGCGATCTCCCTTCATCTTGTCCAAATATCCCTTCCGGTGTCCTCAAGCAAGAGGTCTATCAGATTATTGTAGTTGCTCAGTCGGGTAATTATTTCCGTCGTTTTCCCTTTTAGTGTGGCTTATGTGCGCGTCACTTAAAGCGGAGGTAATTGTCTTCCCAATTGATTACCTGGAAAATTATCTTTTTGCGAGGGTTTCCAATATTTACAAAAAGTATATTTTATACGTGTATAGTCCCCGTGAATGCTTTTCTTCTTTTTCAATACACGCCAGGGTTGTTGTCGTCGTATTTTTCTTTACTTAATGCACTAGTCATTAATCTTCCGAGGTACGTAGTGTCACATTTGAATATATTTTTTCTTTTTGTCTTTTTCCACTTTTCCAAGACGTAAGATTTTTTTGCGCTTACATCGTTAATGTTTCGCGGAAATTGCAGCGTGTCTTAAAGTCTCATTTCCAGCGATGGTCTCATTCATTAAGTTATTTTTGTGCGTTCCTTCAAGTCTTTGTCTTACGGTCGTGTGTATTGTTCATATTTTGGGTGTGTTAATTACACCGGAAGTGCGTTGAAGAGATACGAATCGGGTGATTCAGGCCGGGGTCTCTGAGGTGACTCGGTAGCGAGGCTGTCCGTTCATCAAGCGACCGCGGAGATAAATAATCGTTAGACAATTCAGAATCGCTGGGTCCTCTTATTAATCGAACGAATGAACTCGATACTTCAAGAAGAAAGACTGCATTTGTTTTATTGTGCAACTCCGTGTGCTTCCGCGAAAATAGCTGAGAGTACTGAGGACAAAAACAAGGTGGTGCCTCGGAAAATAATCTCGCGAGGAAATACCTGTGGTCTATTTCCATTACATCTCACCATTATTTTTCAATTAGCTTTTCGAATAGCTCTCCATCGATTTTTTCCGCAAGTTTTATGATGTTTCACGGAGAATTCGAATGGTTTCATCTCCCGCATTTCCACTCTTCCCGACCCCTTTATCTGAGCGATTGAGACGGATCAGTGGTCCTCAATTCTTTTTTTACGTGCGTGACTTTCCCACGCGGGGAGCACCTTTCCATTTGGCGCCCATAAAAAAAGCCGATGTTAGTCGCCACGCAGTTCAACGCCCCCTCTCCCCCCCAGTTCTCCTCCACGGTCGGTTTTGCCATTTTCGCTCGTCTTTTTTTCTCTCCGCCTGCGTAAAATACGTGCGTGCCCCCGTCGGGAGTTATTTTCGTAAATGTTGTCATTGCAAATTTCACCCCTCTCTCTGCCCCGGTCGTTTGCCGGTTGACTTCGTCGCTGGGTGGGGTCAGGATTGGCGGGACAGCATCAACGCGGCAGAAACCAGCTGAAGGTTTTTGTTTGGAGGGTGTTTGTTTCGTTATCGCTCTCTGCTTAATAGCTCATAGTTTTGAAGGAAATGACTCCGTCCCGGCAATACGAAAGAAAACTTCATTTTGAAAAGATTTTCGAGGTTATTGATGTCCGTCATAACCATCACTTCCTCTAAGCATGACTAATGTACTCGTACTCTTATTCTGGACAAGACTTGGACGCAGGTAATTTCTTCCTCAGGTGGCAGATATTATTACAAGTATTAGTGCTTTACCGCCATATATGTTCGATGGAATATTGATTTGCCAGGATTTTGATTAGCAATGGGATGTTGAAGACTGCGATAGAGGGGTTAGGCCAGCGAGGAAGGGGCAGGAGAGCCAAGTGAGTTCTCCATATACCGTTTGGTAGTTTGTGTCCATCCAAAAACATACCTTAATCGATAGATTACCGATAATAATAATTAATTTTCCTGGTTTATGTCAAACTTCGATCAATCTGGAAAGACAAATTGTCGCATATCTACTCTTTTTGATCCAGCGACCTGTTTAGATACAGGTACGGCTGGAGGTTGGAGAAATTATCATGACATTGTTTAATTATTTGCTTGAAGTGTCATTTTGTTTTGAATTTAGTGTCAAATGTAAATTTTTCAATCAAGAGTTAATGCAAATTTTAACTCGGGTTTTAGAATTACGAACCGCCTTTAATGCATGAGATTTTCCGTAAGCATCAACGAATTAAGACATCTTTCATATTTTCTGTCAAATTCACGAAATGGAGATGATAATGGTCATACTGTTTTATATGACGGTAGAGCCAAACTTCCTGACTGTGGGCGGTTGCTGCGAACTTACGATGGATGGCGTATCTCTAATGCCATATCAAAAATAACACATCGGAGTAGAGTTTAATTACGGATGCGATCGACTTGTGTTCGTGGAAACCAGTCCTCATCTACTGCAGCCATTCACCACTTCCCTATTTCCTATTGATTAAAAAAAGAGGGATTAGTAGATAATAAATGTAGCAATAATTTTTTTCGTCTGATGTAATTCCACTTAATAGAGTGGAAAACAGGTCATTCGCGATCCGCTAGTTTGTCCTATTATTATCTTTTTCAAAGAAAATTATTACAAATTGCTACTGCCGAGTCGGCCAATTCTCGCAATGTCTCCCGCACTGCCTTCTTTATCTCCACCGGTTTGTCGCTCTTACTCCTTCATCTTTCAAGAGGTGACTTTAATGTAATGTTATCAATCCAAGATTTGCTCATTATACGAGGCCACTTGCTTCCCGCAATACATCCGTGGAGTTTCCCCCTGATCCTCACCCCTATGGTTCCTTCCGTCGAGCTCTCATCTGAAGTCTCAGGTTCATAGATTATAAGAAATCATTTCATTGGACACAGGCCTTCATTACCGAAGTCATAGACGCGTTTTTTAAACAGCTGGCTGGGAACCACAATGCCCCTCCTAACTTGTTGCAATCGGCAAAATTCAGTGGAGTCCACTCTCATTAAAATTTTTTTAAACCCTTTCTGTAAATTATGTGACGATCGTGATCTTCGCGGAGACGGAGTTATTTCTGCCCACGGGACCAGGTGGCCAGTTTTTCTTTCGTCGGCTGAGATCTATCTCTTTCCCTGGGGTCTTCCAACATTTTTTTCTTTCCACGAAACTTCTGGAGAATGTGGGATGGACTGCAAGGCTGTTCCGCATCCCCTGTCATTTGTAGTTTTCTTTTTGAATCCGCATCAAAGGAGCGAATCTCCACACGTGATTTACGCGTTCGCCGAAGGAATCCTCCGTGGCTGACGGCGACATCCTCCGGTGGCGCGGAAGGGTCGATCCCTCCTCGGTCTCGGCCCGGCTCCCGGCGGGAATCTTCGCCGCGCCGCTCTCTTCTCTTCCGCGGCGGCGACGAGTATCGGGCCCAGGGAGATGTCCTCGGGGTGCGGGGGAGGGAGTCGGGGCGGAAAGGACCAGAAAGGACCTCCCGTTTTGGTAAATTAGTGGTTGTTCGCTTCATCTTCCCTCTCCGCCGCGTGACCTGTTTTTTTCGGGGTTTCGTCAGGGGTTTTTCCTACAGATATCTTGCCAAAGCGATTAAATAGCGGAGGAGGTCGTCGTGGGAAGGGAGGCTGCTGATCTTCTTGGCTGTCTGTCAGCTGCGAGAATCAAGCAAGGGGCCCTTGAAGAGATAGAGAGCGGAGTGGTAGGACGGGGGAGAGAGAGGGGGGGAGTTGGAGGAGGATTCGGAGAAATAGCGAGGGAGGCTAGAAACTAGTAAGCCACGTTGAAAATTGACTCCGACTCGCAGTTTCTGCGGTGAGATTTCCAGTTTGCTCGCTCGTTCCATTAGAGCTGGCATGCGTAATATCCGGGTAAAGGATTTCATGCTCAACTAATGTTTTAGAGAGTGCGACGTGATTAAATATGTTTATGGAAACTTTCAAATTAATAATATTTTAAGTAAAAATGATTTCTGGCTTGATAATATATGATTGCTCCATATATCAATAGAGCCAAGTTCGCTCAAGTCAGTTTGAAAAAATGACGCTATTTACTTTTTACAAATGAGAATTTCTAAAATGAGGCTAATTAACTTTTGTTGTTGATATAAAAAATGGTCTCCGCTACGCTAACTTAAAGTAATTGGTGTGGCATGCAATAATTGCTGCCGTACGAACAACTTAATCATCTTTTTCTCAATATCCTCAATTTGTGAACTTATTGCAGTTTGCACGAGACTCACCTGAATGTTATTGAAAGAGGGTAGCCATATATACAAATACAAAAACACAAGAAACTCACTAGGTTTCACTAGTGAGTTTCTTTTCTTTTTTGTGTAATTCTGTGTTTTTGCCTTTGTCCACTTGTTCTAACTTCATATACATTATTATTCACATCCGTGAGGCTTTCACATCCGTGAGGCTTTCACATAAGTGTACACAGTCATATATATGCATGTACAGTGGATATTTATGGAACATTTAATTAGTTCCGTGCTTTATATGTAAGGGGATTTTCGCAGTGATCGAATTTGCCCTCATTCCTAAAAGATTCGTCGTTACTACTTGACAGCAAGATTGATTGGTTTACGATAATGGCAATCTAATTTATAGTGTTCACATTGAGATAGACTTTTTCATTATTTCAGCGCCATTTCATTTAGGGGTTTAATACTACAATTCAACGTCCTTTATCATGGCGAGGTACGAAGGTGTGATATTTAGGCTTAATCATAGAGCACCCTAGACACCAAGTTAATACAACCGTATAATTTTCTGACTGAACGGAGAAGTGGCGCTACGCTAAAGTTTCGAGTGGAAGAAGCTGTTGCTGGTTTTACCATTGAGGGGTCAACGTGAGAGTGAATTGCACGAGGTACTAGGTGGTGAATGCCTAAGGGACAGAGGAGAGGAAAGTCGGGAATTGAAGAAGAGGGGATTGAGAGAGGCAAAAATGCTTAACATTGGCCTATACGTATTCAAGATATGAAAATGAAGCAGATTCGTCCCACAAACCTACCCTGCATGCTAAATGAATGTGGCAGTTCCAAAATTACGCAGAATATCAAGGAAATGAGCCAAAGTTACCCGAACATTCCTGTTCACTGGAAGAAGTTAATTCCGAATTAATTATTATTTTGTAAAACTAAAGTGTATGCTTGCGGAATGTGTTTTTTAATGACGACTGAAGCATTTCATATTAAGAACGAAACATCCATTGGCCCGGTATCAAAAATTCCATAGAAAATTTAAATGAAATTTGCCGATTCATTTCGTTGTTCCGAAGTCATTTTTCTTCACCCATAAGGCGTGAAATTTGTCAACGTATGGTACGATTTATTGGCCAATATGGATTTTACATGTCGTTAGTAATGTAATGCACGTTGGAAAAATTCCCAATTACAGAATAAACCCATGAATGCACCCGTTCACACGGGTACATTCACGGGTTTATTTTTACCTTGCCATTTTGTAAGATTTCTGCGGAACTACATGTAGTTTTATAAATATATACTCCACATGTATTTTGTCCTAATCAATAACCGAAAAGGTGACGACTTCATGTATATTTGAATAGTTAATGGTAAAATGTCTTGAAATTGGACTTAGTGGGTTCCGTTGAGCAATTCCTAAAAAAGGTCTTCTCAATTGCTTTTTCTTGAATGTTACGCTAATGCAAGAGTCGTGGACCTTTCCTTTGCTTACTCCGGTATTTTTCTCTAAAATTCAACGTGAGCAGAAGAGAATGGAAATTGACCCATAGAGGACTAAATTGTTAAAGAATGCGCGAAAGCAGACGCGGGTTCCCGTCCGCCGGAAATTACCTTGCATTATATTTGCCGAGTATGCGCTTATGTTCGATGCCTGGCTTTGGGAGTGCGCCGTTTTTAACGCTGAAATTTTAACCAGGCCACTTTCCTGAAGCATGACCGCGATGAAAAATAATCCTTTTATTAAAATAATAAGGGGGAGAACTCCAATGGCCGTAATAAACATATCATTGGAGTTTTCCCCCCTTATTATTTTAACTTGAGGCCGTAGAGCTCTTGATTTCTTTCCCAATCCTTATATTATTCATTCATTAGGCGTTCAATCCTAAGATTGGTTGACTGCAGCTCTCCATCCTATCCTATGTGATGCCAATTGGCTTACTTCCTGGTATTTTTTGCGATGTACTTTCTTTTTTAATTGCCCCATGTGTTTATTCCTTGGCCTTCCTCTTGGGTCTTTTCCCTCTATTTTCCCTTTTATTATATTCTTCACGAAACCATTTTGCATCAGGGAGTGGCCAATCCATCTACTTCTTCTTTTCTCTAGGGTGTTCCATAAGACCCGTTTTTAATAAAGATGTATTTTCGACTGAATAATTTTGTTTTACTACATAATTTTCAACAATGTAAATTGAAATCTTCACTTAAAAATGATACAGTACATCGAAACGTCGAAAATAAATCTATATTATGTGGGAAATTGCAAGAATTTTCGTCTTTCGTTATAGAAGGTGTTTATGTGTATGTATATATACATACACACATTTATGTTCACAGAAACTGATCTCCCTAGTGGGAGGTTGATTTCTTATTCGCTGCTGCCAAGGTTCCTTCCTGCCGTCGTCGTCGAGGCAATGAATTATGCCCTCTTTCCTCCGATGCTAATTTATTTTTTACTCGGATTATGGCGGAAAGACTCAGCGGTGAATAAGACTAATCCTCACAGTGCCACATCATTGCCCCAGGACAAACAATCCCTGGTGTAAAGCGTTTTCCCTGAAAACTCTCGCTGATGTTTTCATTCGTTGAAAGTCCTTGCTTTTAGAAATCTTGACCGAACTGTCATTCATTTCAACATGAGAACGATTCTTTTACCCGCAATGGGTACAGAAGAATGTCAAATGCATGCACTGCAATTACCCAGAGTCGTGCATATGTAATGGTCGTATGACTATGTATTTTCGTGACTCAGCTTCATAAAAAAGGAGATATACAAAATCTTTACAGCTTCATTTTTTCGAAACTTAACTTGCCCTTCGCCCATTTTTGAATGACCGTTTTCGACCCCGGATAGTTATTTTGAAAGTGGCCTTCGTAGGTATTTAGCGTTATTATTAGCTGGCATACATTCGAGGGAAAATCATATAAATTCTTCCACCTCAACCCCATGATGCTCCCATTCCCTGAATTCCCAAGGTTATCTCTCCCTGGAGTCGCTTTAAAGGCAAACAGGGCAAATGAGTGGAAAAGGGATCCCTTAACGACACGGATATTTCCGGGCGCGAACAGGTCCTTTCCCTCGCAGACTAAAATAGCGCCAGGCCTTGATTTGCCGAACGGATGTATACGACCACTTCGCCATGTGCTAAGCTAACAGTTATCCCACAGGCAAATACCTATGCCCCTCACCACCCACACCTTCCGAGCCAATTTATGACCCTGGAGTAATTTCTCACCAATTACCCGCCGTTGACAGTGCCAATGAAGTGAATCATTGACCCTCTGGACCATTCCGATCCGGCAAACGAGTCGAATAAATTTATGAATGCCACGCGTAAACTTACCGAACTTGTGCAATGTTACTGCATCTAGATGACACCCTGCAAGCCAAAACGTGCTTGTGGCACAGACTTCATACTTGAAGTCTAAAGTATGCGATTTCAGGGGCATGACATTAATTTTTTATGTTGTGGATTTACTGTAAAATACATGACAAGAGGTTTTCTGATGGAAACGTGTTCAAATCTTGATTTTGTGGTCACCGCAAGAGTTCGTTTATGTTATTGTATACGGATAATGCAATTTGCCGAATACAGTCAAGTCAGAATTATTTCCTCGGTTTCAGAAGTAGACTGGAGTGAACGTGAAACTTCTTAAAGTATTTAAGTTTGGTTTACTCTCTCAAGAGCTCAGTGTACTCCTGGGACAATGAACGTTTCAACTCCTTCCGCGTCCGCGCTAAACTGGAATGATTTTTATTTTCCTTATAGTTTTTCCGGCATTAGTGAAATAAAATCTTGAAAAAGTCGTGTTCTCTCTTGGTCAGCACCCGTTTCTTGGAATCCTAATGGATGATAATAAATGGTGCCGACCAGGGAAGCTCCGGTACTTCCTTTCTTATCATCTTTCCGAAGTTTCTCGATGCTGCGTCCAGTATCAGTGCCACACGTAGGAAACATAAATCGACAAAAGAGAGACGGAAAAGTATTTCATAACGAATACACCTCGTAGTAAATAATGAACAAATGACAGCACTTTTCCACTTTATATTGATTTAATCCACGACCCGCTTCGATGTGCTACACCGTCTTCGGGTGAGACGACCTGAAGATTATGTATGTAGTACATCCAAAGCCGGTCTCGTAATAAATCAATATCTATTGGAAAACTGTTACTATTTATTCATTGTTATATTCGAATTCCACCATATCACGTCTGAAACTACGTAATAATGTACATCCCGTAGAAATATACAAAAAATAATGTAATTTATTTGGAAGAATGCGTGTAGACCTTGACGGGCTGAAAATTGCAACTCTCTCTTGCATCCCCCGAAAGATGCGGGTGTGTCAGCCGGCTTGTGTGAGGACGCAGCACCCACCGCCGCTCCCCGGTCTCCTTGCCCGCGATGGACCCCCCTTCCCTCTCCCCCCCCCCCCCAAGTCCCCCTGCTCCTCTGCCCTCATCACGCTCCCCTCACCACGCAGTTGCACTTGCGGTGGATTTGTGGGCCTTCCTCGCTCCGCGTGTCAACCCCAGCTTCGGACACTCCTCCACCGGGTGCGAGCGTTGCAAATTGGAAGCGACGTCCTGGGAACCCTGCGACGTCCCACCCATCTTTACCTTCAATCAACTTCATTTCCTGCTCCACTGCTCCATCCCCGTGATCTCCGTCTCCCCCTCCTACCCCCCACCCCCTGCGCCCCCCCCCATCACGCGCAAGTGTGCCCATCGAACGACCGAATGGCGGGTCGCTTAGTTAAGAACTCTCTCCGTTGAAATAAGTATTTTCGTGGAAAGCAGAGAATGAGAATTATTTTTATACCCAATTGTAATAATTAGATTTCAATTATAGGGGTTTGGTGGTTGAAGAAGAGACTCGAGTGTAGTTAAAGTGTCTCTTTATTTCCCCAAAAATAAAGACGATTGTTTTGTCCAATGGGCATCTCCCTGTTGATGGCATGCCCATTAGTCTAGAGAATTTGGTGATTTCTATTAGCAACAAGGAACGGCAGTCCAGTGGGTCTTGCGACGGGCTGTTCCCCGGAACGCCCCGGGCTCGATCGACGCCTCCGAGCACCCTTTGCTTTCCACTAGCAGAGTAATTTTTCGGGTTCCAGATCTTCCTGGGAAACCGTGGGCACGAGCTGCCTCCCCTACTGTTAACTGTGATTTCCATGTGCCCTTGGGCTTAGTATTAGGTGAGTCCTACGCTCACTTATCAAATAAATCTTTTGGGTTGTTTACTATGTTTTGGTTGTGTATGCGATAAAACAAAATCAGATTCATATTATTTTGATTAATAATTTGCTTAGGAATTATGGAATAATAGTGCAACGAGTTTCCCTATATGCTGGCGTCATCGGGCTCCCATTGGCATCGGCAATACATGAAGCTATGGAGATAAATGTTGTACTGTTTTTTTCCCAACTACGTTGGATAAGTACGAATCGTGGTAACGTGAATTTTCAAAGCTTCCGCGAAGTAATACCATAATCAGTTGACACACATAACTATGCACGCATATTATTAATCGTACATTAAACAGGTGTCAGGGTAATGATAAGTATTATGAAGAGCATTATTGAATATTAATATGACATTAAGCAAGGAAAAATAATTGTCGCTTGAGCATACCTACCTACCTCCCCACTTCTCAATCAGTAGCTGCCGCCACGAACCTCTCGGCATACAGTTGATTTCTCCGAAGCGATCGAAAAACCAATCAAATTCACTTTCGGGTGTGAAGCATTGGGCTGTGATGTTAGGCATCGTTTCTGTTGTTATTAACGGTTTAAGGATGGGGCATGTCTATTCAATTCATTATATTGCTGGTGCCTGTTTAGCTTCACTAGTTGTCGTCCACTCTCATGTAGCCATTCTCACATAATCTTATAATCCTGTGACTCAAATTTTGTCCATCGAGCGTGTGATAACACCTGTTATCCAACTGAACCAACCCGCACTGTCACTTTATACGCTGTCTCCTGGACGGAGGCGCACGTAAAACGCCGTGAATGCTTTTACTCGGCCGAATATATTAACTTTGAAATTTAATCTCATTCATTAATTTTTGACTGCCAACTAGGTTACTTTATTTTGAGTAAAGTTGGTTCAATTATAAAGTTAAGGGTAAATTGCTTTTGGATGACGCTATCGTGTGCAATTTCAAGTTATTGCCTAAAAAAGAACGTTATCCGCGATGAATTTTCGTTTGGATTTATAAAGTTTCGGTTGAAAAAGATTTTTTTTTTCAATTCCCGGACAGCCCACTCGTTTCGCATCGCAGTGCATGTGTTCACTCGATCGATCCCCGCGTGATTCGTGCGCATCCCTCGCATCCTCCCTTGTACGTCGAGGGGTCGTGCGCGACCCCCCCCCTCCTCTACGTCAAACCCTTCTCCAATTCCCTAACCCCACCCGACGCAAACCGTGAATCCGAACCCGACTCGATCCAACCCTCTCCACGTTCAGCCCCCTCGACCCCCACCCACCCACCCTCCTCCTCCACGCCCTCGCCCCGAAAAACCGATCCGCATTAAATGTCGGCAGTTTTGATTCGTTTAATCTCCCCCAGCTAATTAATTCCGACCTCATCTCCTCTCCGCCCCCCCCCCGCTATCTGTCCCCCTCCGTGCACCCCTCCTCCTCCTGACGACTCCCTACGCGTGCCTCCCCGACAGCGCGTGCGTACCTTTGTGCGTGCACCTGTATCACGGCTCGCTGTGTGCCGTTATCTACCCTTTTGATTCTCTTCATCGCTGGTGTGGTTGATTTTTTTTCTCGTCGGTTGGATTTATTTCTCCTCCCCTCACCCGCCAACTCTCTCCCCTTGGGTTGCCTTCGCTGGGACGGTCCCGCGTTCGCCCTGGGTAGGAATGCGCAGTGGAGCTCGCCCAGTAATGTAAAAATCCTGTTGGAGGGGGTTGGTTTGTCTCTTTGGGTGTCGGAGAGAGCTTTTCGGCTCATTAAAAAAATGTGAGAGGCCTCTTGCGATTTGGTTTTTTTATCGGGACCGAAACGACTATTCTCGTTGTAGACGGATATGACGGTGATACATACCTGTATGATACATTTTTAAAAATATCACCTAGTCCCCAATATCCTCACAAAGTTGGATTGATTGTCGAATTTGATCGTGTTCATCGTAGAGGAGCTAGATTTGTAAAACGTTTGTTATGATAAACTTAGTAGCGCATCCCAAATATAGAGCAGGTAGGCTGGGAATCACGCACGGACCGAAGGTTAAATTACGGATTGAAGCTCTTGCATAAATTGAAAATTGGAAGGATATCGCTTTAGCTATCATGTTGAAAAGTTATTATTAGTACTACGGTAGCAGAGAACACGTCAATAAAATTAGAGAGATTAGAGTGCTCAATTTTACGTTGCTACGCGAAAACCAAAGGCGTGGGATTCTTAAAGCCACCGTTAATTTGAGGCTTTTCCTCAAAATAAGAGTTGGTGCTTGGTTACTTTATGTCTGCATTCTTCATCAGTTCAGTCCACAGTTAAATCCATAAATATTGGTTGCAGCGAATGGGTAGCTGTAAATGTTCATTACGCTGGAATATACGGGCGGTTAGGGAGAAACTTAAAGTTCATGGAAGAAGACAGCTCGCCAATAGCCCGGCGATGCCACTTTACCTGTCTTTAATCCCCCACGCATCATGTCGCTCCTATTGTTCCCATCTCCCCCGTTTCCCCCTTTTAATGTTCCTCCCCCCCGCTCGGGAACTTCAACGTGTGGACACCTCTCTCTCTGAGTCGACTCGGCTAAGCCACTCGATTCCCGCTTTTGCGAAGGCTGTAAAAGATCGCACGTGCAATCAATCCTTTGCATACGATATAACTGTTCCCGACGAATATGTGAAGAAATCTTGTGGCATTAACTCCTTAAATCGGTTTGGCTTCTGAGTTAAAATTTATCGCGGCGGATGTTGTTTTATGTTTTTGTACCCTGGAAGCCACCGCTAGGGTGTGCGGTAGGGGGTGAGTACACACCAGAATAATTTGTACCCGAACATGACCCTCCCGCGGTCGAACAATGTTATTATGTTCCCTTATCGTTCGTGGAAAAAAATGGCATCTTGAACCTATCCGTTCTACACTTAATCTCTCTAATTTTTATAATGCAACCATTTCAGCGCAGTACGATGGGGGTAATAATACGTTTTCAACATCACTGCTAAAGAGATACCCTTCCAATTAATGAAAGAGATTTAGTCTGTAATTTAACCTTCGCTCCGTGCTTATCGTACCTGAAGATGGGTTCGATGAACTAAAACGCGTTGTACGTTACCAGTAAATCTGTAGAAAAGTGTAAATTTGTTTTTCTCATAATGAAGAACTTCCACTACATCTCGCCTGAATCTGTTGAATATATTCTCTCCGTGGGTATTTCCAAGCGTAGCTCCTCTAATATTTGTTTTCTTACTACCTAGCTACTACTAGCCTAGCCTACTAACCTAGCTACTTACTACTACTAACTAACTAACCTTACTAACTACCGAGCCGTTACTTTGTCGCGAGGACGATAACTATAGTCTCGGTGAATTTTCTTCTATTTAAAATAACAGCACACTGCCACAGTAATTGAGAAAACTTACGAAATGTCTCATAAAGCCAACAATGTTCAATGCATCAAAGCCTCAATTCTACAGGCCTTTATCTTTACTATGCAAGTCTTAATTTGTTTGTCCGTGGGTGTAAAATTTAGACGACCCTTGAGCTGAAGTGCGAGTTTATCAAAGCCTCGGAATGTAGCATTTTGGGCATAATAGAATCAATTCCTAAAAATTTTGCAACTCTCCATTACCGTCCGCTTTGGCAAAGCATTGGCCACGGCATCAACTGAGTCTTAACTGCCAGGTACGAATAGAATCAGGGTTTTCGTCGAAAATTCCCTCTCACCCCTTTGAAATTGAACTCAGTTCACTGAACTGGGAAGTCGATAAATTAGTCACTGAAACGGCCCTACGCCGCTCCCCCCCTAGCCCCCCTCCAACTTGGTACTATGTCGGAATGGCTCCCAATTCCCTGTATCGTCCAGTATCATCCCTTCATAGTCTCAGCCGCTAAACCCTCCCTCGAAATTCCCGCTCCGTCAACCGCGCGTTCCACTCCTCCCCTCCGCTCTCCTCGGGCATAAAAATGACTGGTGAATGGCTAGATGGGGTTGGGCGAACGGCCGGGGGGGGGGCAGAGGGGGTTTGGCGTTCGTGTGCGACATATGCACGCGTGCGACGGGGATGCGGTACTCTTGACTCGGTCGTGGAGGGAGATGAAGGGCTTAGTTCACCCCTCTAATTATAGTGCGCTGGAAAAAATTGATCTTCAAATGACGTTTCTACTTTCGGGGGTGAAGGGATGTATTATCAACAAAACAATGAACTGCATGGAGTGCATTATTATCTGCTATTATTCATCGTTGGTATAATATCACTGGTGGCATGGCCTTAGAATGTATAACGCCGCTGTTTAGGCTACTAAAAAAATGTCTGCGCGATATATCGGAATCGTTTCGCCATGAGAACGAAGACGATATATTCCATTTGAAAAAATTGTCCCATGTTGAAATCTGCGATATGGACGATATAATCAAAGTACGATATTGTCACTAATGCCGTTTGAAGATTTGGACAAAATGGTTGTATTGCTCAGCATATCTGGTAATTATCACCTTGCCGATGATATTTATTTCATATCAAGGATAGACACTGGTGAGCATCGCCAAACGCTATCCACAACATCCATTTAAGGAGTTGCATACTATTTCTCCCCGTTCAGCCACTCTTGACATTATATATTTATGCGCAACAACTAGGCAAACTCTTTTTCATTGTTTCTCAGAATCCCTTCTCCGCACATAACATAGAGCAGATAAGCATAATTTAGTTCAATAAATGAAAGTAGAAAAACTTTGTTACAATCCACCACTTTATTTTCGATACTACTAGTTTCGACGCTACGGCGTCATCCTCAGGTACCTGAGGATGACGCCGTAGCGTTGAAACTAGTAGTATCGAAAATAAAGTGGTGGATTGTAACAAAGTTTTTCTACTTTCATTTATTAAAATGAACTTCCACAAAGTTGAGGCTGAAACTATTGAGATAATTTAGTTCCTTCATTTTTCACCCACAAATCACCCCCCAGCCCTATTGAGAGCGCCTGGCCCATGCGGTGGAGGGTTTCGCGGGGGTGGGTACACCAAAGTACTGCGAATGTTGCCGTGGCGCGCATGTCGCTTTTATTGCGTGCACTCACGTGGGCATGTGTGGGTGGGGTGCTCGGAGGACCTCTCTCCTCCCCTCCACCGCCATCGCTGCCTCCCCAGCTCCGCCATTTGTTTTAACAGTTGACAAGCTTTCTGTAGCGTGTAGTAGCTTTTCCCGCAAAGGGTTCGAAGCCGATAGCACCATCCCCCACCGTCGTCCACCCCCGCCTTTTCACCTCCCACGTCCCCCTCTCCGGCCTCATCTCCTTTGAGAGACCCCCCCCCGGATCCTCCGAGAGCGGTCTCCTTCCTTTCCTCTCGTACTTTTTCAAATTTGGGCAATTCGAACGCAGAACGTACATCCATTCATGTTGGGATTAATGTCGACAGATATCGTTGGGTTCTTATTTTGACTGTCAGATATGTGAGTGCTGGACTACGAGGAAAGCAATTTTGTTAACCTTCTTCATGCCCCGACTTCTATTCGTCCACTGCTCTGCGATATCTGTGGCGATGAATGGTGTAGCTCCTAACTTCTGTTTCTCTTCCCTGATTTTTCGTGCGAAAATTACATTGCTAATACGTTTGTAGTGGGTTATAATGAACACTCACCAATTTGCTATAAGAATTTGAATATATTTTTTGATATAGTTGTTACGTTCCCAATTGTTTGAAGTTCCGGTCCAACGCAAAAATATTTGAGAGAGATTAAGTGTAGAACAGATGGATTGAAGATGCCATTGTTTTCACGAACGATAGGGGATCATACAGGTGTACCTGTAATAACATTTTCGACCCCGGTAGGGGTAAAATTATTCGGGTCAAAATTAATCTGGTTCTGGTAATTCACCCCCTGCCACACACCCTCTTGCTTGCAGGGTACTAAAATATCTTATATCCAATATCAATTTGCTGAACTTACTTTTTTCGTGATTTCATCAGGGATTTGAGATTAAAACGCTGTCGGGATGTTCACAGGACTCAGTCCCCCTTCATTTAACCTTTAATCCGCCCATTACGTACCGCGACCACTTAAGTCAAAGTTGCACGGATTTAATGTCCGTGAATTGAACGAATTCATTCTTTGAATGCTCATTGGTGTGCGGTTTTAATAGTGCGGTGAGGGGCTTATGGTAGCAGCGGAAGTGGCGCCACGTTTTTCATACGCTGAATTCCATCGGCTCGTCGAAAAGAACCAATGGAAGAATAGATGCGAATTTACAGCATATATTATTATAATTACTTTTAAATGACATAGCATAATGTATGGTTGTGATAGTTAACGGATGCCATTTATTCAAACGTCTAAATATTAGTTGGTATGCACAGTCTTTCCCTAACAATGAATATTTCTTTAACTCCTGCGCATGTACTCGGTGAGGTGAGGGAAGCTCAAAGGTTAGACTCAGTCGACTGGACGGCAAGACCGGACGTGCCCGCCTCGTTTTTTTTCTCGTTAAATGTTTCCCTACCTGTTGTTGTGCTACTAATCCCAAGATTTCGCGCGAGCTGCCGTGTGGCAAAATATTTTTGTTATCACCGGCACGACCGAACTCCTTTCTTGTCTTCAATTAACGTTAATTAAAATTTCCAATTCATCAATTTAATTAAAATTTCAATTTTGGTCGTAAACCGACGATTTGGCATAGCGCATTCGTCCATTACCACAGTCGTCTCTCCTTATAGCTTCATAAGTTCGTTTCCGTATAAAATGTTGGTAGTGTGTTCAGGATAGGTAATATTTAAAGTTCATAGACATCGACCTCAAATTGATCGTAGCACTGCGCTGAAATATGTATTTAGATTAAATATTTAAACTAGAGTAAAGCGCGGGTTATTCTGCATTAATTTTCTTAAAATTGATGAGCTGCATATTAGCATCACGAGGTTAAGTTTCCCCGTGTGTTCTTCAGTCTCTCCAAGTTCCGGGTGTGCGTATTTATTGCCCTGCGCAGAGGCAGGTGATGTGCGCACGATTTAAACCCTGGTTTCACTCAAGTGCTCCAGCGTCGGTACCCGTCCGTGCCTACTCGAGTGCGTCGCACGAAGACAAGGACCACCTGAGTCATTCGTAGTCGAGCACGTAATGGGGTGTGGCTAATTGTGATTTCGCACAAACTTAAAGCGAATGAAAGGACTCTTTTTGACACTGTGTGACGATTAGTCTAAAGATTTTCGTTTCTTGCGTGAGGTGTTTTGAGGATGGGAATGCCAGTTTTCCACCCATTCCATTTATTTCGTTAGATATTTCCTCTGAACTATCTAATTTATTTATTTATATATACACTGCAAGCCACCGCTAGGGTGTGTGGCAGGGGTGAATACACGATAATTATTACAATAATTACACAATACATAATAATTTTATCCAAACATGATCCTACCGCGGTCGAAAAATGTTATTACGATCGTCTCTCGTTCGTGGAAAAAATAACATCTTAAATCTATCTGTTCCACACTTAATCCCTCTAATTTTATTAGTATGATATCCCATACCGTAGTGCGTTGCAGGTAATAATACATTTTCAACATCACCGCCAAAGAGTCACTCTTCCAATTTATGCAAAAGTGAGTGAGTCCCAGCCTACTTTTTATTTACTATAAGTTTAATTCTTATTGCCAAGTGTCGCACCGGCGTTGTATAGCATTAAGGTCATCTGACAAAGCTGCTTTGCCCTCAGGATCACGTATATCACGGTAAACCACTGCATTATCGGCAAATAAACGAATCTTACTAAAATTACCTATGATATCCGTTGAATTGATTTAACGAGTTTGTCTTGTGGAGTTGGTTGAAAAAGAAGAAACAATAAAATAATGCCCATTGATATTGCATGTATGCATTTCATTGTTGTATGTCAACTTTTACGGACCGTAATTCATACGACACACGGCCCGATAATGGTCCCAGTACATTACAACCCGGGTCACGTGTCATTTGAACTGTGATTCTTTTAAAAAATATTTTCCGAAAAACATTGCAAAAAGTAAAACGCCCTAAACTTAAGTGTGGCATAGGTGCGACGCACGGCTTTGAATAAATGACGAGTCATTCATCACATCATTCCGCAGCTGCTAGGAGTTTAATGAGACGGTGACAATGACACTGCACTGAAGATGGTTCATTTTACTACTTCATCGTCAAACTCGGAGATGTATGTACTTGGTGGTTTTAGTGGATCATCTTACTGTTTAGTTTATTTGTGTCCCCGGAATATGCTGTCGTCTCTTGCCCTTGACCTTTCCAAACGAAACGACGGTGTCCCATGTAAATTTACTCGCCTTGCCGAAAATTTCAACTGAGGAGGAGGAAGGTGAGGAAGTATTGCAATTTTCCTCCCACCCCTTCATCATAATCGTACCCGACCGCAATATATGGCGATGGGTATTGCATTGGGGTTGTTTAAATCGCATCGCGCACGTTGTTTTAATTAATCTCTTGCGTGGGGGTACATGGCAAACGGGGTCCTTTCCGCTTGGGTATATTTTTCGCGTCGTTTTATATTTTTTCCTCGGGCACCCTCGGAGCGATAAGATAAATGGGAATCATTCCAATTATATTTCCCCGTTCGGGTTCCCTCTTTGTGTCCACCACACTCCCCCCACCCCACCCCTTCTCATTTTTCCCCTCCTGGAATTTCCGGAAAATTTTATGGCATGCCCCGCGGCAGGTGTTCGTAATTGCAGCGTGTGTGCCAAATTGTAGGTAATTGTCCGCGGCGTTGATGCCTTGACCCGGTTTGGAAATGGCGTGCGGGAGGAAGAGTTCCCTTTTGCATAAATGTGAATGGAGTAATATCAGGAAGCATCCTTCACGAGCTCGAATTAATATCCCGGGGACGGTGGATATTGGCCGCCGCCCCTTCCTTTCCTTTAAGTTTTATTCCCTAACCCGCAGATTGCAGCGGGCCTTGGGTGCATGCGTCATCCGGTCCAATGGGCACTCCCCTGGCACAGGCTGGCGTCCCGGAATGTCACCCGAAAGCCCCAAAGGGAACTCCATGGTTAATAATTTCTGGAGGCAGAAGTTTGCGGGCGATTCATTTTCGGTGGGTCGCAGCATCCATCTTGTGGGGGAGAGAGTTTCGGGCGCGCTCAAGGAGGGGAACTAGAATGCAGTGAGGGGAGCAATTTAAATCAGTCAATTGATTTGTATTTTCCTGCGTGTTCACGAGCACCCAGAGTCCTTGGATTGTTGAAAACGAAATCGGTAACAAAAACTCCAAAATACTGGAGTGACATAGATCAGGCGTACTCGTAAAATAGTAGAATTACCGTGAAATAATATTTTTCGAGTAAAGTAGTAAACAATGAAGGAAAATATGATTTTTATTGATATTATTTTCGCCTTAATAATCCTCACATAAGGAATGATAATCTATTAATCTTTCAATCTGGAAATACGTTAGATTGTCTGACTGTAGCACCCCACTCTCTCTCTCTCTTATCCTTCATAATCCTCTTCATCACGTCATCTACCTTGTTCTCCCTTGGTCTTCCTAGTGGGACAAAATTGTTGTCTCTATAATTCTGTCCAATCGATCTATTTCTTCCATTTTGTGGAGCAATGGCCCATAATTACTATTTATTGTTTACTCTTCTGTAAATGATAGTGATGTCGTAGATTAGCCTAGCGTCGACTATGTAGATACTCTCGGAGTTGGTATCGGTTTAATTCTAAAACTTAATGCAAAAAAGAAAGAAACATTAAGATTTAGTTCTACCTAATCGGAATTGCAAGAATCTTTATTTCTTTAAAATAGATGTTTGCCCTTGGAAGTCCTGGAAAAATCGTAGGATCCTTAAAAAGTCTCTGATTTGTGCTGGAATTCAATGTTAATGTGAGCCCCGTGAAACGTTTTAAGACCACCTCCCTCTCATCCATGCCGAATTCTCATACTTTTTTATCAGTAGCATCGAATTATATCGATTAACTATGCAGGAATCCGATGAGAAAAATCCGAATTTCGAATCTCTAGCATTTGAAGAAGCATTTCTTCTCGCTCGTTAACCCTAAGAGTGAAGGAACGATGTTTCCTTGCCTTAGTCAGGCCCCACCTAGAGTATGCTGCCAGTATATGGGATCCTCAAAATATAAATTTGATTTCGGAATTAGATCGAGTTCAGCGGAGGGGGGATAGATTTGTCAAACATTGTTATCACAAGGAAGGAAGAAAATCCTATAGCCAATAAAAATAATGAAGAAGAACTCCAATACCGGTATTTCGGTCACCAGTTGACCATCTACGGGGAGAGAATCGAAAGGGAACTTGAAAATTGAAAGAAGACTATGCACCAGGCACTGTCCAAAGTCAAGTTAAATCCGGTCCAAAGTCAAACACCTATAGTCAAAGGCTATTGGATTTTCTTCCTTCCTTGTGACAACTTGTTCAACAGCCAATAGCTCCACATCCTCTATTTTTAAACATTGTTATGACCAACGCAGCAGCGTATCTACTTTTCTAGACAATTTAGGTTGGGATTCTCTTGAGCATCGGCATTTCCAATATACGTGTAGATTAAACTTATTAAAAACATTTAAAGATGGTCCCTTTTCCGATGACATCAAGAATATAATACGAACCCCAACGTATTACGGTCGGAGGGATCACGAATGTAAGATTAGAGAGATAGACTGCAAGACTGACAGGTTTTAAATGCCATTTTTTCCTAGAACGATAAGAGACCGGAATGCTTGTAGTCGAAATGCCCCAGGAGTCAGTTCATTCCAATAAGTATTAACGTACAGGTTAGGGACTGCGCGTGGATATATATTTATATTTTTTTCTTACAGGTTCCCCCCCTTCCCCTACCTATTTGAATAAACCCCAACCCTCTCATCCCTTACCCTTTCCTCCTGGTGTTACACCCCCTACCACACCTATTTTGGTGGCTCGCAGGGTATTTATGTAGATGTAGATGAACCCTCAATCTCGAAAGCAATGCCATTCATCACGTCCTTGTCATGTCCCAGAGTGCACATTTCTGTGCGGTATTAGTGCATTTATGCCTCGTTTCAATCGGCGATCCTATTCAAATCTTTGGAAAGCAGTTCGCCTTCCAATTTCAACGAACTCCGCGAATGAGCGATTCGTGCGGTCTGATGCCGCAGATCCTGGGATAGTGCAAATATTGCAAGTATTTCTTCTCTTTTACTTTTTGCTCTTAATTCTGACCTTATTTTTTCCTTTACTAAATAAGGTAGTTATTTAATCCACACTTTTGAGTAATAGCTTTAGTTACAAAAGAGAATTGGTCAGGTATTGAACGTTCCATTCCGATACTAACTTTCTTCCTGCAGACCTCGAAAAAATGCCACCCTGTGCCGTAAAAATCACGTTTGTTTTGAACTCTGAATTCTTGTATATTTTTTTCTTCGACTCGAGGTATTTTCATTTTCCTCCAATCCCCCACTTGTGCGCGCGCAAGTGATTTCCGCGCCAAGGTGAAATCGCAGTCGTAATTCTGGAGTTGCACTTCGAGCATTGTGAAACTCGCTTGCAAATCACACTCTCGGCTGCTTAATCATTTTGCAAGTCAAGCACCTTCTTCCACACCTAAGTGCCCCTCATTTGACTCCGGGGGTTGGGGGAGGGGGTTGAACGCTGCCAAGGCGACGACACAAGAACCACCTCTCCTTCATGTGGAGGAGGCGGCGTCGTCGTCATCACTATAAGTAACTGACCACGGGGATCAGGGTGGTCCCCTCCCCCCGTGCGAAATGGGAAGGAAAGAGAAAGGTGGGAGGGTGACGTCATTTTTTTCCTTCAAAATCCTGGGACGCAACAATCCGGTGAACGTCCATCCGACGACGTCGCCTTGCGTGGTCGGCGGGCTTTCTCTAAACATTTTGAGGCCCGTGCCAAATTATTTCATCCCTCCTTCTCCGAGTGAGTTAGGTGGCGCGCCATTTAAGAATCCGCTCGCGAGAGATTTTGTGGAAATCTTCGGTAGCTCCGAGAATCCTTCCAAGTGCCGCCGGAGTCGCAGAGGAAGGGGATCTCGCTGCTCAGCGTATAGCTATTTTCGATCTGGAATAGGGGAACGGGGGGGAAGGGGTAGTGGAAGGGCCTTGGCCCAGAGAGGACAGGAACCCGTGTGTGCCTTAGAACTACAGTCCAGTAATCGTCATTTTTGGCCTTCGCGCAATTTTTTTCGTGCGTGTGGGTTGAGGTCAATTTGGTTGCGGTGTGAATCACTGACGGTGACGGCAACTGAGAAAATAAGATCAGGAAAATGAGATCAGGCAATGGAAACGCGGTCCTAAAACACGAATGGATGAGATCAAATGAATACAGCGAGAGACTGATGAAGTTCGAAGCAAGGGTGGAGAGAGAGAGACTGGTTTACTTATCTTGGATCGGAAGCTCAATCAGAGAAATGCGACGAAAATGGCCTCTGGCACTTCGTATTTTGAGGCGCTTTAGTTAACCTGCTTCGGACCGTAAGTTTCCTAGCTGTTATAATTGACGCCTAAGATATGGTATCATGAATATCTACCGTTTGGCGATATCAAGTGCCTGAAGGTAGAGAAAGTTTGTATAAACGGAAGTATTTTAATCGCACTTTCACAATTTACGAAATATACCGTACTTGAATTATCAGCAGAAAAACTGAACGCGCAAGATTTTAATCTGTTGATTCCAATAATCGGTGAAATGTCATAGAAAATGGAGTTTAGTTAAAAGAAATGTTTAAATTTTTCAGGTTTTTCCCTTCGATTTCCTTTGTGATTATTTCAACGTCAACCCTTAGGTTATTGATCACCTCCGCTCGCGTAAGTCACGATGGCCAGCCCAGGGGCGGCGGCTGCCTTAATAATTCTCATAACGTGGGAGTCCTTCTATCACCCCGCGCGCAGGCCTACTCGTTGGGGACACCTCATTATCGTCCGCAGGGGGACCGTGGGCCGTGCGTCGTCGTACCTCCTGGCCAAAGGTTTTGTGACTGCGGGGTTATTAATTTGTGCGTCGAATCTCCCCCCAATCTTCCCTGCTATATGTGACGACCCCTTCTCTCGTGTGAAGCCAGCCGACGTGCAGGTGTCATTTGTGCGACCGTCGGTCAGGAGGTATTTAACGTGGGAGTATTGGCCACGGGGGGAGTTCATTGTCGCCCCTCGGGTGGTCCGAGGGAGAAACCAGAAGGTTTCGGCATGATGTAGTACCGGAATGATGATGATTTCATCGCCAGCGATGGACATGCCGTGCGTTGAGTTTCCCCCGTCGCGAGGCCTGTAGTTTGGGCCTTCCTTTCCATTAGGTCTCGGGTGGGTGAACGCTTCGTGACCGCTGTCAGTTTTGGCACCCGATTAAGGCAGAGATAAGTGTCTTTATTCCAAATTGCAGTGAGCAGTGCCTGCTTTCTTCGCTTCCCTCTCCTCGCCCGAGGCGACCACGTTTCTCCTTATGGGTGTACATTCATTACCGTTGTTTCAGTTTACAAATCTTGAGTGAACCGAGAGAGGAAGTTGTTCTTAAAGCATTTGAAGATTTTCCTACAAGTGTAATTGTTCCTCTTTTAATCATAATAATATTTTTATTGTCTACTGACCATACTATACATATCATGTAGGCATAGGAGTCGTCGAACATAAAGAAAAGTACAGAATACATGCACGCTATGAGCGTGCTTAAAAAATGAACATACATTAAGAATAATAATAGAAACATTGTGCACGACGACTGCTTGTCTTTGAAATATCTATTCGGTGAACAAAAACACTTCATTAATAGGAAGTTCTTGAGTTTCAATATGGAACTACATAATTGTAGTCTCTCACTCGTTTTCAATGAGTGTCGTAATGTTTTATCGATCCTGTCTCCCTTTGCCTTTGGTCTTTTATATGTAATTGATATTTGTTGGTAACTTGTGTGTATGTGGTGATGATTTCTTTTTGAGTATGAGTGATTATCGCTATTTGTGGGAAAGAAACGGATATTATTTTGGATGAAGAAAGACATGGGAACTATATACATTGGTGGAATGGTAAGATCATTTCATTTTTTGAATAAGGGTGTACTTGTACAAAGAGTCCTATAAGATGCACATAGTATATGCACCTGGTAACTTTTCTTTAATAAGGGCTTACATAATAAGTAAATAATAGAAAATGTTACCACACAATGAACTATAATGACTAATTAGGTATTGTGTTATTTGATATTTTACTACCCTGCAAGCCACCGCTTGGGTTTGTTGCAGGGGGTAAATACACACCAGACTAATTTTGACCCGAATATTTTGACCCCTGCCGCGGTCGGACAATGTTATTCTGATCCCTTATTGTTCATGGAAAAAATGATTTCTTAAATCTAACTGCTCTACCCTTCATCTCTCTATTTTTCTTGACCGATCTCTCCTATCGTTGTACGAAATGGGTAAAGAACACATTTTCAACATCACTGCTAAAGAGACGTCCTTCCAATTTATATATTTTTATTTCACATTTGGAATGATAATCCATTCTCATGTTAATTTTTAAATCGATGATCATTGGTTTCGGAAAATTTTTCTTTGAAAATACCGTGTATTTCATGTCGGGGGTACTCGCAGAGGCATTTACGATTAAGAGGTCGAAATCTCACTGGCCAATGCTCATGTATTCCATTGTACACGCGTGTCATCCTCTGCCAAGCGAGTTAAAGTTTGGAGGTGAGCGATTTGGATGCAAGCGATCTCTGCCATAATTTCCTAAATAATTCACTCGAAAAGTGTGAAATGTTTCATCAATTTTTAGATGAGAGTGTACGTGTGTAGCGTGCGCTTCCGGATTCTGTGCGTGATATCCTCTTGAAAATTGGCGTGTGCAATATTTCGGCATCGAAGCACGTACGCCTTCACCCCAGTATGGGTGCCGTTCGCTCGGCAAAAGGGTTCGCTGCAGCTCGCACCTCTGAGGCGCCCTCGGAGGCGACGCGCCTCGGACAAAAGAGGGCCGGGAGGGTGGATTTATGGGCGTGCCCCTCAAAGGCGGCTCCGCTCCTCCTCTGAGGTGGTCGGGGGAGGAGGAGAGGGGGAGGGGTGCTGGAGCTCAGACGTCTCCTCGCGACAGGGGGAGGGGAAAGGACGTCGCCACCCGCCCCGCTGGCTAGGCGAGGGGACCACCGGTGCTTTTGGGTGTCAGTGTGGTGCCGCATACCTTCCTTGAGCCCTTCGCTCTTTCTTCCGTCCTCCTCTTACACCCCCGACCGCACTGCGTGTGCCTGCGACCCGAAGCAGCACTTAAGGAATCTGGGGCGTTCTTTTCGATTCATTTTACGAACCCGCGGGCTTATTTTTGACAATTTCATTTCTGCGAGTCTATTGCTTTAACTGGTGGCGCACGTTCATATGCTACCGTCGTTGATGCGAACGAATATTCTCTGCCAAAAATTCCAAATATTTTGGAGATACGAAAGTATTTCCGGAGGATTATTTGCCAATTGAAATCTCATCCATAACTTAATATTTCCTTATGTTCAAGCGTTCATTGTCGGCCCATACGGGCACACATACACCGTCCCGGTGAGCGAAAACCCACCCTAACCGGTCATTTAACAAACAAGATAAAGCCATGACATTCCAAAAAAACATCTCATTCGTGTGCGTGTTGTTTGTGAGAGACGAGAAACTTATGATTTAAAGTAAGCTATGCTATAACAGAGGTTTACAATAGTGGTTGAAGCCGACAGGTAACGGCTCATTTAGAAAATAGGTTAAACTTGGCGGAGAAAATGTTTTTCATTACTCTATGGTATCGAATACGAGGTAATGTTGTACAATGTATCGTGTTTAAATTGGGATCTTTGTCCATAATGTTCATCGCCATTGTGTGTTTATCCAACTGTACAATTTCCTCACACGCTTAACTTCCATGAGGGTTTTCAGTTAACAATTGTCACAGGAAGTGCCCAATTGCTTTTCCATTGCTCGTTAATATCTCCCTCCGACTCTTTCCCTTCTTCATGCTTGTTAGAACGATTTTTTCATTGGTTACTCGGTCTAACCAGTTTAGTTTTATCATCCTTAGATGGCACTACATATTCGACGCGTTCTTTTTTCTCCTGCTTTCATCGTCCGCACCTCAAAGCTGCGAATAAGTAAATTACATGTCTCCAATACAGCAGTTATCAACTCAAAATGGTTGGCTTTGATTGGTGATGATTGGGGTCACCATTGGGTCAGCAATTAAGGCCTTGTTAAATTCACACATTCAGAGCATTTCTTTTACTGTTCGAACTGCGATTTTTCAATAAGTTGTCCACAGAGAATAGGATTATGCGTGAGGTCTTCCATAAGCATTATCCTGGTGAACCAGTCGGTCTCAGTCCCTTAGAAAGCCACGCCCCCTGCTCGCCATAGTAGAATATACGTACATGAACCCACTCGAATGACACTCGCCCAGATGTGTGACATTCAAATGATAACAAACGCTTTGCTCGTCCGTAGCGACGCGTGGTAGGTTTCTCGCCATCAACCCCTTCGTTGTGTGTCGACTTCCCACACCTACTCCTCCGGCGCCCCACACTCAGGTACACGCACCGAGACAGAATGAGCACCTTCAAGAAATCTGAAGTATATGGAATCGAGCCCCAGACCGCAGGAGAGAGATTTCAATTTCTCAGATTACTTTTCACGACTCCCTAAATTTTTTAAAAATCACATGCTTCTAGATCTTTTGGATCGAGAATTCATTCCTTCGATCATATCATCAAGAAGCGTATTCCTAGAGAGTTTGGCTTGTGATCTTCATAATAGAGGATAAATAGCCACACCTCCGACATTTAGGTGCTTGATATGAGAGCTTTAAAAAAAATTCTCCTTGTGGGAACCTCCTTAATTATATTTAGCGGCTGCAACGCATTATTCAATACCCAATCGTCTGGAATAAGAAACCGATAATTAAATTACGTTGCTGACTAAAATGAGCGACATTTCGCGACCAGACCATTATATCTGGACACCCGATCTGTAAAAAGATTTCATAGGAAACGTTAAATTGGACACACTATGACTTTGTCCACGTAAATGGCGTCTAGGGGCCACTGCATATGCATCGTCGAGTTCTAAAAAAGATGCCGTAGTCGGCCATCCGCTCCAGTAATTCGGGGCTTCCTCCCCGCGGAAAAGTGTTGATGTTGATGCTATCGCCTCCTTATCTTTTATCTCTAACCTTTATCTTGAAATTATCGTCGACGAAAGCCCACGTTCTGTTATCTGTGAAGTTTATTCTGCCCGGTATATTGCGAGGCGACTGCCAGTTTACTCCTGTTCGATAAGTTCAAGAGCATGATTTGATTTTATTTGCTCGCGTATCTGTACTTCTTTTCTTCATTGGATTTGTGACTGATGAGGGATCAAACATTTAAAAATAATTCCTAATTCCACTTGTCAAACACAATGGCAGTCTCATTTGTCTGTCATTGCGTCTCACCGCGAAATGTATTATATATAAATTATTAAGATTCATGCATCTAACAATGAAAAATACATATATTATCATTTTATTATAAATTCTTATCTCATCTGGTAGTGGGTATCGTAATCTCAGCAGATAAACCTTTATTTTACTCATTACTGTGTGATAATCGTTCTGCTAATAATTATTGGTAGGTGTACAGGTTTATATTTGTAACTATTGAAAGAAGTATAAAAATCGAAAATAGAATGTTTATTGTTCCTATTAGGTTTTCATTCTCCACCCTTTCTAATAATCTCTTCCGTTAACAAATATTTGATTTCATGTATAAGATATTTTAAATTAATTTTAATGTAATAATGTCGCCTTTGACCGATTTAGTATTCATAGCAAAGAACATTTAAATTAGTGTTCTGTTTTTTTATGAGTGCATTCATTTTATGAATCCTGAATTAAGTTAATTATACAAAAAATATGGCTGAGAAAAATCATGCTTGGAAGACAATTGCCATATGATCATTATTGTGCGAACAAATGTTAGTGGGGATTGAGGCAAAAGGCTTCGTATTGTCCCCAAAGCTATGCAAAAAAAGCATAGATTTATGGATAAACATGGATTTATCAGTACTGCCTGTTACCTCTGTTCCTCTTTTGAAAGAAAACCTATGATACAAAGAAACCAATAAATGATGTATCTCCTTTCAATAAATTTTAAATAAATATCGTAAAATGTATAAAACCTATAAATGTTGTAAATCTCATAATTGAGAATTGATTGCGTGAGATTTCACTCATTGTCTTTACTTATTATTTTTCCTCTTGTACCTTTCAGGTCGAAATGAGCTAATAGCACGCTATATAAAATTACGCACCGGGAAGACGAGAACCAGAAAACAGGTCAGCTCGCACATACAAGTTCTGGCGAGAAGAAAATTACGAGAAATCCAAGCGAAGCTGAAGGTAGTGAGTATTCTTTTAGTTAATCTTCGTTTGTGTACCCCTTGCATCAGTGTTAAGGGTTTGTACAATTTGAACGCCCTCCAGTAAACCCGACACAATTGTTATTAACTTGCTTATTGCTTCCTCGGTAGGTATTTTAGTTATATTCGATTCTCTTCTCCTCAATATATTTAATGGCACTCAACGGCATTTTTTCCATTATTGTTGTGCATGCACTAATGTAATTTTTAAAGTTTTGTGTTTGTGATGTATTTTTCATAACTGTATTTGCTGCCTAGCATTTTTCTGGTCCTAATTTTATTTTTGTCTCTTCTCTTATTCCGGACTTCTTTCATATTGCAATATTAATTTTTTTTAAACCATTTTTGCAAGTGTTAATAAACATTCTGATTGCAGCATTATATGTTTATGGTTTTGGCATTTCATTACCTTTCCATGTATTAAATTTACCAAAGATAACATTTTATTTCCACACTTCAAAAGTTGTGGTATGATGCAAAGCACTGGTCAAACAAACCCATTTCAAACTGAACCAATTTTCATGATTTGGTCACTGTATCTTTTATGCTGAAAAACTAAAATTGAAGTATATTTTGTGCTTTAGAGAATATTCAAACTAAAATTTGCATCTAGCAGTGATTTTAATTTAGTGACCTGCATTTCCTAGGTTGCTGACCAGTGTTGTAAAGCTAGTTTTCCTATTAAGCATTATTGGAATGTAAACTTCAAAATTATATGCTATAAATATTTATTTTGTCAAATGTCAGCCTTTATCAGTTTAATCAGTTTTGAGGATTTTGCTAAGAAATTGAGAATAATACTGTGCATTAAAATGTCTTAACAAGTACCTTTTGCTGAGAATAATTATTGTTATATAATACTAATGTTTTAAACTCTTTGTGAACAGGACAATATTTTGCTCTATTGTGAAATTCCTAGGTTTCAGTGGCATACTGCATTTACCAAATGATTTTATTGAGAATAATTGTTAATTTGCTTTTTCATGATGATGGTGTGACCTTAGATCATCCGATAGAAATCTTGCTAGCATGCTTAAACTCCTCTAAATCGTTGGGAATGCCAGAAGAGAGCATTGGAACTTGCCTTCAAGTTGACCCTTCCTTACTAACCCTTCCTTCTCTGAAGTGAAGTAACTCTTTGTCTTTTGGTCCCTCTGATGGAATTTGGTGGGAAAATACCTTCATTTATGTGTGGACACCTTCATATAGTGTAGTGCACACCTTCATTTAAGTGGGTTTATACCTTCATAACATTCTCTGTTAATTATCTAATCTGTCTAATATAATGCGAAATAAAATGTAAATATCCTACCTAGTTGTTGAATGTTGTGGCTGGTGTCTTACCATGATCTCCTCTACATTAGATATTTTTCTTAGCTAACCCTAAATGTTAATGGGATAGTCACAAAATTTGATAGTGCATATTATGTTTAGTGGGAAAATAGGATATGAGTTATCTCTCTTTATTTAGTGTTTTGGTGTCATGTTGGTACTTTATGTGCTGACTTTGTTTATGTTCACAACCATGTAAAACTTTTTCTGTAGAGTATAGCTATGCTGTTGGCTAACAAAATTACGCTATGGGTTCACATTTTAGTTGATGCCATAACATTCCATTCTTCCATAAGTGCCACTGCCCTAATTACAAAACATGAAATATAATAATTACTACATGCCATGTATTTACTTTTCATTTGACTTACCTTAAACGGTCTATCAGTTTTTACTTGGATGCTACTACCATGTGGATTCTAAAATATCTCTCTCTCGGGCATTTTGTTTTTCAAGATATCAAGAGTGTCTGCACAGTTCTTCATCAGCCTTACAATGATTTTTTTAATGATTCCAAAGAAAAGTCTTCATGATAACAAACTGGTGCAAAGAGTTGATCACAGCTGAGAGAGTTCTTGGTGAAAATTTGAAAACATTAATCCAAACAGTTAATTTCCTAACAAAAGATAATTTGCACAGCTAAATTAGAAACTTGATTGCTTTCATTTTGGAAATTTCAACTCCCAGACAATCCAATGAGTGACTTCAGTTTTTTCACGATCAGACAAGGAGGTTTATTTGAAAAAGTATTATAAGTAAATTCCACTTAATTGTTAACTGAGTTAAACCAAAAGTTGACTAGACAGAAAGCTGACTGAAATAAGTTAGACTGACCAAAAGTATTTCAAATGGGTATATGCTGCATTATATAGTTGCCCTTCATTTTCATAAAAAATGCCAAAAATTTTGTAAACACTAAATGGAATCAATAAAGCTAGAATTTTTCTCTCTGTAGTGGATAAGTTCCACAAAGCCAATGAAGCAGATTTTCATGAAATAGCTTTTCAAATGAATGAAAAAAGTTTTGAAATGCAAAGAAAATATTGTGAATGTGCTATGTTAAAAGTTTAAGACTGAACTAATTTTTTGACTGTGCTATAAATTATTCTTCGTGACATGTTTTAATGAGTTTGACACACAAAACATGGCTTTCAGTGGGATGCTTGTAATACATTATAGATCTCATGGTAGTTGCCACTTTAAGTTGCAGAGAGTAAAGAGTATTTTCACCTGAGTCTAGGAGAAGTACAGAAATGCGAAAACACTTTGATCCATCTGCTGACTTGCTAATTAAGTAAAGACGTTTTCTATAAGAATATAATGGCATCAAATATAGAACTTCTGTGATAATTACTACAATTCAGTGTATGCACTTCCTATTTGTACTGTGTATTTAAATAGCAATTGGAATTTAACACTTAATTAAGATGGTTTGCACAGATAGAAGCAAGACTTGAGGAAGAAAGCTTACGAACATTGTTCCCACATGTATCTTTCATTGGTATAAGGATGCCTTTAACCTTGAGGTTGTGGTTTTAAATGGCATATGGGCCCTTATAAACTCCCTTTCTTTGGACCATCTTTGTTGCATGGTGTATATTTCTGTAGAATCTTTCCTAATGATTATTGTATTCACTCAAATCCATAATTGTCTCAAGTTTCAAAATATTTCTGTTAAGCTGGGCCACCAGGGAGTCAGTCATAAGTCAATGAATTGATAGGAATTTATAAGTAATTTGATATTTATTTACACAATTTGCTAATTCAGGGAAAAAAATGCATGACTCAATGATGTTGTCATCCACTATACTTAAATTTTGGGTTATTTCCCCATAAAAGGCCTCAATTAACCAGAAGTAAGATTTAAAACATGGCTAACAATTTAAACACTCAGATTCCACAATATCAGAAATCTCATTTTCTTAAAATTGGCTCTGCAGCGTAATAATTTTTATTTTTAAAATTTTAAAGGTATCAGTTTCTACAGTTTTTTTGTCATTTATTTTAAGAAATTATAATTTATTTATAGGTGACTGGAAATTGTTTAACTAATTTTCTTGTCATTAGAGTTTGATAAATACTTTATTTCAAAGGAAATAGCCAGAATCTTAAGCACCTGACATATTATTCTCCTTTCTGTAATCACATCACATTAGAATGCCAGGTTAGAGTAATTTATGACAGGACTAATAGATCAGGTTTTCAGTCCCTGCTAGAATTAACTTTTCCACTGATCAATAATTTCCTTGGTGGTTATTATGGGAAAAAATTTGCATGGTTTTGCAGTTTGCTGTTAAATTAGTGAGTGTCCTTCATTGAAAGGTAGTGGCCAAGACCAGGGTGGGATGAGGGGAACACGTGACGCCCTTGAGAGGTTTCATTGATTTGGGTGAATACGGTTGAATCTTGACTCTTTGAGGAATCACACTCTTCCCTCCCTGACCTGTTCCTACAGCCTGGATCCAACGCCACCCTCGAGTTTGTCACTCATGTTTTTCTCCTCTTGAAGCCCCAAATTAATCCAGTGATTCCTTTCCCTTTTCGCCCACTTGAACCCCAATCCCGTCTCCACATCCCTCCCATGTACATTCCAACCCGCTCAGGATCAGGCAGCTAAGGAGAAGGCACTGCAGACCATGTCAAGCATGTCTAGTGCGCAGATCGTGTCAGCCACAGCGATGCACAACAAGGCAGCAGCTGCCGGTCTCGCCACTCTTGGGCTGACATCCCCAGTTTCCTACCCGGGCGCGGTCAGTAGTCAAAAATGATCAAAGATGATAGAATTTATTTTTGGAACAAAATTCCCTCTTAATAATAATAATGATATTAATGTGAGTGATTTGATTTTCGTGACCCCTTCCGATTTCACTTGGTTGCTTAAAATAATTCCGTTCATATTTTTTTAACTTTAAAATAATGTCAAAATTTTGGAGGTACATAACACCAGAAGATCTAAATTTTACTTGTTTTTCATGCAGATTTGGATTTCGATGGTGATAATATATGCACATCTAAAATCTTTATCAGTAAGCAAGAACTAACCTGTAAATCAGAGTGGAAACTGAAAATATTGCATAACCAATATGATCAATTAAAATCTACTTCTCCAAAAAATCCTACATGCACTCCATTGGTTAGATGTTAAATGCATTTCAGTTTTAGGGCTTAAAATAATTAGTCTGATGGTCATCCATGTCCGCAAAGATTCGGAAGGGGTTTTCTTATTTACTAAATCTAACATTCTTCAATTAATCAATCCATTCCTAACCTGAAATTTTTCGATCATAAGTTGTGAATATATACATGTTAAGCTTTGGCTTTTAAACTGTGGTGTAGTACACATATTTCAATCATAATCAACATACTATTGGTTCTCTCATGCAATTTGATTGTACTTCAACACATAGATGCACTGGCAATGTAAAATATGAACTGGAAATTTTTTCGTGCTTGTCCATGATGTAGGATATGGTGATTATTGTTGCTATTCTGTGGTTGTGTGGGCTCTTGTACTTTTATGTTATTTTTGTGTAATGTCTATACTGGTTCAATTTAAATGGGAGCACTGAAATTTCTATTTCACTTCTGACTAGACAATGTTGTTTTGCACTTCTGATGATCATGAATACAATTTAAGTTTACCTTAAATGGTAGACTACCAAATGAACACAGTAGGTAAATGGAATATGTAATTTTTATTTTGATAACATGACTGTTCAAATTTAATCTTCGACTTTGATGTGTTACACAATTTCTTTGTGCAACTTAGTATCTTATTTTCATTGTATTAAATTTGCTTTGAGGTCTCTGCTAAAGATTTAAATATTATAATACATACACAAATGCACACTTTTAATCATAATTAGTCCCATTTGAAAAATTATTTTTAGTTTACCATCTATTTAAATCTATTCGTTTTAGTAAAAATGAATCCCACCTTACATAAGTTCTTAAGAATATAATTGATGAATCAGGCCATGAAATCATAAAATGAAAAATATTTTGCAAATAGCAACTTTGGTTGATGTTGGGTAGAAATAATAATGTTGAGGGGAGGGAAATACTCTTCAAATATCAATTTGGGTTATAGAATTGGTGTCAGTTAGTTGTATTTTCATGTTAAAGATTCTAAAATGTTATTCTTATCATAATTATTGGTTTGATTAATGATATTTCTTGCATACTATGTATAATTATGGCATTGTTTTGGTATAAAATGCTAACTTCATTTTTGTTCTCCTTTTTTAGCAGTTTTGGCAGCCTGGATTACAGCCTGGTACATCTCAAGAGTAAGTATTAATTTTTTAATGCTGAAATATAGTGATGGCATAGTTGGTGTTCATGATAAATGCCCCTATTATACTCATTTACTCATTTTAAGATTTTGGTTTTTAAATTTCATCATATCCCTTGAAATGGAATTAGGTGCTTATAAATATGTATGATTTACCTTGCGTACTGAGATTAGGTTGTGTTTGTGATTATTGTTAAGTCCTGTGCAGTTATTGAAAAAGAAAATGTTAACAATTTAAGAAGATGCATTCCCCCTTTTTAACCAATTCTTAATTCATTAACCCTAAAGAGTCATTTTGAATTTGTGGAGAGTGCTATTTGAAATTCCATGTGAATGTTGAAGTCATTCAGCTAGATTCACTTATTCACAATTTACTTGGAACAAATAAGCATTATTAGGTACTTAACTAAATTCATGATTAAATAAATTGAATGTTGAAAATGTTGTGTTAGTTCAGAATTTAATTTTTCACATGTTTTTGCCTTTTGTCTAAAACTATCCGAGTCTCTTAAATGGTTGGTCTAATGGTTGGTTCTCTTTGTCTTTTCTTTGCAGTGTCAAACCATTTGCTTCGCAGGTTGGAGGTTATGGTGTGTCAGGAGGAGGAGGTGCTGGAAGCTTGGGTGTTGTCCCTGGATCCAAACCCAGTGCCACGGCCGTATCATCATCCGTCGAGGTTGGCGCCATTGCTGGTGGAGTCAGTGGTGGGGGCACAATGCCGGGAGCGATAGGAGGTCTACTGTCTGGGAGCAGCGCCAGCCAAGCACCTGCCCCTCCACCGTGGGAGGGGCGAGCCATCGCCACACACAAACTTCGTCTCGTTGAGTTCTCAGCCTTCATGGAACAGCAAACAGATCCAGACACTGTGAGTACCTTCTCTTGAGAAAACCTTTCCTCTTGCATTCGCCTGGCTTTAGGTTCCCGGGTGTTCTCTGCAAAGTTTAAATTAGTGCATGCACTTGCTTTCTTTCACATTGGCACCATTCCCTCCTCATCTCCTCGTATTTACTGTTTTTTTCAGACAACTTGAGTAGTTGTAGAGAGGGAGGAACTGGGCTCCCTTACTCTGAATGTGTAAACTACACAGCCACTATGACTTAGTCTGGGGCGAGCTCTATCCTCGCCTGTGAAAACTAGCCTTCAGATTGATTGCTGTGATAATCTAATGATGGTGATATCATTCATTGGTATTCATGAGTTAGTGAAACACAGACTGAAAAACATGGTGCATGGGGCAGGTAAGAGTATGGTGGAAATTATCGAGGCACTCAAATAGTTAATGTTTAAGCTAATATTTATTTTATTAAGAACACAATGTATACATCCACTGTTCTTTTTATCGTAAATAGCGATAATAAAGAACAGTGGATGCATACATTGTGTTCTTAATAAAATAAATATTGAACATGAACTTCCACAAAGTTGAGCCTTAAACAATAGAAAGCAATTTTTAAGCTATCCTGTTTGGAATTATCAAAGACTGCTGTGAAAGGGAAAGATTTCTGAAGGACTTTGGGAAGAGAGTAATGGTCATGATACCTCTAAAAAAAGAACCATTAAGTTGGAGGACCATTCAGTCATGAGTGTAATGCCTCATGCATAAAAAAACTTACCATGAATAATCAGCCAAAAGATATGAGAAGAATCATGAAAGATATCTTTTTCAAAAAAGATTTTGATCGCGGAAGAAAAAAACTAGATGGTAACCAAATTTTTCTTCTGCTCTTACTAGGAACATTGCTTTACATGAACAAGCTATGCTTTATTCCAATAATGGACCTATGGCTATATTAATTTGGCTATATTATTAGGATCAATTTGGAAAGTTGGAAATACTTGGAACTGAATTCTGAAATCTGGAAACAAAGGAAGATAACTAGCAGTGAAAATAAACAATAGGGTAATGAGGTTGGAAGAGGGTTAAAATCTCTTTTTCTGGGTTATAAGATCATCTGGACTCCCAGGAATAATCAATACACACCTGAAATAGGAAATTAAAGAAGCACAAGAATAGTAATGAAAGAAAATAAAAATACAAGTACATGGGACCATAATTAGCAGCAATAAATGAATATGCATGTGGGGAAATTAACATGGTCTTGCTTCAAAGGTGACATTGCAGTTACGGTGTATATCTATTGGCATCAGTGAATGCAATGGATCAAATACAATAAATTTACCACAAAATATAGCATTTTTTCAATTCTGCTTGGTGTTTTGAGTTTTGTCAAGTCCACCCAATGCATTCATCTGAATTATTATTATGCTATTCACCATGCGACATCAAGGGTTTATGATTTATTAGACAATAACAACTTTTCATGCAGCATTATGACTCAGAAATACTTATTTTTCTGAGTTGACAAAAGCCGCACAGAATTTTGAATCAAAATTAAGTTTGTATGTATAATCTTTTGATTGCCCCATTTCCTGTGTCACATGCCTGGAAAGGTACATCTTTCTTATATAAGTTTCTTATCCACACCTACCTACTGTTTAAAACTACTACATGTCATTAAATTTGTTCTTTCATTTCACACCTAGTGGAAGAAAACAATGGTTTTTCCACATAGTTAAAGTTGTTAGGAGCTAAGGGTGTATTGTGTACCCTGATACTTTCCAAGATTAACGCTAACTTTTTTTCACCAATGTATGCCATCTTAAGCTTTCCTGTGGGAAGATATCCATATGATTTTTTTTAAATATTTAAAGAATTTTGGGGTCTTTTTCTCTGTTATGTGGAAAAATGGCATTAAAGGTGCTTTTACTTAAATTCTCATTTTTATACTACTTGACTCAAAAAATTTCAGGGAAAACTCCTTATGTGCACGTTTGTTAAAGAATCCTATCTTATGGCCCATTTTGACACTCAATTGTTCTTTCTGTATTAATGTGTAAAAATTTCTTTTTTCTTTGTTTCAGTACCAAAAGCATTTGTTCGTTCACATAGGCTCCGTCACATATGCAGATTCTTTACTAGAGGTTAGTATCTTGATGTACCTGTAGATCTGAAATTATATTTTTAAATAGTGAAAATTATTCCCTCCTGTGTTTTAAAAAAAATGTGATATATGCATACGACCTGCCATTAGTAATTAATATTTTTGTCTGCTTCTGGTGGTTTCTTCATGTACTATCTTGCATTGTATTTTAGCATATTAATTGTACTGTGTATACTTTAATTGCAGGCTGTAGATATTAGGCAGATTTATGACAAGTTTCCGGAGAAGAAGGGTGGCCTGAAGGAGCTTTATGACAAAGGCCCACAGAATGCTTTCTTCCTTGTCAAGTTTTGGGCAGACCTGAACACCAACATCCAAGATGAGGCTGGGGCATTCTATGGAGTCACAAGCCAGTAAGTGAACCTTAACGTTTGATAAACACATACACATGAATTTACTTGCACCTTGTGACATATTAAAACAAGAATTCTTCATGCACAAATTCTGTCAGAAGGATATTTTCATTTCATTGATTCTTGTGAAATGCCTCATACATTTAAAAATGGGCAAAGGATAAAAAGATTCTATAGTATGTCTTTGTCCATATGAATTAAAATGTTCCTTAATGCATTAATAATTTTGATAGATAAACATACACAAAGTGTCTCAATCAATGAACATGACCTAGAGTGAGTCTCTATTGTTTGCAATGTATAGCTATTTGTTGCAAATGAAAGTTGTACATTGAATTAATAACAAATTTGGATTACTAGGTGCTTTATCTTCATTATAGAATATTGTTAGATTACTTTAGAGATTAATTAATATTTTACATATTATAACCTCAGGATAGCATTATTTTCAACATAATATACACCCATGGTTCTCAATCTACCATTTCATGACTCCCATATATACTAGTATTTTTACTGATTTTCTGCATTGATTCTTTTGAATGCAGAAATTTAATTACACTATAAATAAATACATTTTTTTCAACATTTTCATCTTGTCTTACTGAATTATTTCCGTGGAAGTAGTTGAAAGCTTATGTCAAGTAGCCATTCATGTATGTTTCATTTAATCATTTCCTTTTGTGTTTCTAAATTTTTATTCTTTCTTCTCTCAGGTATGAAAGCAATGAGAATATGACAATCACTTGTTCTACTAAAGTGTGTTCATTCGGGAAGCAAGTTGTGGAGAAGGTGGAGACTGAGTATGCAAGGTTTGAGAATGGAAGATTTGTGTATAGAATACATCGATCCCCCATGTGCGAATACATGATAAACTTCATCCACAAACTGAAGCGCCTTCCTGAAAAGTATATGATGAACAGCGTTCTGGAAAACTTCACTATTCTACAGGTATGACTGCAAATATTCATAATAATGACCACAATAGAGTAGGTAGACTAATTATTCTCACTGGTTGCATTTATAGTATGCATTTTAGGTCAAAGTGCTTCCTCATACGCTCATTCATAGAACCAGGGTTTTTTATTGAAGAATACATGAAGTAGATAAGATGTAAAGGTTTGTTTTTGATTAAATATGATATGAAATTGAATATTATTGAGTATATCTCACTAGAAAATATTAATTGTGATAATAAGACCTTTCATCTTGCTTCAGTTTGATTTTTTAAGCTTTCAAAGTATGGAGATTGCATTTTTTTCATTTAATTCTTTTTGTCGGTAAAATTTAAGATATCTCATTACAGAGATAGAGTGGTGCAAAATGGAATTATCAGATATTTTTAGAATGTGTCATTTGAGTTGTATGTTTGACACATTAATGGTGGAAGACAAAAAATATCAACATTAATAGTATCAGCTTTTAAAAATTATTTGGCAAAAATTCTTTCCTCATGTCAACACTACATGGAATTCATTCAGTAATCCACTGTGAATTTCTTCACTCTTCTGTAGGTGGTGACCAACAGGGAAACGACGGAAACTCTACTGTGCACAGCTTACGTGTTTGAGGTGTCGACATCCGAGCACGGTGCTCAACACCACATCTACAGACTCGTAAAAGATTAAAGAGAGACAACCCTTTTCTCATTTCTGAAAATAATCAACCTGCAGTGGTCCTCCTTGATTGGAGGGAGCCGTGGGCAAGGAGATGCTAGTGTTTGATTGAGTGGCACATTCCACCATCAGGTGTCACCACCATCCCCTTTGGAAGAGCGCATTGTGATCCTCTCTCTGCCCTCCCCTCCCCCCTACACCCTCCTCCTCCTCCCTCCCTCCAGTTCCCATGAAGACTTGTTTGGTACGGCTCGATGAGCGTTGAAGAGTGCCACCAGAAGAGGAAAGTCTTTCGCTTCCTTCTCCTGCATCCCCTTATACCCCCTAACACCAGTCAGTGCCTAAGTATATATCTATATATGCCCATGTATAGAAATATATATATATTATTATATGTACACATACAAAAGAGGAACCTGTGGATATATTGTGGTAATTGTTCAGTTGCTCTCACCACTCACTCTTTAATGGATTTCACTCAAGTTTTGCGTATGTTCTCACCAGATGCTGGACACGAAGCAAGGACGACATCTGCTATGACAAAGGTTCTGCACATCTTTGAATCTTTTGGTATGATACTTGACAATATTTAACTCTTTTTTTTCAATCTGGCGGGAGTGTTGACAGTTTTATGCGCACTGGGTCCAAAGCTTCACCTAAGGACCATGACTTTTTGACCCTGGGTCCAACACAACTTCAGGACGCAGACAAAACCTGCAGCGTCTGGAACTCGAGGAGGTCTGGCGGGGATTCTCCTTCTTGTGGGGGTGGGGAGGCAGGGAGGGTGGGGGGAGGGCCAAGCAAGTGGTGAGAATGCGGCCAATGGTATCTCAGTCCTTATTTTTTATGGTGAAGTGTGTGTGCGTGCAGGTGACATGTGAAAACTGGTTGTTTAATGTCTCCAAAAAAAAATGAATGAAAAAATTGATCTCTTTCTATTGTAGCTGAATGCGTTTAGTGGTTTTTTGGAGAAAGTGGGTGAAGTGGGAGGAGCATGAAAGGAGAAAGCTGAGGAGGAAAAATGGAACATGGAAGAAGTTTGTTTATAGTGAGACTTTTACGTTAGCGGTCTGGCAGCCTATTATTAAATATATAAATATATATATATATATATTTCCCTTCCCTGTTCTGACAGCAACTTTTTAAAGGAAAGAAGTAAAGAATTTATTATATGGAGAAAATAAAATGCTATAAAAAGAGTTGTGATTGGATCCAGCATCACCCTTTATCATATTATACATATAACAATGACTGTATGTATTCTCTGATTTTTTATCTTCTGTGAAGATGTAAATGGTAAGTACTCTCTCTTTTTCTCCTACTTCCCTCTCTCACTCACTCACTAACTCTCGCTTGTAATGCCAAGGACTGATGACACTTGATGTAGGAAGGGAACAGGAGAACTAACGCTGGTCCTCCTGTTCATTTAAGGACAGAATGGTGTTTTTCTGGTGAGGGACATGTCAGTGGGAGCAGTCGTCCATGCAATGTGGCTTTGAAGATTGTGTGGCTTCATTTTTGATACATTAGGAAAAGATTTGACTGTAAATAACAAAGTGGTACACTGATATAATCGCCTTGTGTGCTACTGGTATGATAATATGGAGAAGAAAAAAAATCATGCGTGATTTTTTTAAAGCAGATCTATGTAATGAATTTGGCCATATCTGACATGCCATATCAGCTGGTTACAGAAATGTTCCTTGTACTTAAGAAAACATTAGATTGAAATTTGGAAAGTTTCGTAAAACTTGAAAAATGTATTTGGAATGCAGTATGAGACAAAAAAAATACTGTTGCAGTTTTTGCACTTCATCAAGTGCCTTTCTGTACTCTTCATATTGACTGAGTCATATCTATTTGTGCTTTACTTGCATATACCGTATGTATTTTAGAAAAAGAAAATTGGTCAAGATGTTGTCTGCATTGTCTGTTTGAAGTAATAGAGCTTTTATCTATGAGTAAATGCTTAAACTTTGGCTACATTCTAAAGTAACTCAGAAATGATTCTTGTACAATAATAGACCACAATATTTTAGGGGAATAACAAGGTATACTTCTGAGGAATTTGAATACTTGTAAAAGCTCTCGAGTCCATCTTTGTACAAAGTTCCCTAATGTGCGTGACAAATAATTGAAGACTGTTCCAAAATATCACTGTTTGTAGATGCTCTATGTAATCCTTTATCAGATTTAAACAAGAAAGTTTGCATGGACACACATCAGATGATACAAAATAGTTCAGAGCTTTTACTATATACTACATTTACAATTCAATTCCGAAATGAAAGAAGTTTTATTTGCATGTCTATCAAACCCCTTTTCTTTCTTTTGGTGTGTTGATATTTGCTCTTGACCAAGTTTTTTTTACATCATCAAAAAATCATTTTTTTTGCATCCTTTGTAGCAATGTGGACATGTTTACCACATTATCATTGTGATAGGTCCTATCATGCCCACCTGTTTTTTTGACAGCTCGTGTGAATGTAAAATTTTATCTTTTTTTTATTTTTGAGTGTTTTATACATAGTTGAGATTCAGAGAGCATTTTTACGTCCGTGATTTATTTAGTTGCAGAGTTAAGTGTTTAACACTAATTTGTACAAAAATGGTTCTATATTGCCAAGTTGCCATATTTCATGTGAGAAAATTGTTTATGGGATGATTATAATTTGAATATCTTATCATGCAGTGTATGATATGCTCATATCAGAGCGGTGTGGATTATAAAAAAAAATCTGTGCAATTCTTTCTGTTCATGTTGAATATTGTATTTCATCTAGAGTGTGTGGGTTATTCCCTGTTGAGTGTTAAGTAGAATAGAGCAGGGTAATTTGGTGTTACTCTTGGCTGATTGAGTCGGAGTAAAGTATTATTTTCTCTGCGAGCATCCATCCACAGTGTAAGAGGATATTCATTGAAGAACATTGTTGAGCCACTAACAAATAATGCCTCGGATTTGTGTCCCAAGAGGTTGTGTTTTGTGATATCAATCCCATTTCTCATGTCTTTGCAGCTTTTCTCTATGGTTTTGGGTTTAGTTTGGTCTCTTGTAGATTGTAGTTTTTATTAATGAGTCGCCGTGGAAGTTTGGGTATGTTTGTCTTATGATCCACAGATTTAGTGGTAGCCAAAAGAAAGATATGCAAATTCCAGACAAAATATTTTGTACAGATACATTAAAATGTTCGAGAATATGGCTTCATTTGCGTCTCATGACTTCATCTCCCACCCTCTTTCATTTTGCTCATTCTGTGAACATTAATTATTTCCTTTTTAAGATTGTAAAAACCATTGGTAGCTATTTTTTTACACTTTCAAAATTTGGAAAATTAGGCAAGTATTGGTGATTTCCGTAGAACTTCACTCTGTTTTAAGATTTGGAACGATTGACCCTCGCCAAAAGGTGTTTGAAAAATGGGAATATATCATTTTTGTGAAGTGTATTATGATAATTTGTGAGTACAAGTTCAGCAGCTATATATTGTAATTAAGTTTGAAAGTGGTTGTTCAGATGTAGCCAGTTTTCTGCAAGTTGTTACCCTGTCCATTTATGATGTGTAGAGCATAAAATTAATTGTAGTATGTCTTGTTTTATCTTTGTCTAATTTCACTTTCACACACCAAGCGTCTCTAATTTGAATAACTGGAGTTTGACTTTCTTTTAAGTGCACGCGAGCATTTTAGATCATAATGCTGTTTTTGAAATTTTAAAACATTATCACTTACTTTCACTTGGAAACAGAGACATCATAAGAATTTGCTGTGAAGGAGGCAGATGTGTATACTTTTTGACAAAGATTCACAAGTTGTTAGGATATCTCATAATTCATAGCATAATGATTATTTGTCTTGTTGTCTAACCTTGAATTTTATTTGGAACTAAACTTCATTAGTTGTAATAGCTAAATGACATATATCTGTAAATAATTTTTGAAGAAAATTCTGCACTTTATGATGAAATCTGTAAGTAAATAGTCATCCATGTCTTCCAACTTGAGTAGAGAAAGCATACGAAATTAGTAATATACTTATTTGAGACTCCAGGATATATTTCAGATAAATGAAAATTATTTTTGTAAAAAGGAATTAAATTTCTTTACATGAAGGTCATTATTTCAATATCGACCTTTGATATTAAATTTGAAAGTCATATTTACTATAGAAACAGCTGATGATATATGCTGATTTATTTTGATTGTACCAAACTTGACTCATTTTAAAAATCTGGTTTTTTGGTAGAAAGAGGTATTTCACTGTTTATTTGACTGTTCAAAATGCAATATTACTTTGTAACTGTTCTTTTAAAGAATAGAATTTAATTTTCTTTGTGTGTATGTTAATGGAAGTGTCCACATTAGTCAGCTCTAAAGGTTGTAATATTTTTTATTTTTTGGATCACTTAATTTTAATACAGAAAATGAGTTTTATCATGAAAGTGTTTTATTTGGAGTTTACTTTTTTTTATAATATATGATTTGTTCAAACCTTTTTTTTCATATTTAAATTGACAAAATCTAATTCTTGTTTGTCCTTAGATATTTGTATGATTCCATATTTGAACCACAATACCAAAATCGCATAAAAATATGTCTTTGGTATATAGTTAGCTTGTAAGTTACTTTACCTGGGGAATTCTTTGGAATGTCCTTATTCTGAATGTAGCAAGTCATTGAGCATTGATACTCACTCAAGTACGCATCATACAAGATGGGGTGACGGAAGCTTTGCTACATCTGACGCAAGTATTTCTAATGATTCCATTAACATATAAAAGAAATTTATCCAGTAAAAGTAAGAAGACGGTTCATTGTATGCCATTTGATTGTGAGGGAAAGATGCCACTTGTAATTGTATTTGTAAAAAATATCGAAACTTACTCATTTATTATTTGAGGTTTGCTTGGCATTTTTACTTTGTGGAAAGTGTGTTTTTGTAATGTTATATAACTTTCAACTTGATGTACACTGACTAAGTAGGTGAATTAGCCTGGAAAAGTGGGCTGGTGCACTGCAATGGAATCATTTTTACCTGGTTGATTATGGTGCACACACAGCCATAAATTTGAGTGGTTGAAAAAATTCATGAGACATTTGTGAAGTATGTTTTTTAAAATAAATTAACTGATTTGATGACTTGTGGACTGTTAATTTATTCTTACCTACTATGCCTACCCATCAAACCTTAATGAATCATCATCCTTCGGATCACCTCAGTTTATTCACTCCTTAGCCAGTAATTTTGATATAATTGATACTATGTCAAGCATGTGACTTGAATGATTTGGACTCTTTTAAGTCCCATTAATCGGCGACATTTTTCTACTTCCTGTGCTTTCAACTTTGATCTTGGGAATACAGACAGACAGAAATGTATAAAATCATTCATAGATACTTTTGTTGTTGATCAATATTATATGTGTAGATAATTAATATTGTAGACAAATATAAAACAGCATCAGTATTTTGTCAGCCAGATGATTACTGCATACAAATTTCCTATAATGAGCACCTTATGTTAAATTCTAATCATCATGTCTGAATTATGACAGATAAACCACAGGCATCAACCTGAATATGCCTGTTTAATAGGTGAGAGTAGGCCTCATATAGTACTGAGACCAATGATGTGTGAAAGTCAAACATTAAGGTAGAGGGACCATTTCCTTTCCCTATGCTGCTTACAGCTTTCCAGGAAGATCTGGTACCCAGAAAATCATGCACTTGGGTGAAGCTGAGGGTGTACAGAGGCATCCCCAGGAAATTAATCCTGGCCTAGGATTTATGGATATAACTTCCTTCTCTGCCCTCTGAAACAATAAAACTATTCCAAAAATTTGAGGTGGATATTTAACCTTGTGGATGAAAGGCATATTGAGTGGTAGTGGAATGTTGAAGAAGGTAATAGAGGGGAGAATATTAGGCAAATGAGGAAGGGGCAGGAACAGGATAGGGATGTTGGATGGGATGAAGAGAGGAAAGAAGTACACAGAGATGAAGAGGGAACTGATGTAGATGAGGTTGCTGGATTGGGTTTTGTTTGGAGTTACAAAATATTTATTTGATAGTTGTGTCCATCCAAAAACCTACCTTAACCGGTAGATTACCTAATAATAATTTAACCTTGCTTGCAGTCCCAAATTCAAGTACCATTGCAAGATTATTGTGGTGAATTTTGATGATATGAATTTCTCCTAGATGATGTGCTGAACTATCCCCAACAGTGTTAGAAATGCATTAACATATCAAGCATGTTTTCATTCCCAGTTGCCTTCTTTCCCATTCAACATTCTCTTCCCTACCTTCCTCCCCAAAATATATAGTGCCCATTTTTTATTTTATTATTCATGTTTTACCTTTTACCTAATCCAATTCCCCACAGTGCTCGATGATGATGATCTCTGCAAATGTGTACAATTAACAGAGCATTTTGACACCTTAATAAAATTTATCAAAGAACTTCATGTGGACATTTGAAAACTATTCATGATCAATGATGAGTTCTCTACAGGATGGAGACAATAGTAAATTTGATCCAATTGAGGGCAATCATTGAATTCTTGGATCATTAATAAACCTAACATCCTAATATGAAGTTCTTACAAATGTCTGTGTCCATCTTTCCTTAATTCCTCTCATTAATCTACAACCTTTCTCATCTCTTTTAACCATGATAATATATTTTTCTTTTGCAACCGCAACCAATCGTTTGGTCTAATTCAGCTACTTGTATAATATTTTGTCTGGTAAATTTCTCTTTCATGTTGAACTAATTTTTCCTCCACATTTCATCCAGCCTTTTTAATAATTTATCTGAGTTTATTTTTCTATTCTTGCTGTATTCTTAATTCGAATGTTGTACTTACTTTCTTCACACCTCTCTTCAAAGAAGGGACCATTAGGTCTCAATTTCACCCAAATAAAGACCTCTATCTATCTTTTATTCTTGTATTATCTCTACTGTAATCAGTGAGTCCAAAATTCATACTTCCAATAGTTTCCAAGAGGACTTATTATTCCTTTTTGAGATAGCTGTGGCTTCCTTCTACTTAAACAATATGCTGTTTCTATTATTTTAACTTTAACTTAAAACTATGATTTCTCATCCTCTCTCCATTTTTTTCTTTTAATTACATTTATATTTGAGAAGAACCCCATTAAAATGTGAATAAAGCAGTAAACTGTGTAAATTAATGATGTGACCTTTAACCATAATCTGATTCAAGTGTTCTTTTTATTTACTTTCCAGCATTTCCAATTTCCGACACTTCTTAAATAATCTTTGAACAGATTTTTAATTAATGTTAAACCATATTTATTGCAAAACTTTTATTTTCTCACTGTGATCATTTATTGTTCCTATCTTAATCCTTTAATATCAGTCCCATCTCTTGCTTGGGTCACCACTGAATTCCAATTCCCATCACTACTGTTTTCCTCTAGGAATGTTTCCAATTATATTCTCTAGGGGGTTGGGAAGATGTTGTGGCTAACATACTGACTTTCCACCCTGAGGGCTCTGAGTTCAAATCCCAGAGGTGGAAAGGTTTTCCAGAGGAGTCCCAATCCCTACTTGGGGTGCCATTTGTAGAGCACTCCAAACGCAATGGCATATTGGAGGAAACCACTGATCTATTGATCATATACAGTATTTCCTCCCTGGAGCTATCTGCTAGCATGATCAACTAAACACATAAGAGTGCAACTTAATCTATTGTGACTGCATTAATCTCAATGAAATCACTAATTTTAGGCAAAGATTATTGATCTTCATTACACACAGGTGTGATTAAGAACAAACAAACGTTCCATCACCATTAATTCAATTCCACCTTATGAACAAGCAGTTTCTGATGCTATTTGGATCATTTGGAGATGGCTCTCAAGACCCATGGTCATTATCTGTGCCACAGAGGAAAATTATCTTAAGAACAATGATACCATGCTAAAATAATATGATGCATCTATTATCATACTTATTTCTCTATCTCTTACTTTCTGTTCAGTACTTTGGCTTCCACTAGCTACTTGTCCTCCCAAACACTTCTAATCACCTTGCAACTATTGCTCCTTTTACTAATATTATCTTGCCATTTCATTTCACACACACCTAATTTGTGGCCTGTCCTCAGCAAATTTATGAGATAATATGATCCTGTTCCAACAGCTGTCATCCTCATTTATGCCTTTTTTTGCTGCTTTTTGGCTCAGATGTGGAAGGATTTGGCATGATGGATGGTGATTTGTCTCTCCTGATATCAGGCTCATCTCCCCACCTTGTTGTGCTAAGTGCCATTGTTATCAGACTTCATCATGCTAACACTTGTGTTCATCATATAGGTAGGTCCCTCCTCATGGACCATAACCTTGACATGATGGTAGGGATTGCACATACCAATGACCCCTAGATTGATCAAAGTAATACTACATACCATTATTACTCTTGGCAGGGATCCTCATGCTAGGTAGTTTAAAGGGTAGGTGGCACCAGAATTGAGTTTGAAAATATTTGAATTAAATGAATCGAAATGAGTTAGAAAATATCTGATTGTTATTTATGTCCATGTGGCACTGAATCTTCAAACCCCATATCTCAAAATTCAGGTTGTCAGAGAGGATGAGGCAACAGATGTGGCAAATCTAAATTTAATGGAATATTCAATTCTGATCCTACTTTTCATTTCTGTGTTTTTGGTGGACCAACTGTTAAACACCCACACAAGACAATGCCTTCATCACCAAACAATTTAAGAAATTATTTTTTCAATTAGTTGTTTATTGACATTAATTCTAGAATAAGAGTTTCTAAATGAGTTTAAAATATTGCAAACATTTTATTGTTGTTACATTATCAAACAGTAACTTGAAAATAGCTCTTGATAATTATGTAGTAATGAAACCTGTTTGTATCTATATCTTCTCTCCAACAGGCTTGATGATTATATCATGGATCTGAAAGCATAAGAAAAATTTGAATAAATAACAAAAACATTGACAGAAAATGGGCCCTCGAGTTGGAAATCTTTTCATCCAATTTTTGAAGAAACTTCACCTTATTTCATGCTCAAAGGTACCTTGTTTGTTTTACTGCTGTCCTTCTTTTGTGCTATTGTGAAGAGTTACTTAACTTTTTCTGCCACAAGAAGCAGTATCATAAATACTTACATATATTGAAAGTCACAAAATCATATGGAAAGAATTTGGCATCTGTTTCAAATAGATGTCTTGCATATGCAAAATGTGTGATGTTTAGATGAAAATGAATTATTCTTCAGGTAGCAATATTTATTAATAATTTCTAATGCACAATGGAATAGTTATTGATACATTATGATTTTTATCACATTTATAGGGACTTGCAGGCTAAGGATATTTTTGTCTCCATGGCCTCTTGCAACCGATGCAGCCACACTATACATCCATACTCTGGATTAGCCGTGTATGGATTTGTGAGGCTTTGCTGTTTATAGCAGGCTTGGGGATTTTTGAGTTTGACTAAATTTACTCAATAACAGGAATAATGACTGGAAATAATATTCATGAGATTGACAAGAGCATGGGTGGAAAACAAATGCTTCAAAATTAGATCACTATCACAGGAGTCTCCCTGAGAATTAAATTCATAAAAATAAGAAAAACTTTGTAGCAATTGATCCTACAATTAAATTTTTGATGCAGTAAAAAGGTGCTAAGGAATCAGTAACATGTGACAGATCTAGGTGAGAGCTAAAATAGTCCTAGAGCAATGCAACGCTCTCTACATTATTTCAAATACAAATTGTGCTCATGTTTTCCATGATTTTCCCTAATTTGAAATTTTTCTATTAAAATTGATTTCCACTGAATAAAATTAATGAGGAATCCCTTACCAGGGTAGAACAGGTTGTTCCTTAGATAACTCTGGCTCAAAGCTAATAACACATTTATTACCAACCTGAACATTAGGTGGTGCTCCAAGCGCATAAACTAATGCATCTGCAATATCTTTGGGATCCAAAGAAGGGTTGTTTTGGAAAATTGTTGAGGCTCTTCTGTCATTGCTCACTGCAAAAATATCTGTTTTCACAACTCCTGGGCTGATGCTCTATCCAAAAATTGGCAATAAAAAGTTGAAGAAGTGGAAATTATTCAATCTTGGCCAAGAAAATAGTTGATTGACCATGATGCATTTCATTCGCTAGATATTAGTGTGGAAGATTTTCATTTCATTAATAACAGAGCACTGCATACAAATTAATTCACACAATGTAATAAAAATAAAACATTTGCCGTAGAGCCTATTAGAGCCAGACCAATAAATGTGAAAACTTTTAAGCAATAATCCTGATGATACATGCATTAAAGTTTTAACTAGAATCATCAGCAATAGAATAGGACATAAATAAACAGAATCCTACTTGAAGACCTGTTTTCATTCAGGAATTTGTTACATCTTAGATTTGGAAAATTATGACTTTTTCCAGTATTATTTGGCGCACTCTAAAACCTGTACCATTTTAATCCTTAAAAGTAGGATAAGTGGTTTTTGTTTTGCACCATTATCTCCATAATGAGTGGTTATTACTGTGTACCATAGCAACAGATTTTTAAAATTTCTCTGAAAATTGACCTCTTTTTTCCACATATGATAGCTGATAATAAATTACCCTACTTTAGAGATTTCAATGCATCCTGTAGTAAATAGTTACATGATATGGGAACAGGAGGTATTCCTTTGTAGAGTCTGGCATATAAGTAATGTTGATTTCCGATTTTATTTAAGCAGAAAATATTCCTCAAGGATTCCCCTAGGATCATCCCTGGAGTACCAATTATTTGATGTAAGAAAAAGAAAACATGCTGACATGTGCCATATCTTGTGTGAGTTCCTTGCAATAATATGTGTTTCTAATTTTAGTTTTGAATTTAGAACAAATTTTCCCAATAAATAGGAAATACCAGGACAAAGTCAGGTAACTATCACAATTTGGAGACATTTTATGGTGTGGCCACAATTAATGTTTCAAAATTGATAGTTTTTCATGGTTTAATACTGTAACTATGAATCTTGTCAATCAATATGCTCCTGTTCTTCCTGTCAGGAGGAGAGGACATGGATAGACATATAGCTTCCCTTCATTGGGCTTAAGTGGGATAATTGCTCTTTGGAATCAGTTTTTTCATCCTATGCTCTAAGTAAAATGATTAAAAAATTTATCCTGTATGTTTTAATTGACAGAACTATACCCTAAAATGTCATGTAAACAAAAGCATATTCAATGACACCTCTTTTTGCAGATAAGTAAGATCTGTGGTCATACTGTTGCTACTGCACTTTAAAATAGAAATGCTAACTGAAAAGTATATTAGTATTGAGCAATTTTAGTGCCACCTTCTTTGAGTAGCATTAATGAGAAATTCCAGGGGTATTCTAATAAAATGCAGAAAATAAATACACCTCACAAAAAGCATAAAATATTCTGCTAAAAAAAGAGCAAAAACATGCTTTTTAAGGTAGAAAATCAACTATTTTGCCAAGACAAAAATTATAAAGCATCTTACCAAAATATCACTAATATTATTTGTCATTCTTTTAATTATTGTCTATACAGAGGCTGAATGATCTGTGTCACTTTTGGCATGTGAAGTGAATGTTACAACATCTGTCTGTGGTACTAAAAAACATCTGTGATATAGGACTAAAAATATAATTATTTCAATTTTAGGATTGATATTGCAATAGAACATGTAGAAAATAATGAAATGGTTCAAAAGTAACACCTTCTCGTCACAGCAAAGAAACCAATAAGTTTAGGATAACAAAAGTAACTCATATCAACACTCACAGTGACACGTATTTTAGATCCTCTTTCGACTAATTCTCTTCGAAGGCCTTCAGTAAGAACAGTTACACAGTGCTTGGATGCTATATATGGTATTCCTCCTGTCCCTGGGGTCTGGTGAATTGAATGACCAGAAATGCTGAAAAATAATTTTTGCCAATTATCAAAAGGTTTTGTTTTGACTTTGTTAACTGACTCACTCTTCTCCCATGTGATATTCAGAAAATGTTTCCATCCACCAATCCATTATAAACTGGATTAGCTGGAATTAGGGTAGACTGGGAGAATCCAAATCATGAGGTAAAGAGCATCATTTTCAGCTCAAACCTTCAAAATCAGACTGCTCTGGATTAATGCTGTATCACTTGTATAGTCACACTGCAGAGCAGAAAGAATCGCAAACACTTTATTTCCTTCCTGATGGCACCATTGGAGCTGTAAATAGCATGTTTGTTGGAAGTGAGTCTTCCTACCAGACATGAGAGAAACCACCAGCTGTGAGCATTCCCTACTGTCACTTGAGCTTTTTATGGATTTATTATTGTTCCCTATTGTCTAAGTATATTTGATATTAAAGTAGGTCATAGTCGTTTTGCCCACAGTTAATGAGGACATTTTTGTGTAAATTTTTATATTAATTGCTTTCTCTGGTTGCATGCTTCCCTTACTCTAACACCACTGCTCCCCCCCCCCCCCCCTCCCATTCGGTCTAATGCTTGTCCCAGTAATTTATAACTCCTTGAGTGCCATATCAATCTTTCCATCATCTGCCACTATGTTCCCTACCCTCATAAATTCTTTCTGCAGTGTGATTATGTCCACATTTTCCCCATTTGTTCATCTACAGGACTGTTCAAGACCTAAAATCTTCCATTCTGCCATCAATAGTAATTTTCTAATGCATTGATATTTTTCCTACTTCTCCCTGCATATACCCTACCTGCAACAGTGATCTAATACACATGCCTAAATTCTTTTACCCTCCCTGAAGTCCTAGTTCTACCAACTCCCAAAGTTATTCAACTCACATTACATCACCCATCTCTCAGTTGTCCCCTTATTCTCTCTATCACGTTTACACCAGTCACCTAAGAAGAATTATGGCCTCATTGTGCTGTATTTTTCCACCTTGGTGATTAATACTTTTATTGCTAAAACTTTGTGTGACTAAAGTGAGTACAAAAATTTCTCCAAAGAAACAGTTTCAAATGTGTGCAATTTATGTATAAAATATTTAAGTCAAGGAACCAGACTATTTCTATGAATCACATGAGGTTAACAAACTTATATGATGAAAAAAGATGAGGAATAAAAGCAATCAAATAATACCTTGTCTTTGAATGTAAAACCTTGCAAAATATGTAATGCTCTCCCAAATATATTTAAAAAATTGGAATATCTTGTATTAAAGAGTTCTGTGGAAATATCTCTAGGAAACATCTTGTTATTGATGGCCCAATATTTAGCACCAAGTACTTTTCTCCTCTTTGCTCTCAGTATATATTCCAATTGTTTACTTAATGGCTAAGAATGTATTAACATTTGATTTTTCTTGTTTGTACTAATATACATTCTTTGTCTTGGAATTTCTTTACTTCTGTAACCATACTGATCTCACTTTTATGCAAACAGATAAACTTAACTGATTTTGTTTGTTTACAAATGATAGTTTGTGAGTGTCTTACCATTTTAATTGTTAGTGTGCACTCTGCATATTACTTATTTAATTCATATTTGTTGAATTTTTGTTACTGTAGTTGATCTCCATTTTTTATATTTTCCGTCCATTTTACTCTTTCTATTCTACTCTGAAGGAGAATCCTTCTAGCTTTTCATCTTCTGGTAACCTTAGTGTGTTAGCCAAGGTTTCGCATTGATATTTTGGACTTAAACATCAAACTTGGGAGCAAATACCTTGATATTTTTCCTCCTTTATTTTCAGATGAAACAGAGTTTGTTTATACATAAAAAACTCATTAAGCATAATAACAGCATGGGCCGATTTCTTAATTCTCAAGAAGCGTCACCTTATCTTCAATATTCAAATTACGCATTTTCTGTTAGAGCCATACTTTTTTGATGCCATTTTTGTTGACCCATTTTATAGCCAGAAGAACTCTGATTGAATAGGTATATGCTTTAGGTTACAAAAGCGCATTAAAAGAAGTGGCCATCCATCATAAACAAATTTAATAGCAACATGCACTATTTTTTGAACAAGTGATTTGCTTCGTACAGTACTGGTAATTCAAAATGTACAATATTAGTAGAAAAATAATGAATCATTAAACATGGTTTTCACTCATGTCTAGAGAAACTTTCAAACAAAATTAAATTCTCGGTAAAGTACAACAGTGCTGCCATTTTTTAGGAAACCATTACACTATGTTTTCCTGAGTGGACATGGTAATGTCCACTCAGTCTAAATCATCCATTAAACTAATGATAATTTTTGAAGGAGCAATAGTATACAATTTCAATAGCTGATGCAAGGCACCCATAATTTGAATGAAAAATTAGCAATTATGAGTGTAGGCTGAAAAGCAATGAGTACATGCTTGTGGAATACAAACAAATTGACCTTCAGAAGCACTCCTGGCATATGGAGGCAATTCCCCCTAAATTTACATGTACATGTTTGAGGTCATTACATTCATCTAGTGTATTTTGAGAAACAGAAATATGGAGACATGTTCTAGTGCTTTAGTTGTAGTAATTTAATGCATGTGTGCATTAGTTTTCAGCCTACCCTTGTATTTCAAGACACCTATGTAGTCGATTAGTGAGAAGTCTGATTGGCCAGGGCATCAAATGGCCCAAATTAAGGTTTAAAAGTCAGCTGCTTTTGGTGATAACATGGGTTCAGAAGCTGACTCTCCAACCTTTCTACTGCTTTAATGTCCAATGCATCAATGTTGCTAAAAAAAGTGGAACTTTTGAAGTGTTATAGCATTATTATAAACTCAAGGTTTCCTATAAATGATAGAATGAGTCACACAATAATGGCTTTCACCTTACCTATTAATGTGGATAATATGGCCATCATCCACTCCCTTCTCCCTCATAAGCCTAAGGCCTTCACTTGTGCATAAGGATAAACCAACAACATTCACATCGAAGATTCTTCTGAACACCATTGAATCAATAGGCTCTATAAGACAAAAATAGAATACATCAGGAAGAGAAAAGATCGGACTAAGTAAAATCAAAAGTGAATATATATATAATTATGTATAAATTATTTATTCCTGATTGCATTCTATATTCCTTTCTATTATTGACCTCATAACTGCAATTCCCTCCCATGGACTACAACCTTGCCATGGTGGAAGGGCTTATGTGTTCCGATGACCCCTAGAGCTGTGCTGGCGGGAGTAATAATAATTACTCCTGGAAGGGTCACCCATGCCAGATAGGTTGAAGGTTAGGAGCCAGACAAAAGGTAGTCCATGCAGCGTCTGTTCCTCAGTGAGGCGGCTGCAATGGTGTCTGACCCCAGTGGGGCCAGACGCCATTGCAGCATGCAGAGCCATTAAGTGATGGTGTCACGTTAAAAACACTATTGAGGAAGGCAACGGGAAACCACCTCAATTATCATTCCCAAGAAAATAATGATGGACGCAAAACAGAAATTGAGTCCTGGCAACTGCGGGACTCGGCCCAAGGGGCCGTGTGTCGTGCCTGGCAGCGGGGGAGGCAAGGCTTCCGCGGTCGTCATCCCACGAAACCCTTGGAGGGAAGAAATAACAGCAGCAGGAGAGAAGACGCAGAAGAATACGAAAGTAGTTAGAATAGGAACATGGAACGTCAGGACAATGTTGAGGACAGGAAAATTAGAAAATATTAAGCGAGAGATGGAAAGAGGTAATATAGATGTTTTAGGTCTCTGCGAGGTGAGATGGAAGGATAGCGGGGATTAATGGAGTGACCATTATAGAGTGATATACAGCGGCGGGGACGAGAGCCAACGAGGGGTTGCCATAATATTAAATAAAGGGGTAGGAAGAAGCGTAGTCAACATAGAGCAAGCAACTGATAGAATTTTACTCGTAGAGATTAAAACAGAACCGACGAACTTGGTCATTGTTCAGGTATACATGCCACCGAGCAACCACAAGGAGGAAGAAGTCGATAGGATGTAGGATGAGTTAGAGGATATCATCGCGAGTGTTCCTGCAGGGAAACATTTGATAGTGATGGGGGATTGGAATGCGATGGTAGGCGAAGGAAGAGAGGGTGGTGAGGTGGGGGACTATGGGTTAGGCACGAGGAATGAACGCGGGGAGAAAGCAATTGAATTCTGCAGGAGACAGGGGTTAGTCATCACCAACACATGGTTTAGACATCACAAAAGGCGAAGGTATACATGGAAAATGCCAGGTGATTCAGAAAGGTATCAGTTAGATTATATTATGGTTAGGCACAGGTTTAGGAATAGTGTGATAAATTCGCACAGTTTCCCAGGAGCGGATGTGGACTCTGACCACAATTTAGTTGTTATGAAATGCAACGTCCGTTTCAAGAAGATAAGGCAAGGGTGGCGGGTTAGGAAATGGAACGTAGAAGCATTAAATGGATTAACGAGGAAGGAGTATCAGCAGGCTGTAGAGAAAATAATGGATGACGGTAAAGAACTGAGTACAATTGAAGAAAAATGGGAATGTATCAAGCAAGGGATATCGGAAGCAGCAAAAGACACTATAGGAACTGTTAAGGGGAAAAGAATAAGGAAACCATGGGTCACGGATGAGATGATTGCAAAGATGGATGAGAGAAGAAGATGGAAGAATGTCAACACAGAGTTAGGCAAAATGAAGTACAAAGAGTTAAATAATAAATTGAGAAGGGCCACAAATAAAGCAAAAGAAGAATGGTGAAAAATACAATGCGAGGATATGGAAAGTTTACAGAAGAAGGGTGAAATTGGTGCTCTATACAGCAAGGTTAAGTTATTATTGGGAAGTAAGAAGGCAAGATCTGTGCTAACAGTTAAAGATAAGTGGGGTAAGATAATAGTTGAACCAGGAAAAATCCAAGAGAGATGGAAGGAATATATAGAAACACTGTATGGTAAAGAACTTAGGCCGACAAGGTTAGACATAGAAAAGGAACATGAGGTAGAAGAAGATAGCTTAGGTCCAGGCATACTCAACGATGAAATAGAAAGGGCATTAAAGGTGATGAAAGCAAATAAGACCGTGGGGGTGGACAACATACCTGTAGAACTGTTGAAATGTTTAGGAAAATGCGGGAAGAAGGCCCTATATGAACTGATTCGTAGTATCTAAGAAAAGACTAATAAAAAACGTTGATGTGGAGTATAGTTATGTATGGTGTGGAAACATGGTCACTGAAGCAGGCTGATTGAATTAGATTGGAGGCCTCTGAAATGTGGGTGTAGAAAAGGATGGAGAATGTGAAATGGACCAAAAGGAAAACAAATGAGGAAGTACTAGGTATGGTGGGCAAGGAGAGGAGTTTGTTGGAAGAAATCCTGGATGAAAAGAATATTGATCGGCAGTAAGATGTTGTAGACTGTAATAGAGAGGAGAATGTTCAGGAAACAAGGAAATGGCAGGAACAGGATGGGGATGTTGGACGGGTTGAAGAGAGGACTTGATATAGAGTAGCTTGCTGGATAGTGTTTTGTTAGGAGTCACAAAATATTTATTTGGTAGTTACTTAAATGAATTATTCCTATTTTTTTAAACTGTGTTTCATGACAATATTTCGGACACATTTGTGTTTAACTAGGTATTGATCAAATTTTTTCTGTGATCTAGGTAAAGTTACCTGATATTGGTATGTCCCCCAATACACCGGCATTGTTGACCAGCACATGCAATGTCTTTAGGTTCTCCTTTACCCACTGGAATGCATTTGCAACTTGGGCCTCATCAGAAACGTCTGTCTTAAGTGCATAAAGCTTGCCCTTTTCTCCAGAAAGTTTTTCCGCCATATCCTACAAATGAGTAATTTACAGAATTATTATCCTTTGGCTGAATCTCTGCCTCTTGAGTATTATTTACTGGTATTACCATTTCAACAAGTTCAAGGAGGAACATGCTTGATTGCAGAAGGATCAAGTTAACACATTACAAGATTAAATATGGGCATCATTCAATATCTGTGACAAATAATAATTGCCAGTACTATCACAGAGCTAAAAATTATTTGATGGCAGTGTGATTAACAAGACTTAAAATTATCAAATAGCTGATAATGACTAAAACTCAATGAGCCAGTAATGGTAGATTGCAATAATGTTTTGTGATAAAATAACGCACAGTATTATAATAAAATGACATGTTCTCCTTCCTAGTTTTGTTGGGTAGGCGACCGACAGCTGAGGTCATTTGCGCCATTAGGGATGGGTGGTAATGGAAGGAAGTGGAGAGAAACCCGTCGGCATTAGCCTCCTCTTGTCAAAAGGCGCCAAGGGGTCCGCAGTTTAACGTCCCATCCGACGGACGTCGTACTCAAAGTGCTCCCCACAAAGCACCTCAAGCACCTCATCGGGATACCACTGAAAATATTCATTGTCTCCAGGATTTGAACCTGGGGCTTCGCGGTGGGAAGCCTGTAGGTTAGCCTGTCCACCATATCGATTCCCGTCCTCTTGCAACATAAGAAAAAAAATGCTGATTTTGACATCTAAAGTAAACTTGATAGATTTGTTGCACAGAATTCTTCCATCTCCACTTTATTGGCATTCGCGATGGGTTGTAATGAGTTAGACAGGAGCTCCGGGCATTCATCAAGAGTCGCATTCCTCTCACAAATGGAATGTTCCCAATGTTGGAAACGAAACGAAATCAACGACAAAATCTTCTGGTGGTTATCGGAGAGTCCATTAACGACTAAGACCATTTGCGGATAAAAATCTAATGTAAGATGCCAGTTTCTTACAAATACAAGTGAGATGATCCCACAGATGGTAAATTCTCTTAAAAAATCAAAACACCTTACAAAAATCTTAGCTACAATTCTGCAGTGCCCCTACGCATGTTGTAGGTAAATGTTTCATGATATGAGTAAAGTATAAGGGGATGTTAACTTGGTCCCGATCATCGATATCAGTGACATATGAATACAATTGCGGTGGCTAATATGCTGGCTTCCCACCCAGAGGGCCCGGATTCGAATCCTGGAGGCGGCAGATATTTCAAGTGGCATCCCAATCCCAACTTGAGGTCCTTTGTGGAGGGCACTTTGAGTGAGTACGCCGTCCGTCGGATGGGACGTTAAGCTGCGGACCCCTTGGCGCCTGTTGTTAAGAGTAGGCTAATGCCGACGTCGAGTTTCTCTCCACCCTTCATCATTTCATGTTCATTCCTAATGGTGCAAATGACCTCAACTGTCGGTAACCTCCCCTTCAACTACTACTATGGGTACAATTTTATCCCCATCTAAAGACAAGTGCACTAACTGATATTCGCAATTTGGAAATTATCCTTCAAGATTGTTATATTTTCAAGCCTATCAAGAGTGAAATGCCAACACTCAACAACACCAAAATAATTGTTCCGAGTACAACTTCAACCCTTTTAATTTTAATTTAATTTAATTACCATGTCGGAAAAGTTATTGGCAAGAAGAATTGCTAAATGTAATTATTAAGAGCAATGTCGTGGACAACTGCACAGGAATGCATTTCAATAATCTCAGTTCGAAACATATCGCTTTCGATAGAAATTGAAGACAAATTGATCGGTCGGATTGCTGGTGTGAACACAGCGGCATGGGAATGAGGAGAGAAGCGTAGTTACGGACCTGTATGATTTCCGCCCTTCGGGCCAGGCCCACCACGATCATCCCATGGCGCACCAAGGCCTCGACAATCGCCGCACCAATCCCTGCACTGGCACCCGTCACCACTGCGACTTTACCGACCCAACGCTCCATCATCTTCCTTGCTCGGCTCAAGTGAGAAGAGACGGTGGAACTTATCTTTCAATAGCGCACCAGGGACTGTAGAGAGAAGTGGGGCCCGGGGGGGGGGCGAAGTGGAGGGAAGGGGAAGAAGTATCTTGACCGTCCGGGTCTCCTCCCCCATTTTTTCTCTCATCAGCGCAGAGAACTCCCTCGGTCACGTGACTCTTGCCTGGGCTATCCAAGGTCAGCGGTGCCCCCCTCCCTGTGTGTGCAAGCAAAACGTCCGTGGTTGATGATGCGCCCAGTAGCAGGCGTTCGAGTTATTTGAACAGATGTAATTCTCTCGGCCACCCCCAACTCTCTTCGCCCTCTCCCTCCTCATCCCCTCCCCACCCCTCCGAGACTGGAACGGCCCTGAAATTGCTTGAAGTCCTTCCCGAATGCTTTTAGTCCTTTCCCCACTGTAAGGATCAGTACGATAGTATGAACCTCCCCTTTCTCAATCCAGCCAAATTATCGGCAATATTATCAATACATTAAGCAGGCACCCTTTACTTTGGAAAAAGGTGAATTTGTGTAACGAAGGCGTTTTTTTACTGCGATTATCTACTGCTAACGCTGACCAGTTTATGTGTTTGCACTGAAAAAATTACATTAACACGAATGAAAAACAGTATTACCCTGATTGTGTTGTGTTAGATTACATGCAGTGAATTGTAACAGACAATTCTAAACTCTTTATGACAGTTGGATAAATGCTTAATTAATTCTTAAGTGACAGTTGATTTAGTTAGCATTTGCACACTGTCTTCTTTGGCGATCGAGGAAAATAAAAATTCTTTCTTCGAAAACAATGGTTGAAGTAATGCGGTGATAAAATTCTCGTAGGATTCCTCCTGAACCCCTCCCTCACATTCCCCCTAAGGAAACTTAATGAAATGGTACACCCACCACCAGCCCCTCTTAATTCTAAGACGGTTTCGTAGCAAGTACCGAGGTCGTTGCTCTCGTGGCTAGTCCAACGTACTTCACGCGAAGACTCGAACGGAAGGAGCGGGAAGAAAGGGGTGGGCTGCGGCCATTCTGGTGTGACTCGCGAATCCTCGGGTCATGGAAACGACAAATATAGCATACTCGCTGGTGTGATAGCTGGAGTGCATTCTCTAACCTCAGTTTTTGACAAACTAATGCTTATATTCTCTGCCTGGCAGCGTTGAGGGATGTTGCAATTTATGAATATGCGAACGATATCCCATTGCGATGCGCAAACGAATAGGAATAAGGTGTAAACACGATATTACGATATACTATACATATGAGCAGTGCCATATTCCATTTGTAGTAACGATACTCGATCGTATAGTTATCGAGATGATTAACCTATATTATCTTTATTATTCAAGGCCTACCCATTAATCAATATCATGGAACCCTCAACGTGCAAGTCGTAAAATCCTAAACATGTCGGGAAATAGCGCAGGGCTAAGGTTAATGCAATTTGAGTGCGATGTCTTTTTGTATTTCACGGCAATATGTGCGTCTAATATTGCTCTGTGCGTATCCAGACCACCGGCCTTAGTGATTCACCTTGTGCAAACTGTTATTAATTGAAATCAAGCAGTTAGGTTTTGGATGGACACGCAGGCCATCCACCTACCTCGTGAGCATCGCCTGACACGACACTCACGACGTGTGAAACCTTAAAACCGCAATAAACCATTTATCAACTCAGTCAAGTAATTATTGCCTCCCTTCATTCCGTCCAACATGCTCGATCATCCCTCTCCATCGCTTTCCCAAAATTCTCC